>LR991034.1:2400000-3000000 GCA_905163495.3 Cosmia trapezina | reverse complement strand
TCTTGTAAAAGGTGTCATCATGTTCGAATTATAATAATAAAATTATCTGAGGACACACTTCAGATAATTTTATTATTATAATTCGTAATCTACCTTTATCAGCCATAGTATTCGCGGTACGACGGCAAAAGCGTTACTGATTTCGTTGAGTTGACCGCTGCCCCCCGTGGAATAAATCTGCACCAATAATTATCGTAAAGCTCCGTTCACAGAGGCGCAGTCGGAGAAAACATATTTTATATATTTCGGAACTCTTCCATTTCCAGTTGACAGGAGGAATTTATTATGTTTTTATTTAATTAATTAATCAGGTATAAGTTGTTATTAAGGTACTTACTTAGGTAAATAGGTACTTGGATCGTGCGATCCATGGCCTTGTACGGGCACCCGGTGTGGGATTCTGACCTGACGGCTGGCGGCATCGTAATACTACAAAATCGCAGAGGGCGATGGGCGTCAGAGCTCACGTCACGACTCCTTGTCGTTTCGAGCGACGCAGGTACTCTCGGGTCACGGCTGCTTCGGGAAGTAGGTACCTGTGTCGCATAAACAGGAAGCCGGACGCTTGGTGCCGCATGGGAGGAGTCGCACCGTGCCCTCGTAACAGAAGTCGGAGCCAATCTTCCGGTCGTCCCTCGTTCGATAGTCGGGAGCACCGAGTAGTGAGATGCGATGATCTGCTCCTTCTGTGAAACCGTCATTCTCCAGAAGCAGGCTGCAGAAAGGGAGAGAGGTGGACCGGGCGTTGGCGGAGTACGGACAACACCCTCTTGTCCAGTTGTCCCTACTCCCGATGTGTTTTTGCCCGTCCGAAAAATTTAACTTTTACACTTGTTTTGATGGATCGTAATGTCAGACGGACGGAATAACGGACGGACGGGAAGACGGACGGACTTAGGGAGTAGGCACCCAGGTCCGGAGGGACGGTGGTCTCGGATCCAGCTGGACCCGAGGCGTCCTATTGGACGTCGTGTGGAGAGTCCATCACCTCGCAGCCCTAAGGAGACCCGCAAAGGCGAGCTGGCGCCAACCGGGGATTGTGGAAGGCGCACAAGTTCCCATGATCCCCGCGGTCCAAGTGTCGGAAGGAAACACCGGGGTGGTTTATTTAGTTCTGGCAGACCCCTGTACCCTCGCCAGGGTGGAGGACATCCGTTACATGAGGATTTTACACCCCGGAACAAAAAAAAGGTAGGTCCAACTTCGAGAAAGAGGTCAATCTCTGCGAATTCAAATATTTTTTCACACCACCTGCTCGAAAATGTCAAATTATATGTCAAGCAACCTTAACCTAAAGTGAGTCATTAGTGGCCGGGGGCACAGCCGGTCAATAATGTTGTACTGGATTTCATTATGACCCGCTGGTCAATAATGTGATTTGAATTTGGAATCTCACATGCTCAGCTAAATTGGCAGTATAGTACTAACAAACACCTTTTGGTGCCAGAAAGAGGAAAGCTATTCTCGAAACCCTTACTACGCGTGGATGATATTCTCGATTTCCTACAAAATCATAACGACTGCTTCTTCATATCGTTGCCATGTTTTCGAAGACATAATATTGTAAGAATAATTAGATAACTACGAACCATTTTTCATTTTTTTTAATTTTTTTTTTTTTAATTTTGGAACGAAGTTCCTTATCGCGCGTTGTGAAAGGGGGCTAGACGGAAAAAAGTCTCACGAAAAGTTGTCACGACACTTTTTGCTATAGGTAGCTATTGTAAGCCGTGCGGCGTGCGCATGTTTCTCTGTCTGTCTCTCTCTCTCTCTCTCTTATAGAAAGCAAGCCAGATATTTTCATTTCTATTTCGCTTGAACAGTGTGGTGTCGCGATGAAGATGATGATGGTGATGATGATGATGATGATGGTGATGATGATGATGGTGATGATAATGATGATGATGATGATGGTGATGATGATGGTGATGATGATGGTGGTGATGATGATGATGATGATGATGATGATGATGATGATGATGATGATGATAAGTATAAAAATAAAATTTTGTTACAATTCCTTCACTAATTAATCGAAAGGAACATGGTGATGATGATGGTGATGATGATGATGATGATGATGATGATGATGATGATGATGATGATGATGAAGTTTCTCAAGTTTTTTTTTTTTTAAATTACACATCAACATCTATAAACGTACCAAATAAAAACTTAACTTTATCTTTGCACAACTGGACTAATGTCTCAAATGTTACCATTAACTTCAATTAATATGTAAGTGCATATAACTAACTAGTTCTAAATATGTTATTCTTACTGTTTGTTTATTTAATAAATACTTTGTTTTTCGTACTATGGCTATTATTTTCTCACAGTAGGTGTAAAAAGTAGAGTATCCTCCTCTGGGCTAAAGGTGTCTTTGCCTTGGGCTAGCTTGAATCCCTCGCTGCATTCAGGATTCTTGTATTAACTCCCTCGCTTCGCTCGTGAGTTAAACTCTTAACTACCTCGCTGCGCTCGGGAGTTAAATCCCGAATCCTTCATTGCGCTCGAGATTCAATATGACGCCCGTGACATAAGACACAACTTTAGCCCCTCGGTGCATAATCTACTATTAGTTACCTACCTACACATTTTGTGTAGATGAGGAAGATGTGCTATCACATCGGTTTGACCACAGAATTTATGTGCGCGGTGCGAGCGGCAGTTGAAAATGAAACATTCTTCCCCTCTTCCCTTGCGCGGGGAATGTTTCCCATGCAGCTCGGAAAACAAAAACATCGTGAATGCATACACAAAATTAAATGTGTATGGAAACGCCTCTTTGTTTCGATGCTTTGGTGTAATGTTTCGAAAAAACACGCGCAGGAAACACGGCTTTACGTAGGTACATATTTCTACTTTGTTTACTTACTGGATTACTAAGTTGCTATTGTAATAAAAAAAAAAGATTCGTAACTTATGTAAGTACAGGGTGGGCAACTTGGAGGTATACAATTTTTTTTGCCACCATTTTGTTTTGGCGGCAATTATGACAGTTGGTTCATGAAATAGTACATTTTGATACAAGTGGAGAACGTTTGTTGTACGAAAATTATTTTTCAATACACTTCCTCGAAAACTGGTTCATATCGCACTACGATTAGGTTCACAATGCAATGTATTTCACACGCGTGCGATTTTTCATTTTCCCGCACGTGTGCGGGAATAAAAATTGCCACAGATAACTTATACCTATACTTAGTCCAAATTGGTTCAATGCCGCTATTCACAACTCTCTATTCGGAGGTGAATGTTTTTTTTTAATATCTGCAAAGAGGTATGCGTCTCTACGGCGTTAATATTTTTTGAATATTTAAATCATGTTTATAAATAGAATATCATCAAAAACTATGATTATTACAATAAAAAAAAACGTTTATGAACAAATTAACATTTATTTGTGTTCTAAACTCAAAAAATATTTGATTTTAAATTTTTCATATTAGGCTGTTTATCGGCTTACCTTGCATTACCGGCTTATACCTTTGCATCCCCTTCAACCTGGCGAAAGCAAAGCGCAAAAAAAAGGAAATTTAAATCATAGTTTCCTAATAATTCAAGATAAAAATATGTTCCGTTATTTTATTTTATTTCTTCAAAAGTGTATTGAAAAACGTCGTTTGATACTCGTGGACATTTGTTATTGCAGTTCTCAGCTCAAAAACAACCTCGCCTACGGCTCGGGTGTTAATTCCGCCTCGAATGCAATAACAAACGTTCTCCACTTGTATCAAAATGTAGGTACTATTGTATATACTCGTACCTACACGGCAATTAACAGCTCCTGACTTTTTCTGGGGGGCTATCTAAAGGGACGTGTCTATGCTAACAGGCCAATGAACCTTCAACAATTAAAACAAAATATGCGAGGCGTCATAGTATACGACGTGAATTCGAATAAGTTCTTTTTTTTTTAATTACGGCGCTGTTGTAGTGAAACGCGCGTGCATTACAATGTTCTTTTTTTGAAAACGAGTTGCATTATGAATTTCAGTACAACATTAAAGCACCCGTTTGGATGCTATTATGGTTACCATGGTTACTATGACACTGGCTGTTTTAATGTTGGCAATAAGCTAACTGTTTCAGAGACTTTTATGGGGGATTTATGGCATGGGTGTAGATAAAATAAATAAATATATTATTCAGTAGTGACTTTTTAAGTGGACAGAGCCAGCGGCCAGTCACACTTGCTTTTTATTGCCCTTGACACTCCATTTAAACAACTAGGTAATAAATATTACTTGAGAACTCTTCAGAATGTTTGTGAATTGTTTGCTACAAGTGCTACAACGCGATATTTTATGGTGTGAATAGGTACGAAGATACCTAGAATAGGTTTAAAAAAACATTTTAGTAACTCAGTGTGGACACACTATCTCGTCAGAGATATCAAAACAATGTTTTTATCAAAATTATAATTCTGCCAAGGTCGTCCGCTGAATGTACCTAACTAATTTAAGGTTGATTGTGAAAAAATACCTAGCTTTATCTCTCGCTAAATCAGTCGCATGTGGGAATTACCAATTAATAAATAAAAGTAGTTATACCAATTACAGGAATACATGACATTCACATAGGTATGTACTAAATTAAAGCAACATTAAAAAATAATACCAATAGATTTAAAAAAAAACCGGCCAAGTGCGTGTCGGACCGCGCACAATGAAGGGTTCCGTAGTTGAAAATAATTTATCTAAAAAACATACTTAACATTGGATATCAAAAAAAAAAATTAAGTAGGTATGTCATAAAATTACAAATTCTCAATTTTAGGACTTTTTCCTTTACTTTTGCTGGGAGACAGTGCTTCTTGCCAAATTTCATTATCCTAGATCAACGGGAAGTACCCTATAGGTTTTGATTTACTTGCAATTAGTATCAAAATGTGTCGCAAAATAGCCGTATTTTTTTATTGCGTTGACTTAGAAGCTTGAGTTTTTTAGGTCTTCTAGAGACTATAGACTTACGTATTTGATATTAATTTGAACTTGATACCTCTATGCGTTCCTCGAAAAAAGGGTCTTGGCACACTGACAACTTTGAAAATATTTTTTGATGTAATAGAATTACAAATTTACAATTTTCGGACTTTTTCCTACACTTGTGTTGTGAGACCTTGCTTCTTGCCAAATTTTATGATTCTAGGTCAACGGGAAGCACCCTATAGGTTTTGATTTACTTGCGAGTATCAAAATATGTCGCATAAATGGCCGTATTTTTTTTATTACGTTGACTTAGAAGCTTGATTTTTTTACAACTCCAAGGTACCATAGACTTACGTATGTGATATTAATTTCAACTTGATACCTCCATGCGTTCCTGAGAAAAAGGGTCTTGACAGACAGACAGACAGACAGACAGACAGACAGACAGACAGACGGACAACGAAGTGATCCTATAAGGGTTCCGTTTTTCCTTTTGAGGTACGGAACCCTAAAAATGAATTTAAAAACAACACCCTAATTGTGAAACACTATTTAAAAACAACAACCTAATTGCGAAACACTTCCAATCGGAGTTGATTTCATTTTGACAGTTCAACAACAATCATTGCGTTATTTACGTTGCCGAGCAGACAAATATTTCGAACATAATACAGGATGGCCCATAAGTCCTTTAAAATGTAAATTCAGAGCGATATGTAGCGATGATCGAGGAGTTTTTTACACCAGCGTTGCAGAATTTTCCAGGCTACAATACGCGGACCTGCACCCTAATTGCGTAACACACTATCAATAGGAATTTGAATCATTTTGAAGCAAATAGCTAATCCATTGCTTCATATGTTGGAAAAATTTGTCTGCTCGACAACGTAAATAACTTAATGAATGTTATTGAACTGTCAAAATGAAACCGATTCCGCTTGATAGTGTGTTACACAATTATGGTGCTGGTTTCAACAGGATGGAGCTACGGCCCATACCTCTAACACCGCTATGCCCGTCGTTCGTCAACTTTTCCCCAACAAAGTGATCTCTCGAAGAGGAGACATTTCCTGGCCACCACGTAGTCCGGATCTAACCCCGATGGACTTTTTCTTATGGGGTTATCTGACATCTAAAGTGTATGACACAAACCCGCGGTCAATTGAAGCCCTAAAAGAAAATATTCAAAGAGAAATGGCTAACATCACAGAACTGACTTGCCGCGCAGTCGTCGATAGTTTTAGACGTCGCTTACAGGAGTGCCGTGATCGTAACGGTTTACATTTGGATGATGTCATTTTCAAAAAATAATTCCCATTTTATAAAGGTTAATACGAAATATATAGGTATTTCTTATTGATAATAGTTTTTTTCTAAATTAATTATTTACATGTCTAAGGACTTATGGGCCACCCTGTATAAATGTTTAATATTGAGTAAACGTAATAAAAATGATAAAATAATAATTAATTAAATTATAAATTAATAATACTAAGCAAATTAAAAATTTATAAATTATTAACATCCGCAAGTAAATAGATAAAATTAAGATAAAAAATAAATGTTCAAATTTTTTTTATACGAGTATAAAAAAAATTTGAACATTTAATCCGTAAAATAAAGAATGAAATCGAACAAATCCAATTTTTAATAATTCAGCTTATTGCTTTGGGTAAATCACAGATAAATAATTTTGTAGAATATAGCTAAGACTTCAGAGTTAAATATTTACTTACTTCTAACAGTCTATATGTTTTGAGTTGTTTCATTAGCTATACTCTACAAAATGATTAATCTGTGATTTACCCAAAGTAACAAGTTGAATCATTAAAAATTGGATTTGTTCGATTTCATTCTTTATTTTATTGATTAACATCACAAGTTTTTAATTGTATCATTTGTAGGGACTAGATGGCGTTGTGTGAAATGTCCAAGGATATTTATTATTTATTTCTCATTACATCAGGCAGTTTATTGTATATGGTAGGACCAATACAAATAACGCTTTTCCTCAATAACGCTGTGTTACAGGACTCGATTTGTAATAAATTTTTGTATTGGTTTCTGACAAGTCATTTTCTAGTTTACTACTATTCAGAATGCAATGTTATAGTTATTCTTCATTCACGCAGACCAGTCACAGACACATCTATATTTATGTAGGTAACTATGTAGCTGACCCGACAGACGTTGTCCTGTACAATTTTCATTAATTCATACAAAAATCCCATGAAAAACCGGTCAAGAGCGATTCGGACTCGCGCACCGAGGGTTCCGTTCCGATTTCTGAAAAAGTGTGCTACTTAGAGACATGGTTTTATTTTTCCTGTAATCTTTACATAAACTTCTATCACATAGAATAATTTCAGATTTTTCGCTTTGCAAACTTCGGAGATAAGGGGGGGGGGGGGGGGGGGGGCGGAAAGTCGAAAACTATGCAACCTAAAAAAAAATAAAAAATTGTTTGAGAATGTGCAAGCAGCGCTCTTTCATATGATACCCCACATGCCCTAGTAGCCCCACTTTGATTTTTTAAGACCCGCTTTCAGTCCCAGTTGCAAAAAAAATATAATTATTTTTATTTCTTTATTATTTGCAAAATAGTTGGGTAAACGTCATCTAAAACGATTCTAAATTTCAAGTTGATAGCATTAGTAGTTCTTGAGATATCCAGCTGTGACAGACAGACAGACAGACTGAGTCACACCATAAGGGTTCCTTTTTTACCATTTTGGTACGGAACCCTAAAGAGGACGTTCAGTTTTTCCCCAATTTGATCCGGGATACACTACGGCCGAAATATCTTGGCAAGTCTAGAACTTCGCGCAGAACGCTGCACAGTAACGTTTTTGAGGAACCAAATGTTGACATGATGAGGCGAGTCCGGTTGTGAGTGAGAGACGCGAAAGTTCCTATAATTATGTTCCGCTATGTTCAGACTCGCCAAGATATTTCGGCCGTAGCCATTTCAAATTTTTCTGTCCTTAAAACCTAATTCAGACTATTACGAACATTTGAAAACAAAAATAGCCAAATCGATTCTCAATTAAAGCGCCTATAGCATTTCATTTTTATTTAAAAAGGCAATTATGTGCTGGCATTATTTACTACTTATTTTCCGATTTCCACGCGGGAGGGTGAACAAGTTTCACATACGATTTCCAATTTGGGGAACTTTGAAATTTTTTGTAATGTATCTTCTGTCCGTCATTCATATTTTCCAGCTTTTCCTGTTCGATTGTTTCATAATCAATGTTATCTTGGATTAATTTGAATAGGGCCTCGATTGATTCCCCGTCTTTAGCAAACATAATCGCTTTTGACAACAAGTCAGTCGAGAGGGCGTAAGAGTCGAAGACATCCCCTATCACCTCAAGAAACGCATCGCCGTGATTTAGCACGTTAACCAATTTAATCTCTCTTAGTAGCTTGGCAGACTTGTTCATTAATAGTTTTTGTTTACACTCTACCAAAACGTTGGCTATATCGGCCAGTATCATTTCTAATACAAAACGAAACTTTTGATCGTGCTTATATCTTCGAAGATGCTGATCCGAAGGTGCGATACCTTCCAGAGGTATATGCTGCGGATACTGTAATGTATCTTTCAACAGATTCACTCTATTTATTAAACAATCTATTAATTCCTTCCGTTTCCCTTCAATTGTGCCGGATTTGGAGACCTGTTTGGAGATGCCGTGTAGTTTTTCTATACCACCAAAAGAGTGTTTTCCTGTTAAGTTTTCACACGAAGAAGTAGATCTACATATGACGTCCAGCTCTGCTAAAATATTAGTAACTGTAGCCAAATCACGTTCTTTAATTGGAAGTTTTGGTGCAATTGGTGCAAACAGTTCACCGCACTCATCTTTGCAAAATGACAACATGTTGTTTATCGCTTCCCAATAATCTGAAAAATCTTTTATTTTATTTAAAGTTAAAGAATCATTAGCTACGTTTTCGGAATCATCAGGTAATTCTAGCGTTTGTCTTATATTTTGATTATATGTTGGTAATATGCGTACAACTTTTTCTCTGATTGTTGTTTCAGCTGATTGAATTTTTGATAATATATCATCCATATTGCTCCATATCCAAAAAAATTCTAAAAGAAGGTTTCTTGTTAAACCTGTATATGCTGTAAGTTCTTGCAATACATCCTCGGATAACTGATCCCCATTTAGTTTATAATATCGATTAATGTAAGCATAAAGTCGATTAATTTCATCACATTTTTTTAAATTTTTAACTCGTTCTTCTAATAAACCTAAACCCTTTTTAAGTAGCGATTTATCAAGAATAGGCTTATAAATATCAACAATTGAATTAATAATTTGTCTAATATTTTTCAAGTCTTGCTTAATATTAACAAATAACCCCTGCTCGTTTGCGATACCAATCCTTATGCTTAGCTGCCTTTTTTTTGTTTTTGACAAGAAATTTCTTATGTCTCGAAGATAGTTTACGGTCTCCACAGACATTGCTATCTGTAGCAATGATCTTGTAGATTTCAATAGATGATAAGATTCATGAGTACTCTTTAACATTTCTCCGGTAACTTGTAGGACTCTTTCAATCATTAAAACATTAATGTCTTCAGTGTCTTCGAGGGCCTTTAGGTAATAAACTATTTTCCTTAGTGAATAATAATCACTCATGTACATAGTTCGTGATAGGTAGTTGGCATCTAGGACTTTCTTAACTTTTTGTTTGGAGTTCTGTCCCACTTTTGCTGGGTCCTCATACTCCTCATGGATAACATAGTTTTCCAATATTATTTTTAATTCGTTCAAACTTTTATTGAAACTCTTTCGCTCTAAGAACAGTACTGGTCCATTTTTTATCTTATTCACATCATATGTAATTGATAGATTATATAAGATCTTACCTTTATGAGTACCTCTGTGGTGTTCTTCTGTCGTTATCTGTCTATTTCTGGGTAAGTACAACCTCCAATCTTCATTACTGCGATATATAAAATGATAGAGTGCACATTGCATTTCTTTGCATAACGAAATCATATCGCTATAAATACTAGGTTGTTCTGCTGGTTGGTTTGCTTCTGAGTCTAACTTTTCTTCGAAAAAAGAATTTAAATGTTGTTTAAGAATAAACAAATTCTCCAATATAAGCAAAGCAACATTAAAGTCTAGCTTACGAAAATAAACTTCGTAGTTTATATAAGCATGAATTTTCATATACTCGCTACTCGTGTCTTCTTTTTCCTTATCCTCATGCGGTTTTCTAACATTTTTCAAATCCGAATATTCATCATAAATTATCAACACATTTACAAGATTTTTTGCCACCGAGTTAGTCTCCCGACAGAGCGTAGAATAGAGTACTTGTTGAAAGGCGTTGAACTGAATGAGAGAATGGATGTTTAAAACCAACCGTTCATTTTTGTCATCGCATTCGACACGAGCGTCTTCCAGCATCCTCCCAAGCGTTCTTAACTTATCGAAGTCATGTCCGATACAGTGTAAGTCGCCGCACCAGTAGTCGTATAACATTTCGACCATAGGAAAAGCATCCAGCCTTAGCGCGTGTTTGAAAGCTTCAGTTCTCTGCTCTTTTACCTTTGTGTCATCGAAGATGGCACCGGGGAGGTGATCCAAAATATCAGTTTCTTTTAATAAGTAGTAGAGGGTATCGACTTGTTTGTTGCGACATGCGGCAAGGATAAGATCACCCTGAGTTACACATTGGTTTCCACTTGCGTACTGTTCAGATAATAGTTGTTTGTTACGCACCAGATTCCGATGGAACCTATCAATTATTTTCTTTATTTCGTCTTTGTTTCCTTCGCGTATGGCATCTTTTAACTCATTTAACATTGTTATTAAATAAGTTTTTTCCGGATCCATTTGTTCAGGTGCTTTCTGCAAATAAATTAAAATGTCATTACTATATATTCACGTCCATACTAAGGTAGAAACACACAGTTTATACAAAGTATAATAATCTCTCTTCTTTTCGAATGGATGATAAATTAGTAGGTACCTACATATTCCTATTTTATAAGGTTCCGACCTAAATAGAAAACCGGCCAAGTGCGTGTCGTCACACGCACAGTGAAGGGATCCGTAGTTGTGATGAATATTTACACCTGGACACCCTGCCTGGACAGTAACGATTTAATTGACCGCATAAATAAATAAGTTTGTGTTTCGTAGTATATATCAAGCGGTGCCACGTGACCTAAAGTGACGTCATGACGGGTCGCTATTGGTATGAATTTTTAGTTCCCGATTATGACGTTTTGGCGCCGGGTTATTGTAGTTCGAACATTTTTTGTTGTTGTTGTTATTCAAAGATAATAGGCAAATGGTAAAAAAGGAACCCTTATGGTGTGACTCAGTCTGTCTGTCTGTCACAGCTGGATATCTCAAGAACTACTGATGAACTTGAAATTTAGAATAGTTTTAGATGACGTTTACCTACTTAACTAATTCGCAATTAAGAAAGAAATGAAAATATTTATATTTTTTTGCAACAGGTACTGAAAGATTTATATCTTCGCAAACTTCGGAGATAAGGCCACCCCCCTTATCTCCGAAGTTTGCGAAGATATAAATCTTTAACGGTAATTTTTTTTACATTTTTCATCGAAAGTAAAAAAAAGTAAAAAATGTTTGAGAATGAGCAAACAGCGCTCTTTCATATGATACCCCTACATGCCCTAGTAACCCCACTTCGAAGGTCTTAAAAATTCGAAGCGGAGTTACTAGGGCATGTGGGGTATCATATGAAAGAGCGCTGTTTGCTCGAAAACTATGCGGCCTAAAAAAAAGAAAAATATGTTTGAGAATGAGCAAACAGCGCGCTCATTCTCAAACATTTTTTTCTTTTTTTAGGCCGCATAGTTTTCGACTTTTGATGAAAAATGTAAAAAAAATTACCGTTCCCCCCCCCCTTATCTCCGAAATTTGCAAAGATATAAATCTGAAATTATTCTATGTGGTAGGAGTTTATGTAAAGATTACGGGAAAAATAAAACGATGTCTCTAAATAGCACACTTTTTCTTAAAATCGGAACGGAACCCTCGGTGCGCGAGTCCGACTCGCTCTTGACCGGTTTTTGTTGTTTGAATGTTATGGTGAATTAATTACCCGTAGCGTAACTATAGTTTTTGGCAATAGTAGACAATATTGACTGTGCCATTTTTCAATAGCGGTATAGAGTTGCAGATGCGAACTTCCGAAGGGAAGCCGGTAGGAATCGTGTTGTAAGGTGCTTTCGCCACTGCCATCTTCCAAGGCAACAACGTCATGCCATCGTCTCTTCCCATCGTCACGTACACACGGCTACACATCAAGCTATAAATTTCCAGTTTACACTAACCTCTCATTGTAAGGAAATCCTATACAATGCGAGATCAGCTTATACTGGAAATGTATAGCTTGATCTGTAGCCGTGCGTACCAAGCCGTTTGGTTCTAATACCGCTGGTACGCCGGCGGTGACAAGAGCTCGACGAATAATATTGTTGATGCTGGCGTGCCGTGCTATGCGACCTGCGCTCCTGCAGCAGGACAGGCCATGTTGCCCGAGACTGTCGACAGCTTCACCGCAGTGACACTGATGAACCTTGAACCTTGTTGATCCTTTTCTCTTTTAGGGTTCCGTACCCGAACGGTCCAAACGGAGCCCTATCTGTCTCTCATCACGTGTCCGTCTGTCCGTCGTCTGTCACACAGGTCACACAGACACAACACACAGTCACACAGTCTTCAAATCACAGTAGGTGTAAGCATCTTGTTGAGCCAAAGCCATACAAATTATTTAAAAAAAATTAATGTTTTTAAATTGTTTTAATAATTTTTTTTTTTTGTTTAAAAATATTTTACCCATACAGCAAAAGGGGGGCGCGAAAAAAAATTTTGACTAAATTTTATTTCTATTGAGTTATATTGAGTATTGAGTTAATAGTAATAGTTAATAGTATATTAATAATAGTTTATTACTGTAATTACTATGCTTAAACCATAGAAATATTTAAAAAAAAACCGGTCAAGAGCGAATCGGACTCGCGCACCGAGGGTTCCGTTCCGATTTCTGAAAAAGTGTGCTATTAAGAGACATCGTTTTATTTTTCCTGTAATCTTTACATAAACTTCTATCAGATAGAATAATTTCAGATTTTTATCTTTACCTACAAACTTCGGAGATAAGGGGGGAACGGTATTGTGTTTTACATTTTTCATCAAAAGTCGAAAACCATGGGGCCTAAAAAAATATAAAAAAATGTTTGAGAATGTGAAAACAGCGCTCTTTCATATGATACCCCACATGCCATAGTAGCCCCGCTTTGAATTTTTCAGTCCCTGTTACAAAAAAAAATATAAATATTTATACTTCTTTCTTATTTGAAAAATAGTTGGGTAAACGTCATCTAAAACTGTTCTAAATTTCAAGTTGATAGCATTAGTAGTTCTTGAGATATCCAGCTGTGACAGACAGACAGACAGACGGACAGACAGACAGACTGAGTCACACCATAAGGGTTCCTTTTTTACCATTTTGGTACGGAACCCTAAAAACAGGAGAAGTGGCAAGCGCGCGAATCCTGTGTCCGCGCGACATGCTCAGTATGAGCCGTTCATAGTACAAATTCCGTCTCCGCGGACTAGTGCGCTTTCGACTGTGACTGTGACTATTTATATGAATGCCGTGTTGTTCAGTGGTTTCTTGTAAAAACCGAAGTCATGTAAATCATGGAATCACTTTCCATAATATGTACTTACTTACAAGTATTTTACCGTATTTGTCTTTAAAATCATGAAAGTGACAAAGGGAAAAAGTGGAGACACAGGGGTTCCGATACATTTTAACATACTGGGCACATCTCCTTCTTTCTTATAACTACCGTATGGTTCAAACTTCAAAGTTTCAAAGTAGGCGCTACTACCAATTTTCAGCACCACATGCGTTCGAAGAGATGCAATATGATGCAATTGGCAGTAGGTGAATAGAAAGAAAAAGTATTATTTTATTCTGAGGCTTACCTTTAATCCTTATGTTACACTTTATGCAATGAAATAAGTATTTGATATAATAATTAAATAATAAACAATATTAATTAAACTAACAAATAAGTGCAATGTGTTGTCACTGTGAATCTTATCATAAAAATGCGTTATCACTTCCGCGGACTAAGATTACTGGTGCACTTGTTGAAACCTGTCTAAGTACCTATATATAGGTACCTACTTAGCCGACTTTCGCACGGACGTAAAAATATCGCGGCGGGATTTTATTGAACGGCGCTAATATAAAGCAGGTGACCAAGTTTAAATATCTGGGCCATATACTTGTCGACAACCTTAAAGACGATGAGGACGTGGAGAGGGAGCGCAGGGCGTTGGCGGTCCGCGGGAACATGTTGGCGCGCAGATTTTCTCGTTGTACCGATCAGGTCAAAATAACTTTGTTTAAAGCTTATTGTCAAGGCCTGTACACGGGAAGTCTGTGGTTCAACTGTTCTCGTGGGACGCTAAATGCCTTGCGCGTCCAATCCAATACAATAATGTTTTCAAGATGATGTTGAAACTCCCTCGTTTCTGTAGTGCCTCGGCGATGTTTGCCCAATCGAGTACAGATGGCTTCCATGCTATAATCAGGAAAAAGGTGGCATCGCTCGTGGGAAGGATTCGAGGGAGTGGCAACAGCATCCTGAAAGTCGTGGCTGACGACCCGAGAGCTCCTGTGCTGAGGCATCTCATGCGGAATCATTGTCCGCACGAAGTGCCTCGTAGGTACATGACCCATTAACTTGTTTTAGTTTTAGTTACTAACCCTAGTGTATAAGTTGTGTACTAACAAAATTGGTTCCCATGTTGTTCCAAATAAAACAATTTGAATTTGAATTTGAATTTGAAATTTATTGCGCACTGGATATTCAACTCTCGGTGTTGAGCCGAGCTTCGAGAATCCAACCTCACAACAACAGAGTGCATTCTAAAGCGTCGAAAAAACGGGCTGTTGCAGAACACCGTGGCAGAATGCAGATGGAACATCAAAGGAAACATTTCTTTATTAGGGTTCCGTTCCAAAATGGTAAAAAGGAACCCTTATGGTGCGACTCAGTCTGCCGCATAGTTTTCGACTTTTGATGAGAAATGTAAAAAAAACCGTTCCCTCCTTATCTCCGAAGTTTGCATAGAGAAAAATCTGAAATTATTCTATGTGATAGAAGTATAAAGATTACCTACAGGAAAAATAAAACGATGTCTATAGATAGCACACTTTTTGAGAAATAATCAACAAAAATTAAATATAAATGATAGTACGGAACCCTCGGTGTGCGAGTCCGACTCGCTCTTGACCGGTTTTTAGGGTTCCGTACCAAAATGGTTAAAAAGGAACCCTTATGGTGTGACTCAGTCTGTCTGTCTGTCTGTCTGTCTGTCACAGCTGCATATCTCAAGAACCACTAATGCTATCAACTTGAAATTTAGAATAGTTTTAGATGACACTTACCCAACTATTTTGCAAATAAGAAAGAAATAAAACTATTTATATTTTTTTTGCAACAGGGACTGAAAAGGGGTCTTAAAAATTTAAAGTGGGGCTACTAGGTCATGTGGGGTATCATATTTATGAAAGAGCGCTGTTTGCACATTCTCAAACTATTTTTTTTTTTAGGACTGATAGTTTTCGATTTTTGATAAAAAATGTGAAAAAAAATACCGTTCCCCCCCCCCCCCCTTATCTCCGAAGTTTGCAAAGAGAAAAATCTGAAATTATTCTATGTGATAGAAGTTTATGTAAAGATTATAGGAAAAATAAAACGATGTCTCTAAGTAGCACACTTTTTCAGAAATAGGAACGGAACCTCGGTGCGCGAGTCCGACTCGCCCTTGACCGGTTTTTTTTTTTTAAGAAACGTCTGCGTTCAAAGATTTTCGAAAATTCGCTTACTTTGGAATCGAACCGGCTAAAATCAGTACAATACCATCCTGTACTTTTAAGGCATGAATCGATAGGATTAATCATAAGCATCAAATCTCTCTAACAAACATGATAAATTAAATGAAAGGTAAACCATGAAATCTAATGGTTAATTAATTGGATGAAATAAAATGGCTAGGCGGTTGACCAAACGGCTAACTATGCCGTTTGGTCAACCGCCTAGCCATTTCACTAAACGTCGCCGTTCAGCTAGCGGTCTGAATGATATTCAGCCGATACGTCTAATCATAGACTTATAAAAAAACCGGTCAAGAGCGAGTCGGACTCGCGCACCGAGGGTTCCGTTCCGATTCCTGAAAAGTGTGCTATTTAGAGACATCATTTTATTTTTCCTGTAATCTTTACATAAACTTCTATCACGTAGAATAATTTCAGATTTTTATCTTTGCAAACTTCGGAGATAAGGGGGGGGGAATGGTATTTTTTTTTTACATTTTTCATCAAAAGTCGAAAACTATGCCGTCTAAAAAAAAATTAAAAAATGTTTGAAAATGTGCAAGAAGCGTTCTTTCATATGATACCCCACATGCCCTAGTAGCTCCACTTTGAATTTTTAAGGCCCCCTTTCAGTCCCTGTTAAAAAAAATATATAAATATTTTTACTTTTTTCTTATTTGCAAAATAGTTGGGTTAACGTCATCTAAAACTGTTCCAAATTTCAAGTTGATAGCATTAGTACTTCTTGAGATGTCCAGCTGTGACTGACAGACAGACAGACAGACTGAGTCACACCATAAGGGTTCCTTTTTTACCATTTTGGTACGGAACCCTAAAAAGATGGACTCCGCGCCACGCATATCGAAAGTGAAGCACCGTACCGATCTATGTGTGCATGATTTGAGTACCTACCTGCAAAGACGCTGTCGCTCGTGTCACGTAATGGCGGCCGGTCGGCATACTATGACGTAAATGTGTGCGCGAGGCGTGTTTGTACATACTTACTGTGCTTCACTTTCGATATGCGTGGCGCGGAGTCCATCTTTTTTTATAATATGCGTCTAATACAACATTTAATGAACTGGCTGGCTGATGCTTAGGCCAATTATACAATAGGGCCATCTGCTTCTGCAAGTCTCCGGCGCTGTGGGAAGTGCAACCCCTTCGCCCTTATATTACGTAACAAAGGATAGGCAATTAGGCACCATGCTCACGCTCAACACTTTGGTCAATACTCATCTCATAAAACCACAGTCAGAGGTAATAACAATAAAACCTCTATTGTGTCTCGTTCAGTGTCTTTCTGAGATCAAAATATTGCTGATATTTGGACCAAAATTAAATCATTTTAATGAGTTTTATGCTTGCTGCACTCTTTGCTTATTATCAGTAATAGTCGTGTGTTTCGTTACGGGCGTTTCCTACTCCGTATCACCTACGGATTGATGATTGGTTCGGGGCCCGAACGAAGTATGAATGAATGACAACACGATTTGACAGTTGTTCCTACTCCCGATGTGTATTTGCCCGTCCAAAAAATTTTACTTTTAAACTGGTTTTGATGGATCGTTATATGTCAGACGGACGGACTTAGGAAGTAGACCCCCAGGTCATCGACCTTCGTCTTCCAGTACCTACACGGACGCCACTCCAGGACTTTCGGCCCCATCGGCCATCTGTTCTGCGAGCGATGTGCCCACTGCCTTGCCCACGCAAGTTTGGTAACTCTTGGGTTATGTCGGTTAACTTAGTTCTGCTACGGATCACTCCATTTCTAATTCGATCACGTAGAGTCGTAGGGAAACTCCAAGCCACATATAATAATGTTACAGTAGGTAGTTTATCTTCATACAAAAGGGCTGAAACGACGCACTTCGAAATCTCAGTATATACCAGTACGCAACAGGTCGAGTGCGCGGCAGTTGCGTACGCGTATTTATCTACCGAGCGGCCGTAGGCAATTAATTCAAGGTCACTGCCCAGATAAAGTACCTACTGTGGTTTTACTATTCTGTGTCCAAGCATAGCCCTGTCCATTGCCCTTTGGATGACTTTCAGCCTTCTTAAAAGGCCCTTTGTGATCGTCTTCATTTTAGTGCCTTATGTCATCACCTGGCAACGCGCACGAGTCAGACTTTCGTCTTGAGACATGCTTGAGACACTGTGTTTACTATAACGCAAAGTAGATGGCGATAAAACTGAAAGCCGTTATGGTTTCGTCTTTGTTCGAAGTCGGTAGACGCAGTCTATACAGTCAGCAACAAAATTCGATTAAACTTGTGTTTCCTCTTTTACCTCAAATCTAACGATTTCATGAAAACATGAGTTTTGAGGTAAATGCTAACTTATGGAGTTGTATTGCTGATTCTTATGATTATAGTTCTGTAAATCCATATTAGCTACGGCCGCGAATCATATTTTAATCAACATACAAGCTCACACTGACCTACAAATTGCAAAAAACGTAAGAAATTTCGAATTTCGCGGGCTATCCTGGCGCTTTCACCTTAAGAAAAAATAGTACATACAAGTGGAGAACGTTTGTTATTGCATTCGAGGCGGAATTAAAACACCCGAGCTGTAGGCGAGGTTGTTTTTGAGCCGAGAACTGCGTTTTTCAATACACTTTTGAAGAAATAAAAAAAATAGGTAACGGAAAACATTTTTGTCATGAATTATTAGGAAACTATGATTTAAATTTTCTTTTTTTTCCGCGCTTTGCTTTCGCCAGGGTGAAGGAGAAGCAAAGGTATAAAGCCGATAAACAGCCTAATATGAAAAATAGAAAATTCAAATATTTTCGAGTTTAGAACACAAATAAATGTTAATTTGTTCATAAACGTTTTTTTTATTGTAATAATCATAGTTTTTGATGATATTCTATTCATAAACATTATTTAAACATTCAAAAAATATTAACGCCGTAAAGACCTCACCACCACATGACACCCCACCTCTTTGCCGAGATTAATAAAAAAGAACATTCACCTCCGAATAGAGAGTTGTGAATAGAGGCATTGAACCAATTTGGACTAAGTATAGGTATAAGTTAACTATCTGTGGCAATTTTTTCCACGTTCACGTGCGTGGAAAATGAAAAATCGCACGCGTGCGACATACATTGCATTGTGAACCTAATCGTAGTGCGATATGAACCAGTTTTCGAGGAAGTGTATTGAAAACTTCTTTTTTTTAAATAATAAATTAAATTAATGCTAAAAAGCAGGGTTTCGTATAATTTTGTGTTGTCAAAAAGTAGCAGCGTTAACCGACTTCTGTTGCTGACCGGACCTAGTTAATAATAAAAGAAACACCCATTATATTTCTAGAAAGTTTAGCCTATAAGTACAGTCAACTGCACTGCTATGATGCTATGTTAACAATTTGATTTCGCTTTATTTTCATAGCAGTAAAGTTTGGGTTTGCTAGGAAAGCGGTTCCGTCATATCACAGAACAATAACAAAGCATAGAAGGAAGGCTAAAAACAGAATTCTGTAACTACCTTTAGTCCCGTTCTATTATTAGGTACGATAAAGGTACGATAAAGGATGTGGGAAAGAGATAAATGTTTTACTCTTTGTTTTACTTTCTTGGCATGGTCACAAGATCAATTGTCATTTGGTTAAAAAAGTTATAGTATGACGCGGCCATATTTGATAGTACTTTGTTTCAATGTCTGACAGTTCGTTCATTGAACTACCTGACTTATTCGCGTGTTCATTGTTTACGTGTTTGTCGTAATCTTCCATGGTTTTGCGATGTTTTAATAATATTTCTACTGTTAGATTGCATGAATTCTTTGTTTAACTACAAACAGTGAGTGTGTGGACGCTGTGGAGCAATTTCTTGTGTGGTTGGGGGCTGCCAGTCCCATTCATAGCGAAAATAAAATGAACAATAAATATTGACCTTCCATCGGTAAGTTTTTGCTCAATTTCTTGTTGCATATGATCTGTTAAACGAATATAAATACATAACAAATATTGCTGTGTCACTATATAGCTGAAACCAGTCGTAATATTTATTCCAATAGAAGTTATTAACGAATATTCGGAAATTGTTTTGGGGTTATCTTGATCAGCCATAGTGACGTAAATAATGTTGTCGATACTTTTCTTTTACAGATTTCCTAGACGATGTGAAAAAAAAAATGGATAAATTGTATTGGTAGACGAAATCGGACTCAGCCACATAATATGCTCCAAGCATTTTACTTTGTATTCATTTGGTAATGAACCTATGAAATGGATTTAGCATGTTCTTTAAGTCGTCACTTAGAGAACATGCTGTTCCTACATTATTTGTTCTGGATAGAACAGATGAAATGTTCTGATATACAGGATGAATTTTTTATCATGCAACAAATTGAAATGGGAGATTTTACTCATCATTATGAACAACTTTTACTATGGGACCAAACCTGAAATCGCGAAAAAAAAATCAGCAGTTCAGTACATTTTGACGAGTTTGATGTAGATAAATGTACTGAACAGCTGATTTTTTTTCGCGATTTCAGGTTTGTTCCCATAGTAAAAGTTGTTCATAATGATGAGTACAATCTCCCATTTCGATTTGGTGCATGATAAAAAATTCATCCAGTATTATGATATAATTAAGAAATTTTATTGGCAATAAATAGTATCCCGTTCAAATTAAAACTTGATTTATTACATTACAGGAAATACTTATGGAAGTCTGCGAAGAAGGACATAGCGCAGGACTGCAAATTAAAAGAACCGCTCACCATCAACAGCAATCTAACATGAAGACAGGTCTAACATTTCAGAAATATGTTCACTTGATATATGCGATACAATGATATTATATTAAAAATATCATTGATGCGATACTATTCTTCTAATTATCCCAGTCGGAAATATAATCGTGTGCAAATTTATTTACTTATTTTTAATAAAAAATACGTAATTGTAGGATCCCGTAGCAATGGAAGTTGAAACAGGACCTAGTACATCGGTACAGATTAATGAATCGCCACTGATATTGACATCTCGTGAAATCATCTCACATCAGTCAGGTAAGACATACAAATAAAACTATTAACCTAAATAAAAATGATGATAAAAAATCTTACATAAATTTTATTGAGAACTGTTCGTTTTAGGAATCCTTGACACAGATGACAATAACAAATTCAGAAATAATTGGATTCCATCCCGATTCAAGAAGACTGCGCTTTTGGCGAGTTCCTGGTCGCCAGAGCCGACTCCAGAATCCTCAGGAAGTTCATCCGTATTATGGTGTGGGCTGGAATTCGCGTAACAGATTATTAAAGTTGCTAGGCATTTTATTTTTTTATTTAAAATATTATCTGGTCGTTATTTATTTTTTTATGTACGAAAAGTTTTTGTCGCTTTGGTACCATTTTGAATTTTCATAATAAATTTTATTTTTTCACTAACAACCATTTTATTTAATCAAATAATTCAAATCTCTATTAAATTACGCTTCTACTGATTTAAAATAATGTGTTTTATAAAAAGTATTAAAATAAAAATTATTAGGTACTTTGAATATACCCTTGTTCCCTAGACTCTGTTGAGTAGACTATGATGTAATCTAAAATTCAAATAAATATGAGAAAGTAAGTTGCTAAAAACATTTGCAAAACCGAATGTCTCCCACTTATTTTCAATAAACTCATCAGTTATTATGGCAATTAAATACATTCGGGTTTAGCCGGGTCAGATTTAATACATGAAGAGCTGTCGGGAACCAAGGAAGACTTTGGTGATGATGATGACGAACTATTTAGTTCATACTTAAAGTATTCTTTCATTTTGAACGAATACATTATTAAGTATTGGGATCACAAGTATGCTTAGTTACTTCAAAATTTTTGGTACACACGGCTACAGATCAAGCTATACATTTCCAGTATAAGCTGATCTCGCATTGTATAGGATTTCCTTACAATGAGCGGTCAGTGTAAACTGGAAATGTATAGCTTGATGTGTAGCCGTGTGTACCTACGGTTATTATTCTTGGCAGTATAAGAAAGAATGTTATTGTAAATTCTATCGACTTTGAAATTTAGTGGGTACATCACTAGTCGGAATAAAATGAATGACAACCTACAAAATTTCGAAACGTCTTCTGTATACGTGTCCTTCTTTAACATCATAGCGGCTCCATAAGTCAAAATGAAACAAATATATTGAGTTCAGTTGCTATTTTACCACTACTTCTATGCTTTAGTCGTTGTTCTGAGCGTCATATCCACCAGTATTTGACATGAAGGTGTCAAAAAACGCTCCCTATTCCGTCAGCCGTTATTGTGTAACCATACTAACCATTCACCGCCATGGACCTAATATACAAACTGGACTGAGCTCTCATACCAAAAACACGAGCAGAAAGAGATATGTCACATGAGGCAGTTTATCTCCTTCTAATAGGGTGACCAAACATTTTTATGACAAACAGGAAAATTCGTTTATACAGAGATAATTTGCGTCCGGTTGACCATAAGTGATTTCAAATTATTGTTTGTATTACAAACATATTGTAATTAAAGAATATAAAGAAATAGACCTTTTTCGAAAGCTCCTTTATGAAACTGAACATTATTGTGTTCTATGTCGGTGTTGAATCGTGTACCTACCCATGTTTTGAGGCAAGAAGGAAGGACTACAATATTGGTGAGACTCGTCTTGTGGCGAATCATCAAATTTGATCACGTAGGTATACGTGGCTTATGATGAAGTAGGCATGTAGAATCTCGTTCTGGGACCATGGTACTTTCTTGCTCTTTTTTCGTTTACTCTACAGAGCTGGTTTGGGTAAGTATGTAATTGAAGCAAAGGGAACTAAAATGATTCTGGAATTACATCTAACCATATTTGTTGAATTTCTTCTTTGGATGGAAAGCTGTAAACAACTTAAAAATAATGCTATTTCAATCATGCGATACATAAGTACAAATTGTATTTATTATGCGCCTAATATTAATAGTTTTAATCAGAAATACACTACTTATAGCTTTTGTAGACAGAAGACGCTAGGTCTTCTGTCTACAAAACGTCTAGAGCATGGTTACACTACTTAAACTCAAAATTGTTATTATTTAGTAACAATTTTAGGTCTTTTATCGAGATTTATTTAAATCTTTGTTATTCCTTACAAGTTCCTTACCTGTGAAATTAAATGCCACAACCAGCATAACATTCACTTTTACATTTCTTGATGCAACACTTTCTCACCATTTTCGCTATCTAAATTGAAAAAAACCGCCATGAAACCATTGATGTCAGATTTCAGTGTTACCATAGTAATTATATGATAGCTACCAAACAATAATCAAAATTATATTATTTTGATTATTTTACTCATGGAGTTTACTTATAAAATTATTGACTATGATATACAGATTGTAAACCTGTAAATAAAATTATTTAAAACTAATCTAAATGCTAAAAAAAAATATACGTAACTTATTTTACCTACTTGTAGTTGGTGAAATTTTTCTACCATCTTTATCATTTTTATCTGTTGGCAATTGAGCAAAAGGGACAAATTACTCAAGTCGGGCTCTCTCTCTCGGCTCGTTTTGCCTCAACTAAGATATCCTATCAAAAGTAAACCAAAAGTACAATACCTAAGGTTAATTTTTGTATGATACGATTTTTGGAGAGCTCAGTCCTGTTTATATAGTATATTAGGTCCATGTTCACCGCTTTCTTTAAGAAAGCGAGGCTCAAGCTCAAAGACACTGGCTAGCAACGCTTAGAGCGGTTTCGCATACGTCCGATCCGAATTCAAGATCCGAGTTCAATCCGAATTGGTAATGTTCTAAATTCGGACGGACAGAGTTCGGATCTAGGGGCACACTCCCTAAGCACGAAGCCCGTAGTTTCGGCCTTCGTTACGGGCGTTTCTTACTCCGTATCACCTACGGATGGATGATTGGTTCGGGGCCCGAACGAAGTATGAATGACAACATGATTTGCCAGTTGTCCCTACTCCCGATGTGTTGTTGCCCGTCCGAAAAATTTAACTTTTACACTTGTTTTAATGGATGGTAATGTCAGACGGACGGAGAAATGGACGGACGGAAAGACGGACGGACTTATAGAGTAGGCCACCTAGTGCGCAACCCTTCATACAAATAGTACTTTGGCTACTTCAGACCGATTTTTCTCGGTTTCGGATCGGACGTAGTGCGAAACCGCTCAAGGACCGTTCCCGTCATACCCCGAAAAATATTTTGGTAGTGACCGTGTCAAAATGAATCATTCATTAGAGTATTCAATTAAGTTTCTATAGGCCGACTTTTTCGTTGGTGGCAGTACCATGGTTCGGAGGACGTAATGCGGGGCGGGGGTGGTTACAAACTGTGCGGGTGGCGGGACCAATAAAAATAACCAACTTCCAGTACCTACCTATAACTCTGTTTCCAATTCCAACCATTTAATTTTGTCCTATGCACGCGAAATTCCTTATTTATTGACAGGCCTTATTTGTTGATTATTCATAGACGGAAAAATGGAATACTTCATGGACATTAGAGTAACATAAACGGTTGAAAAGATTATAGATACTAAATAAATGCCGAAATGAAATATTATATTGGGTGCTCTTGTGTCACTCGAGTTTGAGTTATTCAGGGTGTAACTGTAAGTGTAAACAGTGCCAATCTTGTAAAGCGTTATTCATTATGAATAACTTGACTTTTAACCTGAAATCACGAAAAAATCTGCTGTTCAGTACATTTACTTTCGCATAATTTGACCTACAGCTGATTTTTTTTCGCGACTTTAGGTTTGGTTCCATAGTAAAAGTTGTTCATAATGATGAGTACAATGACCCCTTAAAAGATTGCCACTGTTTACACTTACACCCTGTAGATAACATTTTTTAAATGAATGTAAGCTGCTATATTTAAATTGTTTTATGCCTGAAATTCCGTTCAGCGAAAATCACGAAATATTTCATAGAGAAATCTGCAGACTCATCTTTGACAGCGCAATACCTTGTGCGGTCGAGTGCGCGTCATTTGTTTTTACCTGCACCTTCTCCCGCTAGGACCATGAGCACACCACCACCACCGACGATATTGTCGGCCTATAAAAACTACGAAGTAATAAAAACAAGCAAAAATACAAATTTAACATTTTTTATTAAATAATATTCTCACATTAATAATAATCGCTCACGTTGTTAAAAAGCTTCCACACTGTTTGTTCCATAAGTTACTCTCACAACACACTGAACTTAGCATCTACAAACCACACAGTCTGTATATAAAAATCGACTAAAATAATAATAGGCCTGACCCTGACCGATGAATGAAAAAAAAAAAAATGTTTTGTTTTTAATAAGCAACGTGGCAAAGGTAGGATGTTGTAATGCCTCGTATAGTTTCAGGCCTACTGCTAGTTTAGCCTCCGCGGTTCGCACAACACTCCGCGCACTTGCTTGGTGTACTCTAATGGTTACTCGACACTACAATTAGTCGTCTCCAGCTGATCTCTTCGCCTTCCTCAGACGAGGCGACTGTTTGGGTGACTTTGGAGATTTCTCTGTAACAAAACATACGTTTTATTAATACCTTAATCTACCTATATTATATTAGAATCAATTATAGTTGGAAAAAGGCTAGACAGATTGATTGATTGATTATATTAAAATCAATTGCCGTGCATTAGTCTCGTAAACACTCGAAAATGGCTGGACCGATTTGAATATTTTTTTTGTTTTGTTCGACTCTGCGGCGGTGCTTTTCGAAAAAAGAAAATTAGGAAAAACCCAAAGGAACAGCCGAAAAATTGAAATTTAAATTTTCACAGGACAACGTCTGACAGATCAGCTAGTTTAGTACAGCCAGTCAATAATATTGGGACGAACAGACTGTTCAAAAATGATCTAATGAAAATTAAATATTAACTCAATGACACAAGGAATGTTTCAGAATGAAGACAGTACACGACAACTGTCATTCTGACAAGAACTTTATCTAATTGAGATAAAATTTAATTTTCTTAGTTTTGGTCTGTTCATCCCGATATTTTTGACACTGACTGTAGAAAACAAACCCTAGGAAATTCAGCATGTTTATTGCCCATACGTCAATATTGGTCCGAAATATTGAGGGTGCAAGGGATGAAATGTTCATCATTTAAGTATGTAGGCTATTTGAATGTCTGAAGACTGCAGTATCGCTTAACATTACGTAAGAAAGTGGCCAAACGCGAGCCCATCGCAAGCTAAATTGAGTTTGTTTGTTACACTTTCACGCTAAAACGGCTGAACGGATTTGCATGAAATATGGTACACGGGTAGACCATGACCTGGATTAGTACATAGGATACTTTTTATCCCCGTAGTACGTTCCCGTGGGATAATTTCCGACATCCACGCGGGCGAAGCCGCGGGCAAAAGCTAGTAACTTAAAAAATAAAAAGCTACATACTAAGTTGATTGACGACTTCCTTAGGCAGCCAGTCGTAGTCCACGTCGTTGGCGGTGCCGGTCTCCAGCGGGCGCGGCGCGGCGCGCGGCGAGCGGCGCCGGGCCAGCGTGGACAGCGCCTGCTGGCCCAGCACCAGCGCCAGCACCACGCCCGCGCCCAGGAACACGTACAGGAAGAACGTCTCGCCGTCCAACCCTTCGGATACCTCCACGATGTTCAGCGTTTGGTTGTATACGGCCTCCTGTTACCGACGACATTTTATTAAAACATGACAAAAAAAAGAGTATCTTAAGATGGTTTGGTCATGTACGAGCAAACCCGTACATATCAATAGTATTAATTTTATGCTGACATTGACACAAGCATGTTTTTGAGTTAGTAGTAGTCGTATAGCATCGTTTGGGCTATCAGCAAAAGGACTCATTCGCCGCGGGTCGATCAGTTATCAGTTTTGGGCGTTTTCCTGTGTGACATCAATACACAAGTTGAACTCATAAATCAGTCTATCATTGAAATGTACCTTACCCGTACATTTTTGGTCCTTCGAGCCGGATTGATTTGAGAGAACGAAATAAAGGCCAATAACGAAAGGTATTTTCAAGGCAGATGTCAGTGGAAACGCGGAGGGACGCCCTAGAAGGGTATAGTGACCTTATTGGTGATGTTCTTCAGAAAGGTCAGGTGCTCGCAACCGACGTGCGTGAACATAAACGAAGCGAAAGGAATATGTAAGGATCATAACAGGTGGGCGTTAGGTAGTTTCTGCCTACCCATGGGCAGAAGATAAACGCATAACATCACGCCTGTGTATTCCTCGAAAGGTTAGGTAGAGGTGTACAGTACACCCAAATTCGCCAGTTCTGTTAAGGTGATGCGCATGCGCAGTGGTATCCTGCGAAATTCAAATTTTCTTACGTCTTTTACAATTAGCAGGTCAGTGTCAGGTTGTATGTTAATCAAAATATGTTTCGCATCAACGCATAAGGTTGCTTTTAAGGTTGAACACATACATTTGTTTTTAACGCTCGACACTGACGTTTGCAGGGCAGAGCGAATTCGCTTTAAGCGTTGCGGCTCGGGGACCTCGGGTTTTATAATTATGTAAATAGATTTTGATCCAGATACAACCTGACACTGATCTGCAATTTTTCGTAAGAAAATTTGAATTTCGCGGGCTAGTCACCCAAGTCCCATAAGGGCGAGCCTCCAAACAAACCAAAACAAAATAAGTGTAACGGATATTTTTTATTGCAATTACAGAATTGCAGTAGCGATCCAAAAGGGACTTTCAAACCTTTTTTTTAATATACCTACATTAAGGCGAAAGCGCCAGTGTAGCCCGCGAAATTCAAAATTTCTTAGGTTTTTTGCAATTTGTAGGTCAGTGTGAGCTTGTATGTTGATTAAAATTTGATTCGCGCCCGTAGCTAAAATGGCTTTACAGAATTATAATCATTAGAATCAGCAATACAACTCCATAAGTTAGCATTTACCTAAAACCTTATGATTTCATGAAATCGCTAGATTTGAGGTAAATGCTAACTTATGGAGTTGTATTGCTGATTCTAATGATTATAATTCTGTAAAGCCAATTTAGCTACGGCCGCGAATCAAATTTTAATCAACATACAAGCTCACACTGACCTACAAATTGCAAAAAACCTAAGAAATTTTGAATTTCGCGGGCTACACTGGCGGATCAACCTTAAGTAATAGGTAGCAATGTCATGTCACTGACCTGGTAAGAGTTTCCACTGGCGTCCCTGTAGTTGAGCTGGATGTTCAAGCCGAATGGTCTGCCAGCGAAGGCCTCGTTGGGGATGAAGGAGTATGCGAACGTAGCCTCTTGCTTGGGCTTCACTTCCCTGTTGTAAGGCAAAGCCGTAAAGTTCTGGATGTAGTATGTGTAGTCCATTGGGTATCTGAAGGAGGCCTCCATGGAATCGACCACGTAGTCCTCAGCACCCTTGTTGATGAATCCAACCAGGAATTCAACTGCATAACCCGCTTGAATGTCTAAGTAAAAACAACAGAACATGTTTATTTGCATTGAATGTTATACAGAATAATGTACCAGGTACATTCCACCATTCGGCATGGAAAAATTACTTATCACTAATACAGTAAAAATTTTTTAAAAAAATCCAGTTTTTGGTATAAAATAAAATGTCTGATGATGAGAGAATACATAAGTGCTCTGTGGGTTAAAGCAATGTTCTTGGAGTGTTGCCAGGGTCAAGTCTGATAATAGATGTGCAAATGATTTCAAGTCTTCTTTTACACAAGTGGTCCCATTTTTAAAAAGTTGTGTTGGAATTACAAAAAAAAAAACAAAATTCTTATTGATGAAGAAGATGGAATAAATATAGGAAAATCAAATTATGTAGCAATGACAAAGCTCATCTTTTTAATTAATGATATCCATTACATAAGTAACTGCTAATGATTTTCCATCATTTACGGAGGGTTAACTTTCTGGCACCAATAGTTCTTTTTAGTTTAAAAGTGATTAAATAATATGAGAGAATGTGAACAATTTCTTAAGGGCCTGTAATACCTCAAATTGTTGTGTGTGAAAATGTTAAGTAAGTACTATGTTTGACGAAAACATGATTCTATAAAGTTTTCTTTATAGAAAAAAATTACAAAGTTACCTCCAAAACGAACAATAAACCATTAGTATTAAAAAATAACTCCAAATTAGATCATGAAACTTTGCATAATAAATTAATAACTGAATAAAGCAGATCCTGTGTTTTTATTTTTTTCAAATTACCATTACTTTCACCGTAAAAGCAAATATCTAAACTATCGGCGCTCCCTGCCGCTCAGCACCGCACTCAGTCTCGCTCTCACTCAGTCGGCGAGCAGTATCGTGCGAGCGAGATAAAGAATGAATTTGAGCGAGGTAGAGGGCTCTCAAAGTTAGTCATTCACATATAGTATAATGTACTCTGTGGTCATTCAGTTATGGAATGTCGTGACTCATGGTAGATCGCAACTAACATGCAGTGAGCTACAAGACAGCTTAGAGATTTAAATTATATGCTCTATCACATATTTAAAAAATAAATGTTCAATCCAAAGTTCTTACCAAATACAGCATCTCCTAAGCTAGTAATAGGCTTTGTGAACAGGATAGTGGTATCAACGTCTTGCGAAGACTTGACAACGGAGTCGTCATCATCTCCGAGCGTGTCGTCCCCAACCACCTGGTTGTCTTCACCCTCAATGTCCACTACATCATCAAGCTCGTCTTCCTCAGCTCTCGCTAGAATTGTGTTGCCTGTAACATGTTGATTTTAAAGGAATTAGTCTGGTTATGTCTATATAATTTGTAAAAACTGTATAAATTTGTTCCACTGTAGTTGGTGAGTTAGTTACGCAGTGTAGGCTTAAACAAAAAAATTGTGTCAACTTTTCTATAAAAATAAACACATTAAATTAAAATATTTTGTGACTTGCTACACTTTAGAACTGTTATGTGTGTTAATGTTATGTTATGTTGTGTGTGTTGTGTTGAATTGAGAATTTGAAGTTCAGAACTTGTTAACTTTAGCAATCCTTAATAAAATTATTGTGATTCATTTAATGTTACAGGCTACATTAAAGCAATCACCACGCGAAAGCGCTAGGGTAGCCCGTGAAATTAAAATTTTCTTACGTTTTTTGTAATTTCCAGGTCAGTGTCAGCTTGTATGTTGATCAAAATATGAATTGCAACCGCAACATAATAAATAGAATTGTTGATACAACTCTCTAAGTTACATTACCCTATTGAATGACTATTTCATGAAATCATTACATTTGAGGCTAACTTTAAATAAGAGAATGTACTGATGATTCAAATTTTCAGAATTCTGTAAAAACACATTAATTGTTACGGCCGCAAATCATATTTTGATCAATATACAATCTGACACTGACCCGCAAATTGCAAAAAAACGTAAGAAAATTTTAATTTTGCGGGCTACCTTATTGGTTCCCCCTTAAGTAATAATACAGTGGAGATTGATTGACACATACTCAACTACAAATTCTCAATTCAGACACAGTGTTAACCCTTACCACTGAAATAGTGTTATACAACATAATATTTTGTTATAAAATCACTGAAAATGAGGACAAATTAGAAGGTTGTTTCATAATGTTCATACTACCATGCAAAACTGAAAGCTCAGTGGTTCATTATTGACCCTTACAAAAAAATCTTAAGGTATCCAATATCAGAAATTCTGGTATAGTCTGCATAATGTATTTTGCAAATTATTACTTTTTGCATAGCAAGCAGAACTAATTACTTAGGTTAACAAGTTATTTGTTTTACCCACTCAATGTTACACATTTATTATATGATACAGTACAAACATATGGTATTCATCCTCAGTAAATGGCCTCAAACTTGTCTTTTGAATGCATTTTAGTTCAAGGTTTAATTTACTTTAAAAGGATTTAGTTCATTAATTATGACTTTCCAAGAAAGTTTAAGTAACATGCGATTTATATTTAGAAGGGTATTAAAGAATTTTAGAAAGGTGAAGTACATGACCACTTTCCAAATCTTCGGCAGTTAAAAAACATATTAAAATAGCAGCCATTTAAGGGGTAATCATGAATTGTGGCTGATTCCTTAGCATTAAAATGAGGATTTGCTGTGAAATGTCTTATCAAGTAAAACAGAGGTTACTATGTAATACCTCCAATAATGAAACATTAAGTACTTTATTCTAGTTTGAAATTAAGTAACTGGTGTTTGTAATGTTATAAAAAAGTTTTTGATGAAGACTTTCTCTCAATAAGTGTTACATATACGATGCCACGTACTTATAACTACATAAATCATAGATTTCGACATTTTTCAGTTTACTTACCGCTTTGGAAACACAGGAGAGCCGCAGGGAGAACCAGAAGAGTCAAATATATTAACTTCATTGTGATTTAATATGTAGTTTATTACTTAAAAGTGTTATAAACTGCGGCGACTACCAAACTAGATTGTAGGCCATTCACTTTTGTAACAAACAGTCCAACGGAGCAAGAAACTTGAGGCAAAATGCCAATTTTCTTTCCAACTCGATTGACGTGGAATCTTATGTCACTAGTGATGTGCCGTTTTTAAAACCGATTATCGCAAGAAACCGAAAAGTTTCGTGTGTTTTCTTACGATTGGATATTTTTTTTAGAAAATAATTATTACATTATTCACGGATGATTTCAACCATCGTCAGATAGCTAAGGTAAGCTTAGTCCCATTTTATAAGATAGCTTTGGCCAATCGGCTTTGGTCTGTGAAGTCGACAAATTATTTCAAAAGGTTGCTAACCTAACTTAATACTTGACTTACTCTTTTTTAATGGTTTTGTGGATTAATTAAAATGATTAGCCAATCAATCTGTATTTGATTCATCGCGTTGGTTTGGTCAGATGCAGATTATATTGTTTTAATAAAATAATGATTACTTGATTATTACATAGATGGAGAAATGTGGGAACTAAAGTACTACAGGTACACGTCTGCCCAACCCTTCGGAGAAACAAGACGTAATGTTATGACTATGAGTTATTATAAGTAACGATTACTGTTCAAGATCTTTTCTTTTCTATTTTTGAAAACCGTAAACGAATAAAGTTTGGTTGGTCGGTACACAGCACAGAATGTAAACCAACTATTTCTAAAATCGACTAGCTAAACTAATTTCTCCAATTACTAATAAGAGTAACAAGTAACATCACTCAAGCTGTCAATTTCTTTTCCACACACGCCATTGAAGGTGCACGTGTATTAATCACGAAATTGCTCGATATCTAAACTAAAATGGATAAACCAAACGTTCTCGCTCGCGTCGTCAAGGTCTTGGGGCGTACTGGCTCCCAGGGACAATGTACCCAGGTCAAAGTAGAGTTCATTGGAGAGACCAGCCGGCAGATTATCAGGAACGTGAAGGGACCCGTGCGTGATGGTGACATCCTGACACTCCTCGAGTCTGAGCGTGAAGCCAGGAGACTGCGATAAGCGGTAAATATTATTTATGTCTATTACATGTCGCGGAATAAGTTAATTGGTTCTTGTACCGAAAGAGATTGAAACAGTTTTGAAGGTTATGTTGCTAAATAACGGGAGTCCAAAATCTTTTCCCAATAACCTGAAACTAACTACCTAAATTTGGAGTCATTCATAGCACAACTGAAGTGAAGGCTCTCAAACTGTATTTTTACCTGTTGTAGGTACTTACCTGTTTTTGTTGATAATGCATTTGTATCTGGTTGTGGCTTTGGTAGAAGAAAGCCCTTGTCCAACTTGATGGCACACCTTACCATAAAAATATGACTCACTGACCTAATAATCACCATAGTACCAACATTCTTCTTGATTTCACAATTTCTTAATGAACTTTTTATTTTGTTGCAGGTCATTGTACCCGTTCATTAGGTTAAGCTCGCTATGTACCATCTATCCAACTTATTATGTTAACTTTAAGAAACCGTCAAAGATGACTATCTCATTGTATTCACACATAATAAACAACTTATTGGTGTAAACTGTGTTTTCTTTTACACTCTTCTAATTGAATATTATTAATCTCTAATAATATTTTGCACATATTAATTTGATGCTTCATGATGACAGAAAAAGCCTCTTGAAGTGTGTATTCTTATTTACTCCGGAATAGTGATAATAGGCATAAGTTCCATCAAAACCAAATTTGGTTTTGCCAGCCATCTCCACTCTTCTCTGGAGCTAACTGGAATTTGCCATTACATAGCGAGAACTATTTAGAAGACCAGTCAAGACTCTGTAATTTGTAACTTAGATTAATTTTGACATCGCATGATTTTTAAATACATTTGCACACCATGTTAAGGCAGTATATGCTGAATTAAACAAATTAACACCTTATGTACCATATTCTAGCAAATAAGACCATCTAACTTGGAGAAGATCCATGCTAGTAAGCAGGTCACAAGATCGGTTATTATCAGTCGAAGTGGTTTGAATATTCCCAGTCACCCCAGGTGGCAATCGGGAATAAAATTCCCAGTTACCCCCAACTGGAAAGTTATTGCCCGATTGATGTTGTAACATTATTCATTTATGTGATGGTGGAATGTGACCAGTATCGCGAACTGAGGAGGAACCTGTTGCCAAATATTGATCTCCACAATGGTGGAATCAATTTGATTCTGAACCAGCCAATGACTGAAGAAGCCCAGAGTATTTACAAGTTCTTAAAACAGTGTATGAAAGAGAGAAAGGATAGAGAGGGGCAGAGAATATAGGTCAGGAACTATATTTGAAGATGTGAGTGAGGGATAGAGTAGGGTATTGGGTGGCTTGCAGTCTGCTATCGCAGCATGCAAGGTGCCCATTATGCTACTATAGGAATGATCGCATGAGGCTGGCATAGTCACCTAGAGTGCACTGAAGCCTCTAAATATTAGATTAAAAAAAAAAAAAACATTATTCATCAACTCTGCCTATCTCGGTCCACTGCTAGACGTAAGCCTCAACAACACCCGGTCACCGCCTTCCGCATCCAGTTATGTCCCAGCCAGTGACGATTAGTTCCAGTCGAAAATAGGGACATTGTCCTTGTATTATAGTATTTTCTTACCCAGACAGAAGAGACGTATTTTATTTACTTTAGTAACTGGGTACTACAAAAGACAACAATTAACCTCTTTAGTCAAAAATGTATGGTTAAACTAGGAACTAAGAATGTATGGGAGAGCCATGTGACAGTCTAATGTTGCTTGTTGAATGTTATTCAAATCAAAACTGTATACATAATATACTTAAGTATAGTTCAAGAGCAGGTGTGACTGGCAAGACCACCATCAGGGATTTTAATTTTGATAACACAATAGTCGCTAATCAGTCGAAATTTGCCACCAAATATCAGAACTTGTAGGTCACTGGTTTAAATGTTATTAGTACCTATAGTGCAAGAGCAAGATCAAAGATTTTATGTTCGATCTAGCTCTTGGACTATACAACGTGTAACGTTAAATGCGCAAAACCTCTTAAGGGGTCATTGTACTCATCATTATGAACAACTTTTACTTTTACTTTTTAGTAATAAATACTTAGTGCTTATTTTGTGAACTATACTTTTAACTTGTACTGCAATTCCTGTATTTGTTTTCAGTAAATAAAGATTTGATTTGACTTTTACTATGGGACCAAACCTAAAATGGCGAAAAAATCAGCTGTTCAGTACATTTTGACGAATTATGCGAACATAAATGTACTGAACAGCTGAATTTTTTTTTCGCGATTTCATGTTTGGTCCCGTAGTAAAAGTTGTTCATAATGATGAGTACAATGTCCCCTTAAGAGGCTTTGCGCATTTAACGTTACAAGTTGTATAAATAGTGTAATCCACGAAGACGCGCCCCACCACTCCTAACCGTTTATAGTATATGTGTGCAACGGTTAGGAGTAGTGTAGGGCAGGTAATAGTGTTCTGTGGTGTAGGGCGCGTCTTCGTGGATTGCACTATCTATTCTTAAAAATTGAACTCATTACATCTTCTAAACTAAGACCGACTAAATGCGGGCAAGCTGGGGAGACGCTCTCCACCTATGAACCCTTATAACTTTTGAACCAGTGACCAACAAATTCTGATATTTGGCGGCAAATTTCGACTAATTTTTAATGTTATCAAAATTAAAATCCCTGTCAGTCACACCAAGAGCAGAAAAGAGTTTTCGATAAAATCTTTGATCTACCTCTTGGACTATACTTAAAAATTGAACTCATTATATAAAAAATATATAATAATATCTTCTAAACTAAGACCTGACTAAATCTATGACTTGGCGAAAAATTGCAACCAAATTAGCAACTAAATTTGGGAGAAAACACATCACCGCTCACTAGGTGACTTAGGTTTTGAGATAAAAGATGCTCTCCAGATCGGCTTCTATATCGGCAGATATTTGGCAGCAAATTTTTTGTGAAATCAAAATTAAAATCCCCGATGGTGGCCAAGCCAGTGTCAGTCACACGACTTTTTCTATTTTAACTTCTCTATTAGTTGTGATCTCAGCAGTCAAGTAGAGAAGTAAGAGGGTGCTGTCCCCAAATAAATTGGGATAAGGGCAAGAGAATGGTGGCAAAGCATTAGTCCAATAAAACAATCAGTTATCCCTAAATTGTTATTACATTATCATAATATTATAACAACTGTATGTACATCACATGATCACTTTGTCATTTATCAACATAACAATTCAGATATAAGTACAGATCGGCACATTACTTCCATAATATTGGAATTATTCATAATCACACATTATTACAGTATTTAAAAGAGATGTAAATAAATAAAAAAAGTCTATTTACAAAAATATACAATGAAAATCATATAATAATTTTCAATGCACAAGGCAATGGTGTTGGTAGGTATTCAGCCTCACATTGTCACGATTTTCCTGGCCCTATGTTAACCAGGGCAATATTTTGCATTTTGAGCACTTAGGTAGGTAACTCTGGAAGAATTTCAGGTGCAGCTAGGTATCGTACTTGTCAGCTTCACACTGACTAGCCCAGAATAAACAGTTGCCGATACCGCTATAACAAATTAATATCACTGCTGCGAGGAAGACTACACTGCACACGGTACACGGCTTCCTTTCGAGGAAGAATCCTATTAAATATAACACCATGAACATAACATGTGTGTTCACTAAAGCCGGGTTCACGGGCTTCGGTATTAGTAGTACGGGGATTAGCCATTGCAAACAATACATGTCGCCGGGTACGCTTGCAGATCTGGATCACAATCGTGTAACACTAGCGTGGATTAGCATATGTATAGCAATCGACATGATTCAATTGATATCTTCATTTCTTTTTTCAGATTATAAACAAAATGGTGCAATATTGCAGTTCAAGATATGCGTTTAATTTTTGACAGCAGGCTGGCTGGAAGCTGGAAGCACAGACTATATATATAGAGAATAAGAGAACACTGAACAGGCTGGAAGGAATACAGGTTGTCATTGTTGTCAATGTCATTGTTGAATGCCCATAGACACTATAGAATTCCACACAATGTTGCCAAACCAAACAAAATTCAGCGTCACTTTGCATGATGTACAGTATGTACACACGGCTACACATGTCCAGTTTACACTGACCTCTCATTGTAAGGAAATCCTATACAATGCGAGATCAGCTTATCTGGAAGTGTATAGCTTCATCTGTAGCCGTGCGTACGGGCAGGTGCTTTAAATAAAGTACATACTAATTCCATGGCAGTGTAATAGCAATAAACCATTTATTTCAGGCGACACAGGCCCATAGATAAATACCTTAATCTAAACATACATATTTGAATTTAAATAAAACTTGTGTTATTAAAAGAATTAAGACTATGTTAGTAACACTTCACTTTGCACTAGCTTTACTTTGCGCTGTCATGTGGAACTTGCTCGCGGAAGCGACGGAACACCACGTCCTGTGGGCAAAAGTCTTCTTTCATGACGAGGGGCAGATAACAGTTCGGTAACTTATAGTACTAGGTGTCTATAGATACAGCGTAGGCGGTACTCGGTAGTCAAAATGTACCTACGTAGGGTCAACGCGGCGTGATCGTGACGTCAATGCTTACGTTCGATCGGTAACTTATCGGTAAGGCTTAATCATTAATCAATCGATTAATTTAATCGATTAAATTCACATACATCTCTAATCCTCCTAAATATAATATAATAATATTATAAATACGAAAATGAGTTTGTTTGTTTGTTACGCTTTAACGTTAAAACAGCATAACGGATTTTGATGAGATTTAGCACTCGGGTAGACCATGAGCTGGAATAGGACATATGATAATATTCATCCCGGTAATATGTTCCCGGGGGATTATTTTCGAAATGTACGCGGGTGAAGCCGCTGGCGAAAGCTAGTACTTACATACATATGCTCACGCCTTCTTCCTGCTATGGGGGTAGGCAGAGACTATAGAACGCCACCTGTTACGATCCTTACATACTCCTTTTGCCTCGTTTACCATAATGGTCTACACCACCACGCCAAAATAAAAAAAAATGGTCGAGAATAAAATAGTAATGTAACAAGTCAGACGTCTTATTGATTGGATTTAAGATTTGGATTGTATAGTAATGACTATACAGGATTTTTGCACGAGAGCCCACGTCCAAAATCATGTCGCATCGTTTTACAACCAAAAACATTTATAATCGATAATTTCGCTCAGTGGGCAGCACCGGTTAGATAAGTCACAGTTTTATGGGAGTCCAATTCTGCTATGTCAAAAAAAAAAATAGGCAGTTTGTATTATCACAATATGTCTGATAATGCACTATGCTTGGACTTTTAATTAGCTGCAGTAAAATGACACTTCTTATCTGTCATTTCATATAAAAAATGTTCCCATTTGATAGCGAAATGACAGTAAAAAAAAACCGGTCAAGGGTTGATAGCATTAGTAGTTCTTGAGATATCCAGCTGTGACAGACAGACTGAGTCACACTGTAAGGGTGCCTTTTTACCATTTTGGTACTGAACCATAATGACATTAGAAGTGTCATTTTATTGCAGCTAATTAAAACTCCGACTCGTAGGCCATCGTTTGATCACGAGCGAGTGTATGGACCAGTGATGGACAATGGAAAGCCGCCATGATTGATTACGAATATTACGACCCCGTTTGCTCTGAAAAGGTGTTGAAAGAATATGAGGCTTATTTTTATTACAGAGGTTAAATGGCTTCATGTACCGGCTGAGCGAAAAAAAAAAATCTGGAGTTCACTACATTTTGACGATTTATGCGAACATAAATGTACGGAACAGCAGATTTTTTTTCGCGATTTCTTGTTTGGTCCCTAGACTAGACCTACTCTAGACTCTAGAGTATTAATGAGACCATCATTTTGAACAACTTTTCTAGAGTCTAGAGTTATGGGATATCAAAAGAAACACGTTGTAGGTATAAGTCCTTCTGAACGAATTTCTGTTTCGGTGGCCAATCGCAATGGAGACCAAGTATACGCAGGGGACGTTACTTTTACATATAGTGCGCAAGAGTGTGCGCACAGACACAGTTGCACCACCTGTCAGTGCTGTGAGTGAGATCACAGCACTGACAGGATATTAATTCAGATCATAATTCGGATGTGTTAAAGTTGTAATGGCAATCATGTCATTTAAATAGGTTTTCATTTTATTATTTTATTTTTTATCTTATATATAAGTACCTAGATTCTGTTATATTTTGTGAATGTGAGAACGTCAGATTTGTAGGCCATTTCCTATTTTGTTAAGTACCTTGGTACTTGGTAGGCCTACACTGCACTCCTCTATCTATGAACATTGTAATTTGAAGATATTGTAAAAGCCAATTATTTTTAACCGACTTCAAAAGGAGGAGGTTCTCAATTCGTCGGAACCTTTTTTTTTTTTTTTTTTTTTTTTGTATGTTCCCGGTTACTCGAAAATGGCTGGACCGATTCGGATTTTTCTTTTTTTGTTCGAAAGGGTATACTTCCCAAGTGGTCCCATGATCATCAAGTCAGGATCTGATCATGGGATCCCATGGAAATCGAGGGAAACCCTCAAATTTTATGGGCACACTAATATCGGTTTCGGTATTTTTTATAGTAACTCGTGCATTTGCTCTCGGAAAGTACCATTTGGTGAAGTGGAACTGATGATGAAGACCACAGATGGCCATCGGAAATACTCTAAGTATACCTATGTGATATATTATATCTAAGTATATATCTAAGTATATCACAGGTTGTGATTCGATTACTTTAATATGGTTTGTGCTCGTCAAAATGCATAATGGTGATGGTGACTTTACCAGCTCCAGTTCTCCTGGTTCTCACTAGGAGAACTCCTCAACAATTAACGTCCCTGCATCGGGAAAAGCAATATTTTGTAAAACGTGATGAGCAGTTGACATTGGGTTATTGTAACTTAGATAAATTACAAACTGACCCACTAAAAAGTGAAAAATAAAAACTTTTTTACAAAAAACAAAACCGACTTCAAAAAAAACACTACTAAGTGAAAAATAACTTTTATTTCGGAAGTCGGGGGCAAAAACTTAAAATACAGATCCAAAGACACAGACTTCCAAAATTAAAGTCATTTTTCACTTTGTAGTGTTTTTTTGGAAGTCGGTTTTGTTTTTGTAAAAAAATTTTTTTAAAAGAGTAAGCCGACGTTCGCACGGGCACTGAATTTTCAATGCTCTGCTTAGCGCCGGGAGTTGAAAATCCAACAGTGTGTTTTTCGTCGCGCTGGAATGCATTCTGTTTTTGTTAGGTTGGATTCTCGAAGCTCGGATCAACACCAAGAGTTGAAAATCCAGTGCGCGATAAAATCCCGCCGCGATTTTCTTACGTCCGTGCGAACGTCGGCTAACCGTGCAGTTTCTTGCCGGCTCTCCTCCATAGGAAACGACCAATTTGCACGCTTGCAGCTGTAGCACAGTATAATAAATGATACTTACACTATTTTATCTGGGCAGTGACCTTGAATTAATTACCTACAGCCGCTCGGTAGATAAATACTTGTCCGTCCATGTGCAGGAACCTCAACGTAACTGAGACTGACTGAGATTTCGAAGCGCGTCGTTTCAGCCGTTTTCTATGAAGATGAAGTACGATAAAGTACCTACTCCTACTGTATTATTATTATACTGTGGTTGTTACCTACTTGTCGCGTCCACCATTTTGTCAGTGGACTGCAAATAGGTACTTCAGGAGTGACAAAATGGCGGACGCGACACGCCACAACTGCAAGATTAGGTCGGCGACTGACGCCGACGACCGCCGTCGACGCGTGCAGTTGCCTCTGTCGTTGACGTGTGTCGCTCGTGTGGAAAATCACTAAGGTACATGTGGGTAGCAATTTTCTTTTATTTATCAAGCGTCGTTGGATCATAAATCAGTGTCACTGCCGCCCACTGTGCCTCCCAAGTGCCACCCCTTCCATTAACAATATATAAACATCTATCAACATATTTCATACTCTGACAGAGTACAAGGTGTAACATAAATAACCCACAACCTCTTAAGGGGTCATTGTACTCATCATTATGAACAACTTTTACTAAGGGACCAAACCTGGAATCGCGAAAAAAAAATCAGCTGCTCCCTACATTTTGACGAGTTTGATGTAGATAAATGTACTGGTCAGCTGATTTTTTTTCGCGATTTCAGGTTTGGTCCCATAGTAAAAGTTGTTCATAATGATGAGTACAATGACCCCTTAAGAGGTTGTGGGTTATTTATTTTACACCTTGTATATGTGGAATTATTTTATTGATTTAAGCGTTTTTTTTTTGTATTTGTGGTAATTTTAGAGTTCGGAAATGAATCGACACCTACCTAAGTCCATCTGTTTCTGTAAAAAAATAATTGTTGCGTGAGAAGATTATTGTGCGTATTAAACCTACTTAAGTACTTATTGTCAATAAAGATACTCTTTCACCCTGTTGAATAGAAAGTATCTATTGAAACTACATGTTTTGTTTTTTTTTCCAAAATCGGGTGTGTCTACGAGTAGAACGTGTCTGAGCTGGAAAGTATTGAAAACTACAATTTTTGTTTTTAGGGTTCCGTACCAAAATGGTAAAAAAGGAACCCTTATGGTGCGGCTCAGTCTGTCTGTCTGTCTGTCACAGCTGGATATATCAAGAACTACTAATGCTAAAACTAAACTACTAACCTGAAATTTGGAACAGTTTTAGATGAAGTTTACCCAACTATTTTGCAAATAAGAAAGAAATAAAAATATTTATATTAGGTCGGGGAAAAAGTTCCTTCGAATTTTATATACAAATTCAAGACCTTTTTTTCCGTAGTTTATTATTTAGTTCTGTGTCATTTGCCAAATAAGTCAAAACTGTTTTGTGGTCAATTCCCAGTTCTTCAGATACGTCGTAACTACTGATACGTGGATTTTGCTCCACTTTTAAAAAAATGCCATCCATTTTATCCGTAATAGGGCGACCAGAGCGACGTGCATCTTTGACATCAAAATTTCCGGTTTGAAAACGCTTAAACCAAATGTGTGATACTCTCACAGACACTGCACTAGGTCCATAAACATCGCAATTTTTTTTCGCGGCTTGCTTTGCATTTTTACCTTTTTTGTAGTAAAATTTTAAAATGTATCGAATTTTTTCATTAGATTCACTCATCTTGACAGTACGAAAAACAAATGAAAATCACACATTTTCCTAATTTGGAATTATGTTCTTTAAAATTTTAACTTTCAATGATACCAAAACAAGCCCGATACAGATAGCGAGCTACTAGTAGAACTTGTCTAATCTGGAAAGTATTGAAAACTACAACTTTTGTTTTTTTTTTTTCTAAAATGGGGTGTGTCTACGTGTAGAACTTGTCTAAGCTGGAAAGTATTGAAAGTACAATTTTTGTTTTTTTCCAACATTAGGTGTGTCTACGTGTAGAACTTGTCTAAGCTGGAAAGTATTGAAAGTACAATTTTTGTTTTTTTCCAACATTAGGTGTGTCTACGTGTAGAACTTGTCTAAGCTGGAAAGTATTGAAAGTACAATTTTTGTTTTTTTCCAACATTAGGTGTGTCTACGTGTAGAACGTGTCTAAGCTGGAAAGTATTGAAAGTACAATTTTTGTTTTTTTCCAACATTAGGTGTGTCTACGTGTAGAACTTGTCTAAGCTGGAAAGTATTGAAAGTACAATTTTTGTTTTTTTCCAAAATTGGGTGTGTTTACGAGTAGAACTTGTCTAAGCTGGAAAGTATTGAAAACTACAACTTTTGTTTTTTTTTCTAAAACCGGGTGTGTCTACGAGTAGAACTTGTGTAAGCTGGAAAGTATTGAAAATACAATTTTTGTTTTTTTCCAAAATTGGGTGTGTCTACGAGTAGAACTTGTATAATAATCCAGTAAAAATAGATCGATTTGTATGGAGTAGATTGCAATAAATGCTCTTTGGGTGATAATTCAGAATGAAATATATAAATAGCTGAAATACATAATTATTGACAGTAATCTCCGATATTTTTTTTATGTGTATTGAGCAATGTTATGTTATCTTATCTTATCTTATCTTCAGCCTCTGACTTAAGAATTTTAGTCAAACTAATTTGGAAAAACTAATTTGGTCGGGCAAACGTCGAAACTCAATTTAATGAAATCGGGGTTTGACCAGTCAAACTAACTAACCTCAAAACTCCTCTGGGGTCGCGGGTAGTTTTAAGAAGATACCGCGGCCCTGGCATAGGCAACTGAAGGAACACGGTTGGGTTTTAGTCAGTAAAAGTCTGACACGCCCTTCCGCTCCACCCAGAGCGGGAGAAGTCATTTGATGATTTCCCACCCTCAAAAAAAAAAAGGCTTGGGTTAGGTTTTTCGTCAGCAGGTCAGCCCCGCTGCGCTGGCCCCTATTTCTGTCTGCAGGGTTTAAAGGAACCTAACAAAACCGAACCTCGAGGTGCCCCTGACGTCGACGTTTGACTGACTCTGCCAGTCACTTCTAGGATCGACTAGGCATAGCCCGAAACATAACTCGTAGCTCGAGCTCGTAAACCCATAACTCCACTTCGTCCTCCACAGAGAAGAACGGTGTTGGGATCTAACTCTCAATGTGTTAGGTTCTGTAGGGTTTTGAATAGTTGTAGCGATCTAATCGATTTCCACTTTGATTCTTTAGCTAAGCAGAAATCTAAAATTTTGAGTTGTTTATCTGTTTTATTGTAAAGTATTAATATTAGTATATCAGTTCAGTACATATATTTATTTTTGTTTGTACTTATAAAACTAAGTCTTTATTTATACCTACATAACATTTTTCTTTTGTTTTAAGTTGGCTCTAAACTGTACTAAGCTAAGCTAAGCTTACAATTAACATAAATTAATTTAGTTCATGTGGTGTTTACCTATAAGTAATTGTTACACTGTTTAAAGTTTAAGACATGTAATTTTTTTGCTCAAGATGTTAGTGTAAACAATTGTTGGTAAACCAAAATAAAATAAATAAATAAACAGATTATTTTACTATCGACATTTGACTAAAAAGTTAGGAACTTCTAGGTTTCACTAAAAATACTTTAGAGGGGAAGTGAAAGGTCGAAATTATTATTTCAGGGTTTGCCCGGAGGCTTTGGTCAAACCCAGGATAAACCAGTCATTTCAACAGGTTCTGAGATGGCGACACACCGCCGGTTGACGCTGAAAACCAGCGCCTTGACTCGTGCCTTTGTGCACGGGTCACGGCATTATGCTGAGCGTTAGCCGTTTCGCGCGTTAGTGACGCATAAACAAGTATTGTTATTTTTCTTTTTATGTTTAAAATATAACTACCCATTTCTTTTATTTTTAGGCTTATGTTAAAAACTAAATTCATGTACGTGCGTCATTTTTCGCGTGAATAAAAAGTTTTTCTTTCTTTCTTTCTTTCTTATTTCGCGAAGAGACTGCATACCGACCTTTGACTATGACAGATACACAACACTAGTTGGTAACTACCTACATTTTTGGATCGCATACCGTATGTTTCTTACCTTCATAGTTTCTTTCTATTTTACCGATAAGACATCCTTCCTTTGGGTGATCCCAAATCCCCTTTGTCTTTTCAGATGTGCGCAACAAAGATAAAAATCACTTTTCTTTGTCCATTTACGAGTAGGTAAGTCTTACTATAAGTACCTACTCTTATTTTCCACAAAATTGATATTATGTCACTGTTTACTAACCGGAAACAGGAATAGAAAAGGATGTATATTTTAGTAACGGTACACTGTGTAGAATGTTTGTATCGAAGTACGCTACATTAATTTCTTGTCAAACTGCCAAATCAATGTAGTCTACAATGGGCTCTATTACGTACGTAGGCGTTCAGATTCCAAGCCGTTCATTGAAAAATCTCCATTTGGGTGTAAGTGCCATGAAGGGGGCATATTCTAGCGCATGCGTGTGTATGGCCGACCCTCCCACACCCCGCATTTCGGGCGAGTTTCCCGCCAGCGTCGCTCGACCCCGCGACCGCTCACAAAGAAATAATAATACCAAAAATGTTAATTAAACATCCTTGTGTCTTTACAATCTGAAGTTCAGTGCCGTGATATTGAATAAGTTTGTGCTTTTCATAAAAATATGCTTACTCATAAATCAATAGCCATGCCATTCAACCTACACGTTAAAGCGCTCATAACTTTCACGTGTAATTTATTGGTCCTCATTATGTGCCACGACAAGGAATCCGAATCGTTTTAAAAGTTATTAATAATGACAATACGACGACAATAATTAATATTTAATTAGAAAAGTAATTAAAAAATACAAAAGATGGCGAACACGGCACATTTGATGAGGCGACAAAGCTCGCGGGATCTTTACGCACAGCGTTCAATAGACAGGATGGAGATGAAGGAGCTCCGCGGTCGGCTGGTGACCATGGAGAACGGGCACCCCACGGTCCGCTCACACGTCATGTACGGCGCCACCAATGAGGCCTTCGAGGACACCAGCCCCAACAGGCGCTCCTCAGAGACGCCCACCAGCAAGGCGAGCTCCGTGGAAGACCGCGGCGCGGTGAAACCCGAGGCTGGTGGAGTCGAGAGGGAATCCTGGGACAGCAAGCTGACTTTCCTCCTAGCCACAGTTGGGTATGCTGTGGGCTTGGGAAATGTTTGGAGGTTCCCGTACCTCGCGCAGAAGAACGGCGGAGGAGCGTTTCTGATTCCGTATTTCGTGATGTTAGCTATCGAGGGGATCCCTATCTTTTACTTGGAGTTGGCCATTGGGCAGCGTCTGCGGAAGGGTGCTATAGGAGTCTGGCACCAGGTGTCCCCGTACTTGGGGGGGATCGGGATCAGTTCGGCGGTGGTGTCATTCAACGTGGCGCTGTACTACAACTCCATAATCGCCTGGTGCCTGTTCTACTTCGCGCAGAGTTTCCAGGCGGAACTGCCGTGGGCCGAGTGCCCGAAGAAGTACTTCCCCAATGGGTCGTATACGACTGAACCGGAGTGTGCAGTAAGTGATAATTTAGTTTTTTTTTTCTTTTCTATTCATTCTTGTACAAATGTATTGCGGTCTCAAGATAAATCACGTGGTTTTTGTATGAAAATTTACACAGAGAAATCAAAAGTGTAAAGAAGGTAGTGCTTACAGGTTACCAAAATTATATTTTCGGACATTTTTGTTAAGAGTAGTCCATCATCAAAATAATAAAAGTTTTAAGCTTCACCTGTCAGGTAACTCAATCTGCCTAGCCTTCTCCCAACTATGTTGGGGTCGGATTCCTAGTCTAACCGGATGCAGCTAAATACCAGTATTTTACATGAAACGACTGCCTATCTGACCTCCACAACCCAGTAACTGGGTAATACAATACCCCTTGGTAAGACTGGTTGTCAGAGTTTCGGGCTTCTGACGACCCGTAACGACTGTCAAAGATCCACGAATGACAGCCGGGAGCAACGGCTTAAAGTGCTTTCCGAGGCACGGAGGAGTCTCGGTATGTAAAGATGGTCACCTATCCACGGACCAACCCCCGCAAACGTAGCTTAACCTGATGGAACGACCCGTGCGGCTGTTATTACTTAGCCACGAGCTCCTCTCACTTCCTTCACCTGTCAGGTCACTAAACAAGAATACTGGTTGTGTCGTCAAAACTGTTATACTAAGCACAAGTTTGATTGTGTCGATGTTATAAGTTTAGAAGTTCTACATAAGGTGTGCAACATTTTAAGGACCAAATATTTCAAGAGTTAAATTCAAGCTATAAAAAAATAACATCGGCTGGAAAGTAGCAATATCAACACGAGCACTGTAAGCTCGAAAAAGTAATCCCTTAACGTAACGTTATATCAGGTTGGTTTCAATTCAAACCAATTTGCAGTAACTCCTTTTTGCTGAACGGCGGTGTTGAATCGATATCAGGAGACCGTATTGGCACAGTATTGGTGACATTATAGTTATTGGGAAAACGGATGGTTGTCCGTGATAGCCGAGAAGTTAATAGAAGAAGATTGGTTTCGGTGGTATCTGCGTATTATTTCGAATATTTCGAATTGAAGTTTGTTTTGCTATAGAAAAATGTTATTATTAACATTAAATTGTTTAGGAACTACACACAACCTAGTACTAAATTAAAAGACTACTTAGGTAAGAACGTACCCCCTTATTCATAAAAAACTGAAACGGTCTACAAACCTATTTTAGTTTAAATAATGTTTTGTCTTCTTTCAAACTCAAAATAATTCGAATGAAATTGACAAAACACTATTTTAACTAAATTAGGTTTGTAAAGCGTTTTAATTTTTCATGAATAAGGGGGTAACTATACAAAAAAACCGGCCAAGTGCGTGGCGGACCATGCACAATGAAGGGTTCCGTAGTTGAAAAGAATTTATCCCAAAACACGAAATTTTTTTATGTGATAAAACAACAAATTAATAATTTTCGGACTTTTTCCTTTACTTGTGCTGTGAGACCTTGCTGCTTGCCAAGTTTCATAATTGTAGGTCAACGGGAAGTACCCCGTAGGTTTGATTTATTTGCAGTAAGTATCAAAATATGTCGTATTTATGGCCGTATTTTTTTATCGCGACTTTAGATTTACGTATTTGATATTTATTTCAACACTAGCTTTTGCCCGCGGCTTCGCCCGCGTGGATGTCGGAAAATATCCCATGGGAACGTACATGTGGAAAACATAGGGCCGTCCGATATAACTGTGCAAACTCAAATCGCTACGATATATCGTTACCGTGTATAGTAGGCATAAAGCTACCAATTGGCATGATTTTTTCCGACATCTTCAACAGTCGTCGTCATATTTCAACCAATTTACACAAAACCGTAATGAATTACACTGAATCACTCCGTTCATTGGAGAAAACCGTATGAAAATCCGTTCGGTACTTTTTGACATTATCGCATTCAAACAGACACACTTACGCGGCGGGGGGACTTTGTTAATTACTTAAAATTTATTATGCCAGTCACGCTCTAATAACAAATAACTTTTGTCCGAGTGTCCACTCGTTCAAATAATTTCCTCGTAAAAACTTCGAATGAAATAAAGACTAAATGTTACCTCAAGATTCGAACTATGACTACATTTCCAATCCCTTAAATCTCTTAAAAAGAGGTAATTACACAAACATTTGTCAACCCCTATTGTACCCCCTCAAAAACGCTGTACCACATATTTCTTTATTTCCTACCAAAAGCATAAATTTGAATTTTCATATCCCTAACTTAAGAAATGCTGGGTTTCCCATCTTTCATCCCTTATATCACCCCTTGTAGTATTATTTTTGAAAATATCCTGTGTCCTTTCCCAAGATGCTATATAAAGCCTTGCCAAATTTTGTCGAAATCCGTGCAGTTTTGTAAATTTTAAAATCAACCCCTATTTTACCTCCTTAGGGGATGATTTTTCAAAAACGCTGAACCGCATATTTCTTTGTTTCCTATCAAAAGCATACATTTTAATTTTCACATCTCTAACTTAAGAAATACTGAGTTTCCATACAAACTTTCATCCCCTATATCACCCCCTGTAGGATTATTTTTAAGACAAAAAGTAGTCTATGTCCTTCCCCAGGATGCTGTATAAAGCCTTGCCAAATTTTATCGACATCCGTGCAGTTTTGTAAATTTTGAAATCAACCCCTATTTTACCCCCTTAGGGGATAATTTTTCAAAAACGCTGAACCGCATATTTCTTAATTTCCTACCAATAGCATAAATTTGTTATCGCTAACTTAAGAAATACTGGGTTTCCCTTACAAACTTTCATCCCCTATATCACCCAATGTAGTATTGTTATTAAAAGTATCCTATGTCCTTTCCCAGGATGCTATATAAAGCCTTGCCAAATTTTGTCGAAATCCGTGCAGTTTTGTAAATTTTAAAATCAACCCCTATTTTACCCCCTTAGTGGATGATTTTTCAAAAACGCTGAACCGCATATTTCTTCATTTCCTATCAAAAGCATACATTTTCATTTTCACATCCCTAACTTAAGAAATACTGAGTTTCCCATACAAACTTTCATCCCCTATATCACCCCCTGTAGGATTCTTTTTTAAGACAAAAAGTAGCCTATGTCCTTCCCCAAGATGCTATATAAAGCCTTGCCAAATTTTATCGAAATCCGTGCAGTTTTGTAAATTTTAAAATCAACCCCTATTTTAACCCCTTAGGGGATGATTTTTCAAAAACGCTGAACCGCATATTTCTTTTTTTCCTACCAAAAGCATACATTTTAATTTTCACATCTCTAACTGAAGAAATACTGAGTTTCCCATACAAACTTTCATCCCCTATATCACCCCCTGTAGTATTATTTTTGAAAAAAATACTATGCTATGTCCTTACCCAGGATGCTATATTCAGCCTAGCCAAATTTTGTCGAAATACGTGCAGTTTTGTAAATTTTAAAATCAACCCCTATTTTACTATATTTTACCCCCTTAGGGGATGATTTTTCAAAAACGCTGAACCGCATATTTCTTAATTTCCTATCAAAAGCATACATTTTAATTTTCACATCCCTAACTTAAGAAATACTGAGTTTCCCATACAAACTTTCATCCCCTATATCACCCCCTGTAGGATTATTTTTGAAAAAAAAAGTAGCCTATGTCCGTCCCCAGGATACCATCTATAGCCTTGCCAAATTTTATCGAAATCCGTTCAGTGGTTTAGGCGTGAAAAGGTAACAGACAGACAGACAGACAGACAGACAGACAGACAGACAGACAGACAGAGTTACTTTCGAATTTATAATATTAGTATGGATTATACCTACTCGCGTTTCTGAGAAAAAGGATCTTACAGCCTGACAGACCTGAAAATATTTTTTTGTGTAAAAAAAATACAAATTAACAATTTTCGGACCTTTACTTGTGCTGTAAGACCTAGCTTCTTGCCAAATTTCATGATTCTAGGACAACGGGAAGTACCCTATAACGTAAACGCACCTAATAACGACCCGTTAAAATCCGCGCTCATTACCGCCCTATTCAGAAAACTATCATTTTTATGTCATGTATTAAAGCTACACAATTGGTTGCTTTAAAAAAATGTAGATGTATTTGTGTTGCAAATGTTCATCTCTTGTTTGTGTGCGTAACTCGACGATTTAAATAATAATTGCTCAGTTCGTCCGTGGACTCCGACCTTAGTGCATTTTCCATAGTGTGGCATTCCCGATGGCGTAAGCGCTCTTGTTTCTTTTTTAGCAGAAGATTATATCGTCAAGCATTTTAATGTAACTTCTAGTTCTTTTGATGCATTTTTGATACTTTCAGGAACACAAGTAATGATTCATTTTAATGAGATACTATTTTATTTTGCTTAAAATTCAATATTAAAAATAGGCGGTAATAGGAACAAAAATCACAATTTTATTCCTATTGTCGACCCATGTCGCTGATAAGTACTTGTCGTATTTTTTGTGTGCCATGATTTTTGTTAAAATGCATAAATTAATAGGCAGGAGGCTATACTAACTCAGTTCCTTAGTATGTTAACTTATATTTGAGCTATTAACGCCATATATTCAAGAGCTTTAGTAGCCGTATACACTAACTTTGTTCTTATGTAAATATTTTGATGAATAAAGGAGGTATAATTTTTAAATAGTGTATTTTTATAGTTGAAATATCATAATTATTAAATATTTTTAGCAATCGCACCACTTAAAATCATACCCATGTAAAAAAATCACATGTATTTACACAATTCGTACACATTCCCTTGGGTCGGTAATAGGTTATACGATTTCCTTTAAGAAAACCTATTACCGATCTACTTCTACATTTACGACGGACCCCATACTACATGTTTTTTTATTTGGTATTTATTTTCAAGTAAACAAAGTTATTTAATAGACATTATAGTATTCCATAATAAACATACAGATTTTAAATAACATAAGCTTTATTATATTATAGTAATACTTAGCTAACATTTATATGTGGAAGTCATATGGTAATAAAAAAGAAAATAAACATAAAGTATTATTTATTATTAGTAAAGAGTATTATGCAATAATAATTAATAATAATAATATTTATTATAATATTATGCATAATTTATTATATATATAAATATATATATTATAATAATATAATAGTAACATAATATTGTAGTAACGGCTAACAGCCTGATAGCCGATAGCCTCGACCAACATCTTTCGAGGCTCTCGTTAGGCGGTTGGATTAAGGGCCAGATTCAGAAGGCAGTACTCCTCGATACGGCTCGTATTGTGAGGAGGTTCCTATCTCTGCAGCCCTAACCACCGGTAGCTTGGACCCTGCTCCCGACACCGGCGGACCACTATTTTTTATATTTTTAAATGTTTTTTATTTATTTTTTAAGAAATATTTAAAAATGTATTTTATAAGGAAAAAATATAAATAAACGAAATAATAATTATAATTATATAATAATAATTATATAATTATGCATTATGCATTAATTATGCATTATTATGCATAATTACCAAATGCCCCCATTGGATAGTAGTTATAATCAATGCTGGCCTTTGGTAATTGGTTATACATAATTCGTATAAATATGATATTATTTATTGATTTAACGCTGTTAAGAATATACTATTATAAGAATACATATAATTGTTAAGTGTTGATAGCATTCTGTACTGTGTTGGAGCATTTATATAAACAGTGCAATATACACGAGCATTTTTATTTAACTTTAACGGTTCCATTTATTTAGTGGTCGGTATTAGGTGTCACATAAACGGTATTAGGCACACACCCGATATTTTGAGTCGGTGATAGGGACATGACCCTTTTTCCTTTTATTTAATTTTTAAGTAATTCTTTGATTATCTGTTCTTACACATAACTGAAAAAATCGATAATTTCAGTACTTGAAAAATTATTTTTATTGAAGCCACATATTAAGAATGTGCTTATTTTTTGGATATCAATCTGAACTCCGCTTAAACTGGCGGTAATGGGTGCGTTTACGTTAGGTTTTGATTTACTTGCGAGAATCAAAATATGGCGCATAAATGGCCGTATTTTTTTATTGCGTTGATTTAGAAACTTGATTTTTTAGAGCTCCAAGGGACCATAGACCCACGTATTTGATATTAATTTCAACTTGATACCTTCACGTGTTCCTGAGAAAAAGGGTCTTGACAGACTGACAGACAGTCAGACAGACGGACAACGAAGTGATCCTATAAAGCTTCCGTTTTTTTCCTTTTGACGTACGGAACCCAAAAAAGTACGAAAACACAAACAAAAGGACGCTTGTGCGGCAAAGTAAATACTCGTCCACATCGCTGTCATCCGGAAACGTGCCTGGAAGACTGGCAGCATGCCACATTGAATGACAATGCTAAATTGCCATTCAACTAAATTAATTAAAGTTGTACTTTTTATTTAGTAATTCCATGGTGAAATTTTATTCTTAGTAGGTTAGTATTAAACATTCATTCAGGTTTGGTACAATTTGACATTATTATTATTTCTTTTGGGTTATGCCTTGGGATAAGCCCCTTCAGTTTCTTAATTTTGACTTTTCGAAGTAAAATTGAAAGTTACAATTTGACGTACCTACACATTTCCGCATGGGTAGTATAATTAAGCTCCATTAAAAAAAACGCGTGGTGATAGATGAAGCAAAACCGCAAAACAGCTGAAGCCATGCCAATAATATTAATTAGTGGCAGACCTTTTTGTGAACCTTAAGTACATAACCATATCTACCGCCAAAGTGTAGGTAGGTCTTCCAGTTACAAGGGTAGGTTTAATAATAATAATAATTCCTTTATTGTCAGGCAACTAAGGCCCATAGATAAAATACACAAATTACAAAATAATAAAATAATAAACTAATACATATTAAAAACATTAATAAACTTAAAAACTACTGCACACGAAGTGACGGCGTCGTGTTACGCAGCGAGGTGTCGCGTAGCTGGCCGCGGAAACGCCGGTACAGCACACCTTCCGGCCAAAACTCTTCCTCGAGGAAGGTCAGCAAATGGTGAGTCGGAACGCGCACCACAAACGACTTGAAATTGGTGTTATGGCGCGCCTCCAACTTCTCCACCCTCAAGGTCCAGGTGGTCTTCACCCGTATGTACTCTACGACGTCCTCAGCCTTCGTAGAGTGGAACAAACGGGACACGTACAGCTGCGTCGTCGGTACTGCTGGACGTAGCAACATGTTAGGCCCAGCCGGCGCCGTCCCACACTGGTTGCGATAAGTAGGCTTCCTCTTCTTTCTCTCCACCTTGATGAAGCCGTCCTCATCGCATGTGTTCTTCGGTGGAACCTGCTGTTCGTGATCCACCACAGCGCCTTTAGTCGCGCTCGATGATGAGCAAAATCAAAATCAAAATCAAAAGTCCTTTATTCAAATTAGGCTGAGAATCAGCACTTTTTGAACGTCAAAATTACAGTAAGACAGTCCCCACAAAACGCCCGCCCTTCACCACTTCCTAGTGCTTTAGCTGGGAAGAAGAAGTAGCGGAACAAACTCCCCAGCAGCACAGCTGTCTGTTCAGTTAGAAGAACTAGATTCTATACAATAGTACCTATGCAAAACTAATTTACGCAACACAATACATTAAATTATATTTTTGTCAAACTAAGAGCGACTCTGCTTTCCCCCTTTTTTTTTCTGCTTGTCGTTTCGTTTGCGACACAGCAGTTTTCGTCTTGGCGTCTTGGCGAGGTATGGGTGCCGTTGTGATTTGGGTCTGAACGTCTTGGTCTCTGGAATGGCAATCACACCTGATAGCTCTGGTTAAAAAAAAAATATATATTACGTTTATTTGCGGTAAAACATAACGCAAAGGAAAAACACAAACACAACAAAAAAAACCGGCCAAGTGCGTGTCGGACTACGCACAATGAAGGGTTCCGTAGTTGGGATTAAATTAATTATCCCAAGAACAAACTTAACATTATAATTGAAAAACATGTTCTCCCATACATTCCAACAGTAAATGTAAGTTTGTAATCACACTGTGGTGGCATCTACATCGCCACATATGAATTACGCATCAATAACATGACGTCACGCAAACCTGCATCGCGAAATTAGAGTTAACCACGCGATTAGCATATATACAACGTCCCGACATCAACCGTCGGGCAGTAGCCCACCAGACACAACAACCGTCTGGTCGGAGGGTCCTCCCTTTTCAATAGAGGATGAGTGAACTGTACACCCTGTTCCTAATGCCTCTAAAACGCTATTGACAGATTCACCATGTTATTTTAAGACCACGTACTTCTTCTATGTTTTCCTGTAATCTACAGCTATAGAACTATTTTCTGTAAGTATTTTTTTCAAAATTTTAGGCTCAGTATTTTCGGAGATACGGGGGGGGGGAACGGTCAATTGGGAATCGTCTATTTTCTTAAATAACTATAAAACTATTTATTTTAAAATTATAAAAAAAAATTTGAGACCCTCATAGTAAATCCTTTCATTTAATATGTCACACTCACACGGTACAGTTTGCAAAAGTTTTTTTTTTAATTTTCTTATTTGCCCCCTAAAAGTGACCCCCATATTCAAAATTCATTTATTTACTTTAGCCGTACATGTTTGGGTCACAGAAATCCATATGTATACCGAATTTCAACTTAATCGGTCAATTAGATTCGTCAACAACGTGAGTACGAGTATCAAGCCCAAGGGACTCCTGGGTATCGAACTCATCCTATGGAACGCAGGGACTCATGGGTATCGAACCGAACCTGGGTATCGAACCCAACGTGAGTATCAAGCCCAAGGGACTCCTGGGTATCGAACTCATCCTAGGTATGGAACGCAGGGACTCATGGGTATCGAACCGAACCTGGGTATCGAACCCAACGTGAGTATCAAGCCCAAGGGACTCCTGGGTATCGAACCCAGGGGACTCCTAGGCATCGAACCCAGAGGACTCCCGGGTATCGAATCCAAGAGCCTCAGCATTCATCATGCTTATTATCACTAGACTTGACTGCGTAATCCTTATGCGTAATCCATTAAATTAAATCAGTCATGCGTCTAAAATTAATCTTCTCGTTCCATTCAAGAACTCGATCAATAACCAAAAAACTAATTTACTTCTACCCACAATGTGAGAATGGAACCAAACGAAATGAAAACAGGTAAGCTATTGAGAGTTATTTATCTGCGAAAGAAGATTACTTTGATTTTGATATTTTAATATTCTTAATCTAGCTTTTATCTGCTTAGTAATCATAAAAGTTTTTTCATTAAATGTTTTTATTAAAATTCAGTGGGTAAATTCATAGTTTGCCTAAAATACAGTTTTGTAGATAAGCAACTATTCGAAGCCAATTTAGAATAATACAGTCTCAGAAGATTTTCTGATTTATTGTTCCAAATTGTTTGGGTTCATTGGCGCTGGTCAATGAAGTCAAACTCTCAAAAACTGATTTTCCAACCACAATAGATAAGACACGCTTTGATAAGTTGTAATGTGACGGTATTATTGTGGACTAGCTTTTTCCCGCGGCTTTGCCCGCGTGGATGTCGGAAATTATCCCACGGGAACAGAAATCCGTCCTTATTCCTTGTCTACATTATAAAGGAAACCTCTGTGCAAAATTTCAGCTTTATAGGTCCAAGGGTTTGGGCTGGGCGTTGATGAGTCAGTCAGGATTTTTCTTTTTATGTATTGAGATTGAGATATCCGCCATCACGACTACACATGTAAGTAAAATCAATACATACTATTGTGGCGGTGTCTACATCGCCACACGTAAACTACGCATCACACTGACGTCACGCAAATTCCTGCATCGCGCAATTAGAGTTTACCGCGCGACTAGCTGCATTATATACAACGTCCCGACAACAACCGTCGGGCAGTTGCCCACCAGACACGACACCCGTCTGGTCAGAGGATCCACCCTTTCCTATGGAGGATGAGTGAACTCTACACCCTGTTCCTCATACCTATACTTGATTTGTTTTAAAAAAATGTAAAGTAGCCTATGTTTTTATCCCGGTCTACGTGGGTGAAACCGCGGGGCAAAGCTAGTGTAATCTAAAATGTAATGTCTATGATAACGTTAACGTGCACGTATTTATATACATTTTATGGACGTGCCGTGTAATACCAGTATTTTATATGGAGCGACTAACTATCTGACTACCACAATCAGTTACTGGGTAATACGATACCCCTTGGCAAGACTAGCTGTCTTGTGACTTTCGGACTGTCAAAGATCTGCGAATGACAGCCGGGACCAACGCGCAACAGAGGCACGGAGGAGTCCCGATGTATGTTCCGATATCCTATTTATAGAATAAACAGTTATATGTAATGGGCTTAGCTTAACCTTCGATCGACCCGTGCGGAGTGCATTTCTATACATTTCATTTTACATAATTTCTCAAAGCGTAGTCCTATAAAATCGCAGTATTTCAGTTTTTACGACAAACCCATTGTAAAATAAAAGGTTTCAGAATACTTTCCACTTCGCACAGAAAGCCGAGAAGAACTTTATTACTTGAATTAAATAAAAGAAAACATTTTTTACCGCGTTTTTATGGACTTTTCCCTGTTCGCAACGTTTCTGTAAACTGAATGGAAAATTTATTTTGAGAGAGAGTAGGTAATAACTAAATTATTTTGTTAAGCAATAGGCTTAGAGAAATTGTTGACGCTGACATAAAGGCTCGTGCAGACAGGCGCGAAGCGACGGACGGGGCGCGGCGCGATTACGGCAGAACAATTTTAATGAAGTTTCCATAGAAATCCCATAAAGTTGTTCATAATGATGAGTAAAGCTCAAGAGAAATGTATCAGAGCAATGTGTAACGTAGACACCACTACCAGCTGTCAACCCTACTTTAAAAGCCTAAAGATTCTGACACTGCCTTCGTTATACATATATGAACTAAATGTTTTTGTGAAATTGAATCCTAATTATTATAAGACAGCTACTACAGACAACTACGTGACAAAAAAAGACTAGAAATTCATGTACCATATGGGAAAACAGCACTATTCATGTACCATATGGGAAAACAGCACTATTCATGTACCATATGGGAAAACAGCACTATTCATGTACCATATGGGAAAACAGCACTATTCAATAAAAGTATTCTTTGTATGGCATCATTGATTTACAACAAGTTGCCTGATGATGTCAAAAAATTACCTATTCAACAATTTAAGTCGAAGCTGCACAAACTGCTAGTGAATAAATGTTATTATACTGTCACGGAGTACTTACAGGATAAAAATATAGATAAATACTTATAGTAAGAGTAATATATTGACATTGAATAATATGAGAATACATCAATACAAATAATGTGAACTGTGACCAGTTTTGTGCCTGTTTTAATAATTTAATTTGGCATGTGTATAATTTAATTTTAATTTGAACCAATGTTTTAATTTAATTTATTTGATTGTTAAGTCTATGACATGTGTTATATTTAATTTGACAACTTTATTTTATTTCTAAATCTTTGACATTTGTATTACTTAATCTCAATTTATTTTATTTTATTTTTCTTTTTGTTTGAGTATAATAATTTTATAATGTTATTTTAATAGATATTAGAGGATGATTACAATAACAATAAACCTTTGCACACCTTAGTAGGTAATGATACAGAGTACTTCCTATTTATTTGTAACATCTGTGTATACCTACCTGTATTATGCGAATAAATAATTTGATTTGATTTGATTTGAAAAAAAAAGTACAATGACCCCTTAACATATATCGATATCCATCGCGTCTGCTGAGTTTAGCTAGCTATTTTAAAACTACCCTGTCTATGAAGATAAATTTTATTTTCATCAGATCTTCACCAAAATTTTGTAAAGACCAACTTACAGTTACTACCTTTCAAGTAAAAAAAGAACCATCGAAATCGAAACTCATAAGGCGGAGATATATCCTTTTTGACCCCCCCCCCCCCAAACAAAAATCCCCGACGTCAAAAAATTCTATAAAGTCGTAAAACCTGTATGTATACAGGTTTTACGACTTTATAAACTTGGTATACCAACATCGGTTGTAAAATACGACCTGTAGAGGAGTACCAACAAACTGACAGACGAAAGCAAATTTTGCCAGACTTGGAGCAGAGACGCTTCGCTCGCTCGGTCAATAACACTAGATTAAGAGCGTTGGCGCCGTACGGCATTTCATACAAACTTTCAAGTCCTTTTTATCGAAATGAATGAACCGATTTTAATAAAACTTCATATATTCATAAAGCAGGATACATAGGTCTAAAAAGTTAGTTAAGAACATTTTCAAAATGTCTTATTTAAAAAAACATAATTGGAATTCTGTTTCTATGGAATAGGTCTGTATTTAAAAGCGGTCGAATTTAGCTGCGACACTATTTTTCCTTGAAATGTCCTTTTAGAACGATGTATCCTGATGCTTATGCGTATGAAGTTTCACTAAAATCGGTTCATTCATTTCGATAAAAAAGGACTTGAAAGTTTGTATGAAATGCCGTACGGAGCCAACGCTCTTAAGCTCCTACCATCCCAAACTACGTATCTATAACACATTTGGAATATAATATTGCTATCAATATAGTTAATAGTAGACAAGAACAAATATCACTTTCGTTCGTCGTACAGTTCGCTTACCAGTAGCTTAAAATCAATAACCCGCAGTATTTGCGCACATAACCGATGTTCGCCCGCATACACGATACATTCGGTTTCAACCATAACATTAACCCTTTCCTTTTGCCTTGAAAAATATTTGGAATTGTCCTGTTTGTACCGTTTGTACTGTTTGTACTGTTTGTACTGTTTGTACTGTTTGTACTGTTTGTAGGCCCGCATGATTAAGTCTACATAGTTTTCTCTCTCTATGAGAAGAAGCCTGCTTTGCAATCTTCTTATTCTTTTTAGGGTTCCGTACTAAAATGGTAAAAAGGAACCATTATGGTGCGACTCAGTCTGTCAGTCTGTCTGTAACAGCTGGATATCTCAAGAACTACTAATAATAGAATAATTTATTTACACAAAACACACAAGTTATACAACATAAGAAATAGCCGTGGGCCCCAAACTAGGCACAGCCTGTATCTTGGTGGCCCAATAATTAGTAAAAACAGATTTAATTTCCGATCGTTTTATGTGACACAGCACAGCCGGACAAGTAACAGTGTTAATATGTAATGGAACAGTAGTATAATAAACTTAAAAATAAAAAAAGATAATAATGAGAAAAAATAAAACAAAAACTTATTACTTATTGTAATGCTATTAAACTGTTTGGAACAGTTTTAGATGACGCTTGCCGAACTATTTTGCAAATAAGAAAGAAATAAAATCTTTTTTTTTTGTAAAAACGCCTGAAAGCCTCCCCTTTCAGGCCTTTTAAAAAAAAATCAAAATGGTGCTACTAGGGCATGTGGGGTATCATCATTTTTTTTTTAGGCCGCAACGTTTTCGACTTTTGATGAAAAATGTAAAAAAAATAATACCGTTCCCCCTTATGTCCGAAGTTTGCATAGATAAAAATCTGAAATTATTCTATGTGATAGAAGTTTATGTAAAGATTACAGGAAAAATAAAACGATGTCTCTAAATAGCACACTTTTTCAGAAATCGGAACGGAACCCTCGGTACGCGAGTCCGACTCTCTCTTGACCGGTTTTTTATTACCAAATAAGTGGTTACCCTATATTTTAATCTGTCTGCAATAGAGCTAAAGGTTTGCCGCTGTTTTGTCGAACGTATCATTACGATATTTTGGCTGAACGTTACGTACTTCTAATGATTTCGATGAAAGTTGCAAGAGAACCCCTCTTGCAACTTTCATCGAAATCATTACGGTTCAAAAAATCGATCTAGCTAGGTCTCATTTCTGGGAAAAATCGTTTTCTGTATTTTTACCCGTGCAGAGCTCCGGCACCCAGATACTTAACACCAATAGAGAAAGCTGGGCACGTCTCCAAATGTATCTAATTTCTCAAGTCTACCAAGTTGAGACATTAGTCTAAATTAACGAGTATTCCAGACTAACTCTCAGTTTGTCATTATTCATAAAATATTCAACAAAATCTTTGGATAACTTTGTTTTCCTTGAACAATACCTAAAGGATCTGGATAAATCTTCAAAAGTTGTAGGATTTTTTTTAAGAATGAAAATGATTAATTTATAGCCAACTGCCAAGTAGGCAGTTGGCTATAAATTAATCATTCAATAAGATAAATTGTGTTACGCTTAAGAAAATCGAAAATAAGAAAAAAGTCAATGTCAACAATTTTTGAAAAGAAATAATTATCTCTTTATGTGTTCGTGATTAAATAATAACAGCCGAAAGGTTCGATCGAAAGTTAAGCTACGCTTGCCGAGGACGGCTCGTGGATGGGTGACCATCTATTACGTATCGAGACCCCTCCGTGCCTCGGAAAGCACGTTAAGCCGTTGGTCCCGGCTGTCATTCGTAGATCTGTAACCGTTGTTACGGGTAGTCAGAAGCCCAAAAAGTCTGACAACGTCTTACCAAGGGGTATCGTGTTACCCAGTAACTGGGTTGTGGAGGTCAGATTGGCAGGCGGTCCATGTAACAAACTGATATTCATCTGCATCCGGTTAGACTGGAAGCCAACCCCAATATTTTTTGGCAAAAGTCTAGGCAGTTTTTTTTTTACGTATATACTTGTACGTAATATTTATATATTTTAGTGTTAGATTGTATATTGTATTTAAGATTTGTGTAGGTATATTACAATTAATTAAAAACTGTGTTACAAAAGTAGTAAGTAAAGCTCCATTTACACGGCGCCATTTTATTGCCTGTGGCATACCATAAAATTGAAAGGCAAATATCTGGCACCGTCTAAATTACACGTACAATATTGTTGGACGATACGGGCAACTTTGAAAACTGGTATAAGCATGTACAAGAAAATCGCACAGTACATACAATAATTGCTCGTACAATAAAATCGCATTCAATTCTGGCATGATCTGACATTTGTGCTGTCTTTGAAATATGAGTGCGGTAAGTGAGGGTGTGGTAATCGTTGTTGCTATTTTGAGGCAAGAAATCAAATCAAGAACAACTTGAAAAATATCTTGAGAAGCGTTCAATAAAATTTAATGAATTATCATGTCTAGGCAAAACTTGCATGCAATAATCGCCTGTCAATTTTATTGCCTGGTGTAAGTCGCATGCGATTTTATTGAATGGCAAAACTTGCATTCAATTATTGTACATGCCATTTTATGGAATCGCACGCGTGTAAACACTTCATGCAGTTCTGGAATGTCAAAAAACTTGAACGTGCTTTATGGCATGCAATTATTGCTCTTGAACGTTCCAGAAACTTGCCCCGTGTAAACGGCGCTTAAAACTGAGTTTATATTACGACGTAGCGCGTAGCACGTAGCGCGTAGCACATAGTCCGTAGCTCGTAGCACGTAGCCGCCTACGCTGAATTTGCCGGCGTAGCGCGTAGGCGTCGCGTAGGGAGCTTAAACTGTTTTAAGTTCAAACATATTTCTCTGAAAGTGGTACTTATTTGCAGAAATGAACTGGTGGTATTTTTTGTTTATAAAACCATTATTTCATGTACAGGGATTTGAAGAAAATTGTAGAATTATGTAGGTTTTCGGTGTGTGTTTCAAGTTAGTTGTAGCTGTTTCGGGCCCGATGGGGTCACCAACCTTGGGATAATCATCAGGGGTATCAGTGGGGGTCATTGGGGGTCATAGATGTTTTATAATTCTAATTTGCATGCTTTAGGTAGAATGTACATGGATTCCTAACAACTATAACAACTCATTTTTGTATACATCGTGTAACGTTAAATGCGCAAAACCTCTTAAGGGGTCATAGTACTCATCATTATGAAAAACTTTTACTATGGGACCAAAACTGAAAACGCGAAAAAAAATCAGCAGTTCAGTACATTTCTGTTCGCATAATTCGTCAAAATGTACTGAACAGCTGATTTGTTTTTCGCGATTTCAGGATTGGTCCCATACTAAAAGTTGTTCATAATAATGAGTACAATGACCCCTTAAGAGGTTTTGCGCATTTAACGTTACACGTTGTATACAGGGTGTCCCGTAAATAATGGATAATCTCTTAAGGGGTCATTGTACTCATCATTATGAACAACTTTTACTATGGGACCAAACCTGAAATCGCGAAAAAAAATTAGCTGACCAGTACATTTATCTACATCAAACTCGTCAAAAAGTAGGGAGCAGCTGATTTTTTTTTCGCGATTCCAGGTTTGGTCCCATAGTAAAAGTTGTTCATAATGATCAGTACGATGACCCCTTAAGAGATTATCCATTATTTACGGGACACCCTGTATATCACATTCTTTGAAAATAAATATATCTATTTTGTATGGGAAGTCCCTTTAATTTTTAACTCTATTTTATTTTATTCTTTATGTACATAATATAAAAACTAGCACAGATTTAAAATAATAATATGTATACATTGTATAAAAAAGGAGGGGAAAGGATCATAGGGCATCAAAAAATTAAAATTTTATTTTTGTGTTTTGTTTACAGTGTTCAACTGTCTACCTATTACGGTTGAACATGATATGTCAGCCCGCAGACAGACAGACAGACGGACGGATGGACAGCGGAGGCTTAGTAGGGTTCCGTTTGGCACCCTTCGGGTACGGAACCCTATAAACGTAAAAAGCATTACATTAGCTTCTATGCTGTTATGTCTGCTACAGGAAAACACTTGCAAATTGACAAATTTTCCGCTTGTTTAATTTTCAGCTTTTCCGCTATTACTTACATTTTTTATTTTTAACCGACTTCAAAAAAGGAGGTTCTGTATTAGACCCTTATGTATGTATGCGATTTTCTCAAAAACTTATGATCCAATTTTGATGATTCTTTCACTAACGTGATCTACGTACGTTCAGGAAGGTTTTAGTGTATAATACATTATGTAATAATTCTTATGTACGGAGTAGAACTGTATCTCCGGCATTTCTAAGCGGATTTTGATAATTCTTATTTTCATTCGTCTTGGGCCTATGTACCGCGTCTATGTACAGTGGTCTGCATCAATTGGATACCCCAGTTGTATTAAAATTATAACACAACTGGGTTACCCAATTCATACAGCCCACTGTACCTAAAAATAAATTTACTTTAAAAAAAACCGGTCAAGAGCGAGTCGGACTCGCGCACCGAGGGTTCCGTTTCAATTTCTGAAAATGTGAGTGTGTGTGAAAAGTGTGCTATTTAGAGACATAGTTTTATTTTTTCTGTAATCTTTACATAAACTTCTATCACATAGAATAATTTCAGATTTTTATCTTTGCAAACTTCGGAGATAAGGGGGGGGGAACGGTATTTTTTTTTACATTTTTCATCAAAACACGAAAACTATGGGGACTAAAAAAATGCTTGAGAATGTGCAAACAGCGTTCTTTCATATGATACCCCACATGCCCTAGTAGCCCCACTTTGAATTTTTAAGATCCCCTTTCAGTCCCTGTTGCAAAAAAAATAAAAATATTTTTACTTTTTTCTTATTTGTAAAATAGTTGGGTAAACGTCATCTAAAACTGTTCCAAATTTCAAGTTGATAGCATTAGTAGTTCTTGAGATATCCAGTTGTGACAGACACACAGACAGACTGAGTCGCACCATAAGGGTTCCTTTTTTACCATTTTGGTACGGAACCCTAAAAAGGAAAAACTGACAAAATTTAAATCTAATAAAATAACATACAACGTGGCAATGCCGCCTGTCTCTGGGTACTCTACCAGTCGACAGTAATGCAGAAAAAATTTTCGACGCCATATTTTAGTTTTTTAGGGTTCCGTACACAAATGGTAAAAAAGGAACCCTTATGGTGTCACTCACTCAGTCTGTCTGTCTGTCTGTCTATCACAGCTGGATATCTCAAGAACTATTAATGCTATCAACTTGAAATTTAGAATAGTTTTAGATGACGTTTACCCAACTATTTTGCAAATAAGAAAGAAATTAAAATATTTATATTTTTTTGCTACAGGGACTGAAAGGGGGTCTTAAAAATATCAAAGTGGGGCTACTAAGGCATGTGGGGTACTCGTATCATATGAAAGAGCGCTGTTTGCACATTTTCAAACATTTTCTTTCTTTTTTTTAGGCCGCATAGTTTTCGACTTCTGATGAAAAATGTAAAAAAAAATACCGTTCCTCCCCTTATATTCAAAGTTTGCAAAGAGAAAAATCTGAAATTATTCTATGTGATAGAAGTTTATGTAAAGATTACAGGAAAAATAAAACGATGTCTGTAAATAGCACACTTTTTCAGAAATGGGAACCCTCGGTGCGCGAGTCCGACTCGCTCTTGACCGGTTTTTAATACTTAGTTTTAGTTACTTTACGATATTATATTTTTAACTTAATTATACTCTATAACTGATGTAATAAATAAATGAATGATCAAAAGTATATCAAATAACTCATAAAAAACTTAACACCTTCTGAAGTAGGTGTCTTCAAGTCTTCAATGCACCTTAGCTTGGCATTGACTTCAGAAGCTGTTAAGTTTTTTATGAAAGTTATTTTATTCGTTTTAGATAAAAAACTTTCACAAAAAACTTATAGAATTATAATTATTAAAGTTTGATAACTTTAATGATATACAACTCTTTAAGACCCGCTGGTCGATTCTGTAAAAATCTCACCGTGAAAACTTGCGTGGAGTGAGCTGTCAGTGTCATCCCACGGATGCTAGGGATTGACCAAATTACATTTAAGTACAATCATAATCGAGATTTTAAAACATAATTATTTTATATTATTTGTAAGCTAGAGGGTCTACACATTACTATTTATGGGGTTTTAAAATAAAATAGTCACTTAGAAATTCAGAAAAAACTCTATTTCTGTTTTGCAATTTTATTTAAAATAATAATGTTTAGACACTTAAATACTAGCTTTGAAATAATATAAAATTAATACTAGAATAGCGTTAAAAATATTATTAAAATCTCGATTATGCCTGTAAAAATATGCTTGGTCCATACCTAGCATCAGGTGGAATGACACTGTCAGATCACTCCACGCTCACTTCACTTAAGTTTTCACGGTGAGATGGTTACAGAATAGCATTGCAGGTAATCCTGTTGAGTGACTATTTCATGAAATCTTGACATTTGACAACAACAACTCCTTAAGTTAGTATAATCCATATTAACTTAAGGAGTTGTATTACTGATTCTAAAGATTATAATTCCGTAAATACATATTTGTTACGGTCGCGAATCAAACTTTAATCAACATACAACCCAAAACTGACTTGACTGGCAGTAGGCCGCGCGCGGCTGCCGCGCACGATTGCCGCCTTATGTTTGGACACACCTTTAGAAAAAACCGGTCAAGAGCGAGTCGGACTCGCGCACCGAGGGTTCCGTTCCGATTTCTGAAAAAGTGTGCTATTTAGAGACATCGTTTTATTTTTCCTGTAATCTTTACATAAACTTATATCACAGAATAATTTCAGATTTTTCTCTTTGCAAACTTCGGAGATAAGGGGGGGGGGGGGGGGGGGAACGATATTTTTTTTTACATTTTTCATCAAAAGTCGAAAACTATGGGGCCTAAAAAAAATGTTTGAGAATGTGCAAACAGCGCTCTTTCATATGATACCCCACATGCCCCAGTAGCTTAGCTCCACTTTGAATTTTTAAGACGCCCTTTCAGTCGCTCTTGCAAAAAAAAATTAAATATTTTTATTTCTTTCTTATTAGCAAAATAGTTGGGTAAACGTCATCTAAAACTGTTCCAAATTTCAAGTTGATAGCATTAGTAGTTCTCGAGATATCCAGCTGTGACAGACAGACAGACAGACAGACAGACTTAGTCACACCATAAGGGTTCCTTTTTTACCATTTTGGTACGGAACCCTAATTATAATTTCGCGGGCTACCCTGGCGCTTCCCTATAAACAAAAGAAAACAAATTAAGCAACAGTAGTTAAGGGAATTTCACCCATATGCCCAAATGACCGTCATTTGTCTTTGGTCTGTGCAAAAGTACAGACATATACAATCGGTAATGCTCATTCCTTTAATAAGACCCTATCACGGAAAGGGTCCGCGTTACGTCACAGGCCTCAAAGACGACCCACATCGGCCCCTCTCGGGCTATGACGAAGACAGGCCGTAATTTTAGGGCTGCCTAATGTCATCCGCCTGCCAAAAGTTTTGTGAGGCATGAGTAAAAAGTTATCAAATGGCACTATTGATTTTACTGACGTAAATTTCTTGCTTTTTAGCCGCCTTAAAAAAAAGGAGGTGGTTATACATTGGGCGTTATTTGAAGTGAAAACTTCTTTAGGCGCGTTGAGTGATTTTTGGCAGAGGGAATCTTACCAGTTCGCGTCACCGCGACACCGCGACATACTATGCATAGTTTTAAGTTTATGTTTTCACTTTTGTCGGCCGTCCCCATGAGTGCTTATTTTTTTTCCCGATAGCAAAGAAAAGTTAGATGGGAAGTTTGAGGGCGTTTAGGGGGTTTGATTCTTGAAAAGCAACGTTTTATTTTTCTAAATTGTCGTAAGTGACTCAATTCTGCATAAACAGCACAACAGATTTGGATGAAAGCTGGATGAGTACTCTAAAATTCTACATTATTAGCATAAAGATGTCAAAGCGGCTTTGTACGAGTACGTAGGGGTAATCTTCGGAACTCCTCGTACTGATCCCATTCCGAAAATTCTTTCATTAATGGGAAGCTGCAGTGTTGCCGAATGACATTGTTTCTTATTGTGTACTAGCTTATGCCCGCGGCTTCGCCCGCGTTTATTATACATATAAACCTTCCTCTTGAATAACTCTATCTATTAAAAAAAACCGATCAAGAGCGAGTCGGAATCGCGCACCGGGGTTCCGTTCCGATTTCTGAAAAAGTGTGCTATTCAGAGACATCGTTTTATTTTTCCTGTAATCTTTACATAAACTTCTATCACATAGAACAATTTCAAAATTTTCTCTTTGCAAACTTCGGAGATAAGGGGGAACGGTATTTTTTTTACATTTTTCATCAAAAGTCGAAAACTGTGCGGCCTAAAAAAAAAATGTTTGAGAATGTGCAAACAGCGTTCTTTCAATGATACCACACATGCCCTAGTAGCCCCACTTTTAATTTTTAAGACCCCTTTCAGTCCCACTTGTAGTAAAAATATAAATATTTTTGTTTCTTTCTTATTTGCAAAATAGTTGGGTAAACGTCATCTAAAACAGTTCCAAATTTCAAGTTGATAGCATTAGTAGTTCTTGAGATATCCAGCTGTGACAGACAGATAGACAGACAAACAGACAGACTGAGCCGCATCATCATGGTTCATTTTTTACCATTTTGGTACGGAACCCTAAAAACCGCATCAAAATCCGTTGCGTATGTTTTAAAGATCTAAGCATACATAGGGACAGTCAAACAGCGGGAAGCGACTTTGTTTTATACTATGTAATGAAGACGAACTTAATAGAAACGTACATTGACATTGAATTTCACGCGGGTGAAGTCGCTGTTAGAAGCTAGTATTTTATACTTGCAGAGTTTGGTGTCAAACGGGACGCGTGGCAGCCCTGATTCAGACAGAGGTCGGAAACATGTGGCTTTGTTTCTAATTGGTGTAGTATAAGCTTTCTGTTCTGCAATATGTTTTCAACCACTGACGCAAAAGGGAGCTCGCTGTTTGGGGATGTCTTTAGCTGCTAACAAGTAGGATATTTTTCGGCCATAACTACAAGTAATAGCAGTCGCACGGGTCGATCGATGAAGTTAAGCTACGTTTGCCGCGGTTGGTCCGTAGACGGGTGACCATGTTTACATATACTACTAATAAATAAGTAGTTCATTGATTTTATTCCATAATTAACCCTTATTAAACCGTTTTTGTATTCACAAAATCTTCTTCGTTTCCCCTCAATTGATACTAGACGTCTCAAGTTTGTTATTTCTGGCAAAAAAGTTATTATTATTTCTAAAGCGTCGAAGACAGTGATAAATTTATTTACTACTAGATTTGCGCTTATAACAAAAGTTGGAAAAGGGTCTGACCTTTATCGTCCGTTTACTCACTCCAAATTGTTTTCTGTCACTTAAAGGGCGTAAAAGGTACGAGTAGGTATTCATAAATAAGTTGCTCATTTACAAGTCTAGTTTAGTTTACTGTACTAGCCATGATTTTTATGAAATACTAGCTGACCCCACAGACGTTGTCCAGTCTTAGCTATGAACATTCTAATGTAAACGTGCGAAGTTAAAAGTTTTCGGAAATTTTCTAATTTTCTGCGAAATTTTCTTAATTTTTTCTTTCATAAGAACCTTCTCCTGACAATAACAAACACAATAAAAAACGAATTAGCGAAATTTTTCCATCCGTTCACGCGTGATGCGATGACTAAGGGAAATTGGGATTCATTTTAAAGATTTTAGACATATTAAGGAGCTCGTGGATAAGTAATTACAGCCGCACGGGTCGATCCATCGGGTTAAGCTACGCTTGCCAGGGTTGGTCAGTGGATGGGTGACCATCTTTACATACCGAGACTCCTCCGTGCCTCGGAAAGCACGTTAAGCCGTTGGTCCCGGCTGTCATTCGTGGATCTTTGACAGTCGTTACGGGTCGTCAGAAGCCCGAAAGTCTGACAACCAGTCTTACCAGGGGGTATCGTATTACCCAGTTACTGGGTTGTGTAGGTCAGACAGGCAGTCGCTCCATGTAAAATATTGATATTCAGCTGCATCCGGTTAGACTGGAAGCCGACCCCAACATAGCTGGGAAAAGGCTAGGCAGATTGATTGATTTTTTTATAGAGTTCTTTTTCTTTCTTTTTTATAGACTTTCAATACTCTTTAACGTTTTAACAGCCCGACTTCATATCAGTTACCGTGACCCCAGCGCCCGGCACAGTAAATTGAAAATCTTTTTGATAGAATACAGCGGAATGAAATATAAAAAGCAAATTATAGGAGCTGTGGTATTTGGTCGTAACTAAACGACCCTGGCGAAATGGATTAATCTGACGTAAGCGGATAAAGAGGAAAAAGTGACTTTGTATACTGGGGGTAATCATTGGAACTACAGATCCGACTCCAAAAATTATTGCTCTAATGTATAGCTACAGTATTACCGAGTGTCATAGGATATAAATTATATGTTAAAACTGGAAATTTCACACGTACGTAGTCTCAGGAAGGAGCTAGTTCACATAAAAGCAAATATAGAAAGATAACGAAATTCGACCCGAAAAGTTTTTGGATTTCGATATGAAACACTTACAAGGAAAAAGGTTGAGGCAGTATAACACAAAATCCGATTTCTGACAAGGTAGTTGCGAAGTCTAATAAATCTTAGTTCAGGGTCGATGTTCCAAGCTCGGAGGGCGACTCTGCAAAATATATTATTTTGTTGAAATCAAAGTTGAATGAAAATATCACTGACAGAAATATGTCCAAAGCAAATTCGATATATCTTGCAGAACGACATAGCTTGCAGAATAAGCAAACTGAAGGAACAGTGGGCTGGCCATGTTTGTCGAAGGACCGATGGCCGGTGGAGCAGACGGGTCCTGGAGTGGAGACCGCGTATCGGTAAGCGTAGTGTGGGACGGCCCCCAGCTAGATGGACCGACGACCTGAAGAAAGTGGCTGAGACAGACTGGATGCGGAAGGCGGAGGACAGGGTGTTGTGGCGCAGCCTGGGAGAGTCCTATGTCCAGCAGTGGGCTGCGATAGGAGTTGAAAAATTCGATATTTCTGTCTCGACATTTCTGAAATGTAAAAGTGCCCTCCCTATGTATGTGTGCAGCACTATTTCTTTATAAATGGCGGGCAATAGACTCGGACTAACTATAAAACCCAGACATAGCGCTGCGAACAATACAGTGAAGCATGCGCAAAACTACACCTCGCTCTGTGCACACACGCTCACACGCACACATTTACACCAAACTACAATTAAACTATCCCTCATTACGTGCACACATGTTTACGAAACCCGAAACGTGAGGCCTCACGTGACTGTTGACAGCGCTATGTCTTGGTTTTTTATTTAGTCCGAAATATTACAGGAGCAAATTAGTCTAGGTATATTTTGTGGTCAAACAAACCTCTAGGTATTGTGTATTTACCTTCTTAACGTTTATTGATTTGAGAGATACAACAATAAAATTCAACTGTTTTGCCTCTGCATCGTCATAAATGTTTTCAATGGCCAAGCCAAATCTTCACAGTGTGAAGATTTGGCTTGTCATGAATATGAACAACTTTCACTGCGGGATCAACTACTGTGAAATCACGAAAAAAAATCTGCTGTATCATACAAAAAGTTCAATTTAAAAAAAAGTTCATTTTCAGATTTGGTACTATAGTTTCACCTCGTGAAAATTTGGCTGGTCATTGAAACTAACCCTGTAGTCCTCTACCTATTATAATTTTGTGCAGGTTTTACTTGTGCATAAAACTTAAAATAAATAGATAAACACTACAAAAGATTCGGGGGTGCAAAAAAACTATGGCAATCTATCAAAAATCTTAATGAATGTGCTGAGTAATTTATAACGGACTTTTTAATTCAGATTCACATCTGGCTGGCAATGCTGACATTAATCAGAAAAACTTATTCCATTCGCAATATCTTATACTTTAAATTTCGAACGCTTTTCTGTTATTCTTTTATTTCGAATAGACTTCGTTGTTTTGTTTTCGAATGTATTTTTTAAGCCGCGTCATTCATTGTGTGCTTTTATAATTTATAGCTTGACGATATTTTGATAGTGTGGCATTTTGAGAAGAGACATTTTGCGAATGTGGCATTGTGCGCCGAATCCGTTAGGTATTATCATGGACGTCGATGTCCATAAAATATATGGAAATACGTGCACGTTATAACGTTATCGTGGACGAAAAAAAAGCGTCTTCATAAATATTTCCCTTCATTTTATTTCTCTGTGTTATCATGATGACTTGAAGTGGATGCGGACGTCCACGATAATACCGTTACGTTAGAAATGATAAAAGCGCACATTGAATGACACCGCAGGTTGAAAAACACATTAAAATAAAAATAACGTATAAAGTACCCGTCACGAGAAGCTATAAATTATGTAAACAAGTGTTCAGGAGTTCACAACATTTGGACCAACAAAAAAAATGAATTTGTTTAAGATTTAATAAATTATTAAGTAATAAATATTAATTAACATATATTATTTAAGAATAATTTATTCGTCAGATTCAGATGTTTCCATTTCTGTGTCAGAATCAGTGACATATATCACGAAGCATTCGAAACTCGAATGACGCGTTTATTTCAAAATGGCGTCCCGATAGTTTACAATCCCTGCGACGGACGCGTTCCGGTACCAAGAAACACAAACGATAGCGCTTTGCGTCGTTAAAATATGATCCGACTAAATTAAATAGGTTGTTACTTTCATATAACCCGTCTATATTTCATGTCGATTGAATATGGTCAATTTATTATTATCTCGCAGTATAAAATGTTTACTTAGTAAAAGATGTTTGTTTACATAATTTATAGCTTCTCGTGACGGGTACTTTAGTAAATTCGCAACTTTCGAAATAAAATAAAAGCGATCTAAAAATAAATAAAAGAGATTGCGAACCATGGTAAACAAAGAGATTTAATGTCTTTGATGGAAACAATACGGCGCGATTGTTGCTCAACAATTTTTTAATAAATAAGTTGAGCTTTAACATATTATGGGCAAATACCGAATGCGATTCCTATACAGATTTAAACTTAAAAGCATCAAAATCAAAATTACCAATCTTTTCCAGTGAATCCTAGATTCACGGGAAATATAAACAACTAGCTACTGCCCGCGACTTCGTCCGCGTTAAATTTCTTGTACCCCCCACCCACCAACCCCGACGCATCGCATCGCAATGCCTGCCCGTTCTATTACTTCGCGCTCGGCTCCTAAGGGCCCTAGCGTGATGTTAAATAGACTATATCCTTCCGCATCGCTTGCCCGCGCTATTACTTCGCGCTCGGCTCCTAAGGGCCCTAGCGTGATGTTAAATAGCCTATATCCTTCCGCATCGCCTGCCCGCGCTATTACTTCGCGCTCGGCTCCTAAGGGCCCTAGCGTGATGTCAAATAGCCTATATCCTTCTCCATCGCCTGCCCGCGCTATTACTTCGCGCTCGGCTCCTAAGGGCCCTAGCGTGATGTTAAATAGCCTATATCCTTCCGCATCGCCTGCCCACGCTATTACTTCGCGCTCGGCTCCTAAGGGTCTTAGCGTGATGTTAAATAGCCTATATCCTTCTCCATCGCCTGCCCGCGCTATTACTTCGCGCTCGGCTCCTAAGGGCCCTAGCGTGATGTTAAATAGCCTATATCCTTCCGCATCGCCTGCCCACGCTATTACTTCGCGCTCGGCTCCTAAGGGTCTTAGCGTGATGTTAAATAGCCTATATCCTTCCGCATCGCCTGCCCGCGCTGTTACTTCGCGCTCGGCTCCTAAGGGCCCTAGCGTGATGTTAAATAGCCTATATCCTTCCGCATCGCCTGCCCGCGCTATTACTTCGCGCTCGGCTCCTAAGGGCCCTAGCGTGATGTTAAATAGCCTATAGCCCTCCTCAAGAACTGGGTTATAAAATGCAAAAACATTTTTCAAATCCGACTGGGGTAGTTCCAGAGATAGCGCGTTCAAACAAACTAACAAAAAAAACCGGTCAAGAGCGAGTCGGACTCGCGCACCGAGGGTTCCGTTCCGATTTCTGAAAAAGTGTGCTATTTAGAGACATCGTTTTTTTTTCCTGTTATCTTTACATAAACTTCTATCACATAGAATAATTTCAGATTTTTCTCTTTGCAACCTTCGGAGATTTTTCTTTTTCATCAAAAGTCGAACACTGTGCGGCCTAAAAAAAATAAAAATATGTTTGAGAATGCGCAAACAGCGCTCTTTCATATGATACCCCACATGACCTTTGCAAAATAGTTGGGTAAATATTATCTAAAACTGTTCCAAATTTCAAGTTGATAGCATTAGTAGTTCTTGAGATATCCAGCTGTGACAAACAGACAGACAGACAGACTGAGTCACACCATAAGGGTTCCTTTTTTACCATTTTGGCACGGAACCCTAAAAACAAACTCTTCCGCTATATTCCACCGACATTTTGCACAACGCCATCTATGGGTAAATTGATAAAACGTCCGCTCTAAACATGTTTGCTCAAGAGGAACCGGTATGAATTAAAGTTATTTTGCGTTTTAGTAATTTTATATTATCTCCGAAACTGTATGACCAATTGCCATACTGTAAAGGCCAAATCTTATCTCCATGATGTCCTTGTGATCATAAAATATCTTATTTTGATAAGGATTAATGTTTTGTTGTTTAAATAATCATCCAAACGTAAGTATGTCTAAAAAATACTTTTTTAAAACAATAAAAGATGTATAAAAGATAAAATATAAAAGATAGAAATATGGTGTCGCGGACTTTTTTGTAGAATTATTTAAGACGGACCAGACTGCCATACATTGTTATCAATTATAAACAACCGTTTAGGCAGCGCATGCAAAAAAGTCTGTTTAAAGAGGTATTTCTTTCCGACTTGTTAGACAAAACTTGTGATAGCTCGGCTAATATGCATGATATAAATATAATTTATAGCCTATAGCACTCAGGAATAATGTAGCTTTCTACCAGTGAAAAAAATTGTAGAATTGGATCATTAGTTCCGGAGATTACCCCCTACATACAAACTTACAAACTTACAAACTTACATACATACCTCTTTATAATATTAGTATAGATGTGGAGACAGCAATACGGCAATAAATAAAAATACTGGCAAAACTAGTGCTTAAGAGTATTTTGAAACTCTCAAAATAATAATTAATGACATCGAATTAAAAAAAAATCAAACATACTACAAATTAGTGATAGTCCGATTATAGGTTTGCCGATATTTGGCTAGCTAATAGTGACTAATCTATTGGATATATTTGATTAAATTTGTGTATACAGACTAGGAACGTCAATAGAAAGTAATACGAAGTTTAAATTATTGTCGTATCGTCTTCCCCAAATTGTAGAAAAAGGAAAGCAAGAAAAAATACCTATATTAGGACTAAACAAGGCGTTATCTTTAATCCCCAACTCATTGCGATAGTCATCGCGTCGCTGAACAAACAACGTCTTTCTTTTCAAACAATTATTTGGGTCATAAGATTTTACTTAAAGAGACAGATTGTCTTTGTAATTTTATCTTATTGCTGTAATTAAGACAATTAATCCATCCCGATGTCTTCAATAACAAATGTTTTGGAAAGAGACATTATTTAATAAGTGTCTTCTTCAATCAGAATTATGTCGTGAGATATTTTACTACTACTTTGGTCGTAAGCACTGTATACTTATGTTTTGAATAAATAAATAAATAAAAAAAACTTTTTTACAAAAAACAAAACCGACTTCCAAAAAAAACACTACAAAGTGTTTTATAACTTTAATTTCGGAAGTTAGTGTCTTTGGATCTAGTTTTAGGTTTTTGCCCCCGACTTCCGAAATAGTTATTTTTCACTTTGTAGTGTTTTTTTTGGAAGTCGGTTTTGTTTTTTGTAAAAAAGTTTTTATTTTTCACTTTTTAATGGGTCATTTTGTAATTTATCTAAGTTACAATAACCCATTGTCAACTGCTCATCACGTTTTACAAAATATTGCTTTTCCCGATGCAGGGACGTTAATTGTTGAGGAGTTCTCCTAGTAAGAACCAGGAGAACTGGAGCTCATGGTGAAGTCACCATCACCATTATGCATTTTGACGAGCATAAACCATATTAAAGTAATCGAATCGCAACCTGTGATATACTTAGATATAATTGAGCATTTCCGATGGCCATCTATGGTTTTCATCATCAGTTCCAGTTCACCAAATGGTACTTTCCGAGAGCAAATGCACGAGTTACTATAAAAAATAGCGAAATCGATATAAGTGTGCCCATAAAATTTGACGGTTTCCCTCGATTTCCATGGGATCCCATCATCAGACCCTGACTTGATGATCATGGGACCACTTGGGAAGTATACCCTTTCGAACAAAAAAAGAAAAATCCAAATCAGTCCAGCCATTTTCGAGTAATTGGGGAACATACATAAAAAAAAAAGAAAAAAAAAAAAGGTTCCGACGAATTGAGAACCTCCTCCTTTTTGAAGTCGGTTAATAAAGACTAAATAAGTAGCTGTTTTCCGCGGTTTCATTCACATTTGAAGTACTTACGCAGATAACATGTTAATCCTTCTTACCCTAGTGAATACGCGAATACGCGATAGTTTACATGAATTATGATTATGACGTACAAGCGCGACGTGATTGATCGAGAGAGGACGTCATATCCATATAAACGACTTCGTCGACCGCGTACTCGCACAACAATGGCTTTCGATTAGGACGCGGCCTCAAGCCCTGTTAGATCCTTTCGCTGAAAACTGTCCAGTAGCTTTAGCATAAACCTGTAACATAAAGACACAAAAATAATTCGTAGAGATTTTATTGTACAATAATTATGTTGTCTGGTAAACGACACTACAGACTTCAAGGGCTATGATTGAAGGTCTTGAAGGTCGTCTATGATTAGCAGTAAAAAATTTTACTGAACTTCCAAAGTATTAATGAGGTGCTTTTATTGTTTCAGGTAAGCAGTCCGACCCAATACTTCTGGTATCGCACAACGCTGCAAATATCTGAAGACATTAACTACCCAGAGACGTTCAACTACAAGATAGCACTGGCCTTAGTCATCGCCTGGATTCTAGTCTACATGTGCATGATCAAAGGCATTGCCTCTTCAGGGAAAGTCGTCTACGTAACAGCCACATTCCCCTACATAGTCCTCGTAATTTTCTTCTTTAGAGGCATCACTCTTAAGGGTATGAGCGATGGCCTGATTCATTTATTTACGCCAAAGTGGCACAGGATTTTAGACCCTGTTGTATGGCTAGAAGCAGGGACACAAATATTCTTTTCCCTTGGCCTAGCTTTTGGAGGCTTGATAGCTTTCTCATCGTACAACCCGGTGGATAATAACTGTTATAGAGATGCGATAATGGTCTCTATGACGAACTGCTTAACGTCAATGTTTGCTGGCATCGTGGTGTTTTCTATAATTGGGTTCAAGGCTACCATGGTGTATGAGAAGTGTTTGGATGTGAGGAACGAGACTCTGTTGGAGGTGTTCGGGCCTGCATTCAGGTCCATGGTGCTGCCTGAAGCTGGGCAGACAGTGATGGTGGACCTCAACGGGAATCTGACGTCGTTAGTGATGCCCCACTTGCCAGAGTGCGACCTGCAAAAGGAGCTGGATAATGTAAGTGGCGACATGTTAAACAATCATTCTGTTTTTCCCCTTCATTTGGTGTTTAATAAATAGCATTTTATACATCCACTATAACCGCAATTACTAACAAAACCTTCCTAAACGCTCACAACTTTAACTTCTCCATCCACAGACAGCCTCCGGCACTGGCCTTGCCTTCATAATCTTCACGGAAGCCATCAACCAGTTCCCTGGAGCCCAATTCTGGTCCGTCCTGTTCTTCCTGATGCTGTTCACTTTAGGCATAGACTCCCAGTTCGGAACTCTAGAAGGAGTTGTAACGTCCATTGTGGATATGAAGTTGTTCCCTAATTTGAGAAAGGAGTATTTAACGGGAGGACTATGTTTCCTTTGCTGTCTCTTGTCTATGGGCTTCGCTCATGGTTCTGGCAGCTATATCTTCCTGCTGTTTGATATGTACAGTGGGAACTTCCCATTGCTGATCATCGCCTTCTGCGAGTGTATTGGGATTGCGTACGTGTATGGGGTCAAAAGGTGAGTCATTGTTACTTACAGTATCTGGCCGTTATAAAAGCTCATCAAGTTTAAAAAAAATGGCTTTACAAAGCCGATTTCAATAGAGTGTCGTCACTGTCACTCACGCCTGAGTGAGAGTGTTTCGCAAAAACTTGATGTGCCATATTAGCTAGGTACTGGGTATTATTTATTTTTGGTAGATTTTTTATGTAGAGGCTTTTTATATATTGTTTCTATAGTGTACGATTCATGATGTTTTATTTTTATTCTTAGCCAGACCTAGATAGTCGATGAAAACCATTTGATATGGGTCCCCGAAACGATCAATTACAATTGTACATTTTTACGTGATTGATATACATTGATGCACAATTGATCGTCTACCAAGTGGAATTGAATTGATTGAAAATATTACTACAACAGAAATTGTTGGCTATTGATCAATTGCGATTGCTCGTTTTGGGGACCCCTTAAGATAAAGACAATACGTGTGTATATGACGTTACAGAAAGATACTGAGGCCTCAGTGCGAGTTTTTATACTTACTCGCTTCAATTTGTACTGAAACTAAATAAGCGCCGTCTGGTGACTATAATGGGAAACACAATTCAATCAATCTGCCTAGCCTTTTCCCAACTATGTTGGGGTCGGCTTCCAGTCTAACCGGATGCAGCTGAATACCAGTATTTTACATGGAGCGACTGCCTGTCTGACCTCCACAACCCAGTAACTGGGTAATACGATACCCCTTGGTAAGACTGGTTGTCAGACTTTCGGGCTTCTGACGACCCGTAACGACTGTCAAAGATCCACGAATAACAGCCGGGACCAACGGCTTAACGTGCTTTCCGAGGCACGGAGGAATCTCGATATGTAAAGATGGTCACCCATCCACTGACCAACCCCGGCAAGCGTAGCTTAACCTGACGGATCGACCCGTGCGGCTGTTATTACTTATCCACGAGCTCCTCAATGGGAAACACAATTATTGATACACAATACACGTGACGTACGTCAATTTGTATGTAATAAAAATGGGAAACACAATTATTACATACAAATTGACGTACGTCACGTTAACGTAAACGCGATCGAGTAAGTTTACAAAACTCGCACTAAGCCACTGTTCATATACTTATTCCGTACCGTTTACCAGTGCGTTATTTTATTTTCTACGAATGAAATAAAGCCAATACTAAGTAAACGACGAAATTAAGTACAAACATTGACCAGTGAACTGTAAGACGGTAAGCCTACTTGGCTCCCAAGTTAACGCGGTTGAAGTTATAGGGGTGTTAAGATGAGGGAGATCGTGGTCGGAGTTTGTTGGTTTAGGTCAGGGCAGGTGCTGATTCAACATGTCTGTGCAAATGTACTGGAGAAGATTTCATAGTAGGTATGCTCTCAAATTGCTAATCGAAATACCACAGACATCATCATCAGCCTATTCCCAACTATATCGGGGTCAGCTTCCTGTCTAACCAGATGCAGTTACTGGGTAATACGATACCCCTTGGTAAAACTGGTTGTCAGACTTTAGGGCTTCTGGGTCGTCAGAAGCCTGTCTGTGAAGTCTGAATTAGCTGTTGTGATTGATGTCCAAAATAACAACAAGCATTTATAATATTATATTAAGTCGACACAAGACTTGACCACAGATTTAAACCTAACTTTGAGGGGTGTGAGACTGTGCTGCATAGATAAGTGAGGCTTAGCAACTTGAATTGTCTTTAAGATTGAACTAAGTTAGCTCGAGAAGTTGACTTAACTTTGAAGCGTATTCTGTGAAAGTATTGCACAGAATAATTGTAAGTTTTATCTTTATTTAAGAGGCCTATTTCGACCATGATTTTTGCGTTAATTGGCCAACTTTGGCGTTCTTATTTTGGGGATCTGAAAGACTTCGACAACTTTGACTTATTAAGTGGTGGAGAATAGATATTAGTATATTTTATAGGGGCTTCGCTTTTCGCAATTTATATAAAGCCAAAATTCCAAAGCAAGTTTTTCATAAAATGCGCGACTGCATTTTTTCGATCTCATGGATAAATTAAAAGTATACTCTTAAATATGTTTAGTTCATAGCGGCCTCCGAATTTTGACATAAGTAACTATGCATGGAATATCTCTATGAAAAATTCCATTGAAAATAAATAAATTGAAAACCATAAAACTACTAAAAACGCTCAGAATTAACCGTAAATTTCTCCATTAGTCTTATTACGTAAAATTTATACCAGAATAAACGTTAAAGTTAATTCATAATAGAAGTTTTTCATAATTTAAATAAATGAAAAAACTCAAAATAATCGTAATTACCACTGCCAAATTGCTTAGTGAAATGAGTCACCGTGCTTCAATAAACTTACCTAATCTGTGAAAGCAATTTGGGATGGACCTCTTATTTAATCATCTGTCATAAATAATGTGGAAGAATGACGGATATGCCATGAGGAAAATGTTGAATATGAATATGGATGAATAATCTTTAAGAGTAGGGGAAGACCAAAGAAATGATGATATGGCTAGGAAGAGGGTACATACTGAGATGTCGGCTGATAAAGACGGATTACGAAGAAGACAAGATGTTCCGCGCCGCCCACAAATACAAAGGGACACGGTCAGGCTTATGTATTTTCGCATTGAAGGACACTGAACGAGTCGCAATAGAAGTTATTGTTATACTTAACGCCTATGGGCGTTTAGTGTTCCCCAATGTGGCGCGCGAGCTGGCAACGTTGCATTTCTAGAGGTTTTTCGTGATTATTTTATTAAATTTAAATCAAAGGACAATTTCCTCTCTCAAATTCTTAGATCGTAGGTATTTTTATGTATGTTGGTATTTTGTAATTTATGTACACACAGAAAAATGCATAGAGATACTTACATCATATTATAATTAGGAGTACAAAGGTACTGCTTATTTCTTGGAATTTACTGCAATTTATAAGAATGTATGCTATTTTTTGACAGTTATTTTGTTATTTACTCTTACAAAAAATGTCATTTTTCTATTTTCTAAGAGTAAATACCAAAATAACTGTCAAAAATAGCATATTGTCATGTCAAAAATTCTTATAAATACCAATAGAGCAAGATCCCAAAGCCTCCTGACCTTACTTATTTTCTTATTAACAAAATGTTTATGAGATAGTGTTAGTATGTACTTAGAACGTATGCATGCATACATGCTAACTTGGGCCGACGGACAATTTTCAGGTATCAGGGGGCCTACTCCCTAAGCATGAAGCCCGTACTTTCGGCCTTCGTGACGGGCGTTTCTTACTCCGTATCACCTACGGATGGATGATTGGTTCTAGGCCCGAACGAAACATGAATGACAACATGATTTGCCAGTTGTCCCTACTCCAGGTGTGTTGTTGGCCGTCCGAAAAATTTAACTTTTACACTTGTTATGATGGATCGTAATGTCAGACGGACGGATGAACGGACGGACGGAAAGACGGATGGACTTAGGGAGTAGGCCCCCAGGTACCAAAGTTACGTAAAAATATTACTCGCTTTTCTTAAAGTCTGACTGTTGGTTTTTATGGTTAATAAATTAATAGTCAATACTGTCAGACACTTCCCGTCGGCGGTTTTTTCCGCTCGACGCTTTAAAGCTCGCAAAGAATGACGCCATCTTACCTATAGTTATTTTATTAAGCTAATAAGGAATTCAATAATTTCCAATTTTTTTTTTTTTTTTTAATATTTTTTCCAAATCATTAACAGTTACTCGTTTAGATGTGATCTTCAATTTTTAAAATCATTAGAAGTCGGTTATCGCTGCCTTAAAAAAATCGTTACGTACCACGACTAAAAAAACTGCTCTCTACATCTTAAAACGGTCAGTACAACAATAAGTTTTTGAAGAGAAGTTCGAGTTTTACGGCATAAGATAGAATCTTTGCCCGATGTAGGGTCAGTCAATCGTGTCAAGGGTCTCCAATCAGTGAAACGTGCCGTGAAGACAGACGACTGGCTTACGGCGCCATTTTGAAAATAAGTAGGATACAGTATGCTTCGGATAATTGAATTGAATACTAAAATAAATATGAAAATTTAATTGGTAATATTTTTTAGGGTTCCGTACCTCAAAAGGAAAAAACGGAACCCTTATGATTATTTGGTTGGTTGGCCGTCTGTCTATCAGTCTGTCAAGACACTTTTTCTAAGGAACGCGTGTAGGTATCAAGCTGAAATTAATTATATCAAATACTTAGGTCTAAGCTCCTTTGGAGCTCTAAAAAAATCAAGTTTCTAAGATCAACGCAATAAAAACATACTTACGGTCATATAAACGACCTATTTTGATACTCGTAACTAAATCAAAACCGACAGGGTACTTCCCTTTGACCTAGAATCATGAAATTTGACAAAAAACAAGGTCTCAAAAAAGTCCGAAAATTGTTAATTTGTAATTTTATCACATAAAAAAAAAATTAAAGAAAATTGACCGTGACGTATATCAAATATCAATGTATGGAAGAACATGTTTTAAAACTATACGTACAATGTTAACTTTGTGTACAAATTCTTTTTAACTACGGAACTCTTTACTGTGCGTGGTCCAACACGCACTTGTCCGGTTTTTTTTGTAAGTAATATGTTACATTTGAATGTATGACGTGGCTAAATAATAACAGCCACTCGAGTCTATCGAAGGTTATGCTACGGTTGCCGCGGTTTGTTCGTGGATGGGTGACCATCAATTACATATCGAGACCCCTCCGTGCCTCGGAAAGCACGCTGTCGTTCGTGGATCTTTGACAGTCGTTATAGGTCGTCAGAAGACCGAAAGTCTGACAACCAGTCTTACCAATAGGCATCGTATTACCCAGTTACTGGGTTGTGGAGGTCAGATAGGCAGTCGCTTCATGTTAAATACTGGTATTAAGCTGCATGCGGTTAGTCTGGAAGCCGACCCCAACATAGTTGGGAAAAGGCTAGGCAGATGATGACTTAGAGTAGGTACCTCTTTATCTTGAACCGTAACATTTTCTCAATGACCCAGATATAAAGTTCCACCCTTCTAATTCATACGCGGTAGTATAGAATATCTACTTACATTCATACATACACATGTTTGGGGCTTGTTTCCCTACCCTTACCTTACGTAATATTTCCTTTGAGGCCAGACTTTACTTTACGTCACTGGTTTCCATTGCTGGTTTCGTTTCATCGTAAGCGGAATATAGTCTCATAGTATGCTTTTCGCGATTTATATACGAAAATGGCAGAAAAAGGCCTTTTAAAAATATAGGATGTTTTTTTCTGCAATATGGATGATGGATAAAAAAGAAATTCTATATAATCCGTCACTCAGATAACAAAAAAATATGAAGGAACGGAAGTGGGGGCTCGCTACGTCAAGTACATATAACAAACTACTTGATACTACGTATAAAGTCTAGCAAGGAGTAAAGTCTTGCTACATTTTAACTCAATCTTAATCTTTTGATTACGTACAAAAAGAAAAAATACATATCCAATATTTTTTAATAACCTGCGGGAATGCATTAACCATTTTATTTTAGTTTATTTTATTTTAGTCAGGCTTAATGGAGCGCCATGACAAGTTGACAATACAACTGAACAGTTGTGTGGAAATCATTTAATTTCTCGGATACCGGTATGTTTTATGAAATTTGTTTTGGTTACTTTCGAACGGAACGTTTTTGAAAAAAGAACAAAATTTAAATCGTTCTCGCTATTAGAACGTTTTTTAATTTATAAATCACTTAACTTTTTCTTCCTCTTACCAACCATGACCAATAAACAGTAACCCTGTATAAACAATAATCAGTTTAATTACGACGAGACGACACGGTTGGCGCAGTGGTTGAGCGATTGACTGCTGCGCAGCATGTTGCGGGTTCGATTCCCGCACGGAACAAATATTTGTACAACCTACAAGTATTTGTTCCGAGTCTGGGTGTTTTCTATCTATAATATGTATGTATTTACAAAAAAAAAAAAATGTATATAAGTAGTTTATCAGCCATCTCGTTACCATAACACAAGCATTAGGTTGCTTAGCTTGGGACTAGATGGCGTTGTGTGAAATGTCCAAGGATATTTATTTATATTTATTTATTTATTTATATTTATATTATAGGTTTCATGTTCTCTATGAGTACTCTTGGCTAAATCAATACAAAGCCGCTGCTCGATTAATCTGAGGGGTTAAGCAACGCTAGCTAGCTACAGTTAATCCGGGGATCATTCATGAGCGTCCATTGTTTACTGAACGAGACCATTTTGTGCCTTCAAGGGCACGTGTATTTGTACTGTAGCGGAAATATTATTATGACGTAACGAGGGGGAGGGGAGAGGTCCTGAATTCCTGATAGTTTTGAACATGAATGTGGTTAGCTATCAGCCAATAATATAAATAAATAAATTCTTTATTGAACAAAAAACACAGTATGACAATAACATTTAGTGCGATAATAAATAAAATACTGTGTCGTAGGAATTAACGCCCACCTCAGGAAAAGGACGATAGCGTTCTAGAATTTATGCTAAACACAGGAGATTGATTACAAACTAGAATAATAGGTTAAAAATTAAAAATAATGTGAATATGTGTAGGTACGAGCGAATGTATTATATGCGTGTGGGTGTTTGCATAGGTGTGTGAGGGGGGGTGTGTGTATGTGTGTGTGTGTAATGTATTTAAGACTATATGAGGGCCGTGGCTAAGTACTAACAGCCGCAGCTTACCAAGGGGTACCTACCGTATTACGCAGTAACTGTGTTGTGGAGGTCAGGGCCCCAAGTCTGCTATTTTTTACATTCCAACACGATCCCATTGGCACTGCATTGTCATTTTGCTAAAAGTTCGTAATCTGCTAAATTCATAATTTCATACAATGGAGTGTCAGTGGTTGACCATTGGAAAGTCATAATGACGCCATTATGACGCGATTATATTAGTAGATTACCAAACTTGTCAAAATCAACAATTATGAAATCAATGATAGACCATTCTGACACTATTGTAATAGCAGACTTGAGGCCCAGAAAGGTAGTCGCTCAATGTAAAATAATGGTATTCAGCTGCATCCGGTTATCCGGTTAGATTGGAAACCGACTCCAACATAGTTGGAAAAGGCTAGGTAGATGATGATGGCTATGAATAAGCCCTCTTACATACGCGATTTTTTCAAATATTCTAGGTGCCAGCCCAATTTATAGGAAATTGATGCATGATAACAACTTTGTTACAAAAAAAAACAATCATCATCTGCCTAGCCTGCTTCCAGTCTAACCGGATGCAGCTGAATACTAGTAATTTATCTGACCTCCACAAACCAGTTACTGGGTAATACGATACGGTAAGACTGGTTGTCAGACTTTCGGGTTTGTGAAGACCCGTAACACGACTGTCTTTCCGACAGCGTGCTTTCCGAGGCACGGAGGGACCTCGGTATACCGTAAAGATCAATCACTTGCGAGTCGCCAATAAGACAGTTGCTTATTTCATCCGGTTCCTTCGTAACACGACTGTCTTTCCGACAGCGTGCTTTCCGAGGCACGGAGGGACCTCGGTATACCGTAAAGATCAATCACTTGCGAGTCGCCAATAAGACAGTTGCTTATTTCATCCGGTTCCTTCGTAACACGACTGTCTTTCCGACAGCGTGCTTTCCGACGCACGGAGGGACCTCGGTATACCGTAAAGATCAATCACTTGCGAGTCGCCAATAAGACAGTTGCTTATTTCATCCGGTTCCTTCGTAACACGACTGTCTTTCCGACAGCGTGCTTTCCGAGGCACGGAGGGACCTCGGTATACCGTAAAGATCAATCACTTGCGAGTCGCCAATAAGACAGTTGCTTATTTCATCCGGTTCCTTCGTAACACGACTGTCTTTCCGACAGCGTGCTTTCCGACGCACGGAGGGACCTCGGTATACCGTAAAGATCAATCACTTGCGAGTCGCCAATAAGACAGTTGCTTATTTCATCCGGTTCCTTCGTAACACGACTGTCTTTCCGACAGCGTGCTTTCCGAGGCACGGAGGGACCTCGGTATACCGTAAAGATCAATCACTTGCGAGTCGCCAATAAGACAGTTGCTTATTTCATCCGGTTCCTTCGTAACACGACTGTCTTTCCGACAGCGTGCTTTCCGACGCACGGAGGGACCTCGGTATACCGTAAAGATCAATCACTTGCGAGTCGCCAATAAGACAGTTGCTTATTTCATCCGGTTCCTTCGTAACACGACTGTCTTTCCGACAGCGTGCTTTCCGAGGCACGGAGGGACCTCGGTATACCGTAAAGATCAATCACTTGCGAGTCGCCAATAAGACAGTTGCTTATTTCATCCGGTTCCTTCGTAACACGACTGTCTTTCCGACAGCGTGCTTTCCGAGGCACGGAGGGACCTCGGTATACCGTAAAGATCAATCACTTGCGAGTCGCCAATAAGACAGTTGCTTATTTCATCCGGTTCCTTCGTAACACGACTGTCTTTCCGACAGCGTGCTTTCCGAGGCACGGAGGGACCTCGGTATACCGTAAAGATCAATCACTTGCGAGTCGCCAATAAGACAGTTGCTTATTTCATCCGGTTCCTTCGTAACACGACTGTCTTTCCGACAGCGTGCTTTCCGACGCACGGAGGGACCTCGGTATACCGTAAAGATCAATCACTTGCGAGTCGCCAATAAGACAGTTGCTTATTTCATCCGGTTCCTTCGTAACACGACTGTCTTTCCGACAGCGTGCTTTCCGACGCACGGAGGGACCTCGGTATACCGTAAAGATCAATCACTTGCGAGTCGCCAATAAGACAGTTGCTTATTTCATCCGGTTCCTTCGATTCGTCGGTATTTAGTGTTTTTCTTCTAAATCTGTAGGTAAGCTACTTTTTATTATTTTTCAATACACTTCCTCGAAAACTGGTTCTTATCGCACTACGATTATGTTCACAATGCAATGTATGTCGCACGCGTGCGATTTTTCATTTTCCCACCCTTGTGCTGGAATAAAAATTGCCACAGACAATTCTCTATTCACAACTCTATTCGGAGGTGAATGTTTTTTGAAATCTCGGCAAAGAGATATGCGTCTTTAAGGCGTTAATATTTTTTGAATATTTAAATATTTTTTCTTTAGAGAATATTATCAAAAACCATGAGTGTTACAATAAAAAAAACGTGTTCCAAACTTAAAAACTTCGTGTTCCAAACTTAATGGCAAGAGATCTGCAGGATCTGCGGTCACTATGGGCGTTCCACAGGGTTCAATCCTGGGTCCTTTCTTGTTTCTTATTTATATAAATGACTTACCTTATCACATAAGGGACAATCACAAGATTGTATTATTCGCAGATGACACTTCCCTCATTTTTAAAATCAAACGTCAGTTAGTCAACTTTGAACAAGTTAACGATGCACTCTCTAGGGTTGTCCATTGGTTTAATGTAAATAATCTTCTCCTGAATGAAAAAAAGACTAAACTAATCAAGTTTTCAACGCCAAATGTCAGGCAGCTAACTACCAATGTTCAACTTAATGGAATAGAGTTGGACCCTGTTGAGTCGACGGTTTTTCTTGGAATAACCATTGACGGTAAATTGCAATGGGGCCCACACATAGAAAAATTGTCAGGAAGGCTTAGTTCGGCCGCCTATGCTGTTAAAAAAATTCGACAGATAACTGATGTGGATACAGCCAGAATTGTTTATTTTAGTTATTTTCATAGCCTTATGTCTTATGGGATTCTTCTCTGGGGAACCTGTGCGGGCATTAATACTATCTTTGTTTTACAGAAAAGGGCTGTTCGAGCCATTTACAATCTAGGTCCAAGGGATTCCCTTCGAGAGAAGTTCAAGGAAATAAATATTCTGACTGTAGCCTCTCAATATATATTTGAAAATCTATTGTATGTACACAAAAATATATCCAATTTTAAGAAGATGTCCGATATTCATAGTTTAAATACTAGGAATAAACACAATCTTGCTGTACATCGCACTCGTCTCCACAGAGTAGGCAACTCATTCATGGGTCAATGTATATGCTTTTACAACAAACTTCCCATTGACATTCGAAACTTGCCCATTAAACGATTTAAAAGCTGTATTAAAACCAAACTTTGTAAAAAGGGCTACTATAAAATTTCTGATTATTTAGAAGACAAAAAAGCTTGGGTATGAGCTATTCAATCAACTTTGTAATATATATAATACCAAAACTCATTATAATAAACAAAATGACAAACCTTTGTTCAAAAAATTAATGTAAATTATTAAAAAATTAAAATGATTGTAAATGTGAGCACTATGTGGATCTCTTTTTTTTTTTCTTTTTTAGTTTTATTGATGGTCTGATATTTTTGAGTACTTTATGCGACCTACCCGAATGTCCTTTCTTTGGTATTGTTCGTCGAGTTATTGAGCTCCTGAAATCCTGAGTTGAGCTACACGATTGTTGACAAATGCTTGCACTGACTGGACAGGTCCACTCAAATTTTTATGGTTCTTTCCTCAAAAGACCATTTCAGACTGGATCTACATGGTCCTCACATGATCTGACCAAGATTATGTCTGGACTTTAAAATTAAAAGAGACTTTGACCCCTGAGTTTGTTTCGCCATTTCTTCTCAGGGTAGTCAGATAGGAAATGTCGACTTCATCTAGCTTATTTAAAAAAAAAAAATATGACGTGTAAAAGTGATTTCGATATCCTATTTACAGAATAAACAATTTCATTTCATTTCATTTCATTTCATTTCATTTCATTTCATTTCAAAAATATTTGAATTTTCTATTTTTCATATTAGGCTGTTTATCGGCTATAAACCTTTGCTTCTCTTTCAACCTGGCGAAAGCAAAGCGCGGAAGAAAAAGAAAATTTAAATCATAGTTTCCTACTAATTCATGACAAAAATATTATCCGTTATTTTATTTTATTTCTTCAAAAGTGTATTGAAAAACGTCGCGCGTCGTTTGATACACGTGGAAATTTGTTATTGCAGTTCTCGGCTCAAAAACAACCTCGCCTACGGCTCGGGTGTTTTAATTCCGCCTCGAATGCAATAAAAAACGTTCTCCACTTGTATCAAATTGTACTATTCTTCTCATTTAGCATGCGTACGTTATCTATCATAATCCGATGTTATTTCGTGGACAACAGTGTGGGTTATAAGTTTTTTCGACTGTATAATAACTACTTTGTCAATGCTGTAATGTATAACTGTTTTTTTTCCCAAATAAAATAAAATAAGATGGTCACCCATCCATTGACCAACCGCAGCAAGCGTATTATGTGGTAGGTATATAGTATCCAAGAAAATGTTAAAACTTAATTTTAGCCCAGTTTCAATCGATTGATGGAAACTTTACACGCTTCCATCGCTAATGAGTTTCCAAAGTAGGTACCTATACCAACCAACTAATCACCCTCACTAGTTACTAGTGAACTATAGTTTTTCTACAGGGATAATTAAAGCGCACAAGTAAGCTCGCTCGTCTGCAATAGATGAGCGAGATTAGGATAAAATCCATGTAGGAAAAGCAGTTCTCCAGTACATTAATATGTACCTAAAGCGTATCTACATACGGTACACTTTTACTTTGCTCGACAACTTCTTTTGCCTGTCCTTATCCTGTTTTAGTTGCTTACCTACATCTTAAACTATTATTAGAGCATATTTTGTAATCACGTTCTCGAAAAGGGCTCTAACGATTTCGATGGAAGTTGCAATACATATAAGTACCTAGTGGTTTTACGGAGGTAAAAAATCGATCTAGCTAGGTCTCATATCTTTTTTTTATTGTTTATTAATTAAAAAACAGTTTACAATGCGTTTCAAATAAGAATAGGATCGACTTAGCGCCATGTTGTGACGTCATAGCTGTCAAATCGAATAAATTGGGTAGGGTGAGCAAAACAAGATATTTTTTAAATAACATTTATTTACGAATCATGAACGAAGAATTTGAAGAAAATGAAAAAATATGTTGCCAACAATGAAAATATGAAAGAAAGTAGTACTTATAATTTTTCAAAAACTAATTATGACTAATTTTTTTATGTTTTTTTTTTTCACTTTGATGTAACTAAGACTCGGTATAGCAACAAAAAAAAGTTATTGATACTTTTCAATCAACATTTGACAGATAGAGGTCATTGACGTTCCTATTCTTATTTGAAGGGAAAACTCGCATTGTATAGGAAATCCTATACAATGCGAGAATACTGGAAAAGTATAGCTTGATGTGTAGCAGTGCGTAGGTACTAATGCATAAAACACCATAACAGCTTTGTAAAAACTAGAAAGCCTTCAAAGAAATTATATGGGGGCCCTAATTTCTGCAATAATTTAGGTGTCTACCTACTTTTAAGTAAGTACTTACTTATATGATGTCAGTTTCAGAAATATTTTTATAAAAAAAAAAAAAAATATTAAAACCTTTGAGGAAGGATTGAATTTACAGCCAGGGCCCCAAGTCTGCTATTTTTTAGAAATTCGTCATTCCAACACGATCCCATTGTCACTGCATTGTCATTTTGCTAAAAGTTCGTAATGTGCTAAATTCATAATTTCTTACAATGGAGTGTCATTGGTTGACCATTGGAAAGTCATAATGACGCCATTATGACGCCATTATATTAGATATTAGTAGATTACCAAACTTGTCAAAATCAACAATTATGAAATCAATGATAGACCATTCTGACACTATTGTAATAGCAGACTTGAGGCCCTGATCTCTCTTGAGGGATATTACATATTCAATAATTTCTGAAACGATGAATGTACCGTGTGAAAGATGACATGGCTAGAAAGGGAGTGACTACCGAGATGACGACTAATAGAGATGTATGGAAGAATAAGACATGTTGCGCCGACCACAAATAGATTGGGATAAGGGCAGGAGATTGATGATGATGTTGAATTTCTCAAACTTTTTTGGCACGTTGTCAGAACTGCCAAGTTTTGGGTGCGTGTGAAAACTTAGGGATTCATAATCGTAACGATCCTTAAAGTTCCATTTATGTAAAACAGTAGTACTTACGTACCTATAAGTACCGGGTACTTTCCGGGTATTACTTTCTAAATTAAAACGAACATTACTTTTCCAGATTCGCAGACGACATCCAATTGATGACTGGGCAGCGTCCAGGGTTATACTGGCTGATCTGCTGGAAGTATCTCTCTCCCCTGGCCATGCTTTCGATTCTAGTGTCTTCGTTCTGGGAACTGGCCACCGAGGGATCCGCGTACGATGCCTGGATCAAGTCCATCGGGGACACGGAGAGGAAACCTTGGCCAGTGTGGGCTATACTGCTGGTACTCGTGATGGTGCTGGCTTCCGTGCTGTGGATACCTTTGCTGGCTATTTGCAGGTTAGTAAGCTTTAATATAAATGGTGGCAAACCATCATACATACATAAAACTCACGCCTTCTTCCCAAGGTGGTAGACAGAACGCCACCTGCTACGATCCTTACATACTGCTTTTGCCTCGTTTACGATCATACATCTGGTCGTACACGCACGCCGGTTGCGAGTAATACGCACCTGTTCTATAAGAAGAACTTCACCAATAAGGTCACTGTCTTCCTAGGGCGTCCCGTCCCGGCGTTTTCACTCACATCTGCCTTGTAAATACCTTTTGTTAGTGGCATTCATTCATCAAACCTTAATGATATAAAAAAATTGGTTAGTGCAGTGTTTGTGTATTTTTCTTTTGACTCATTATCTATTCTGACTCTAATTGGCCACTCTTAAGGCACTCTTGGAGGAGCTCGTGGCTAAGTAGGTAATAAAAGTCGTACAGGTCTATCCGTTAGGTTAAGCTATGCTTGCCGGGAGTTGTCCATGCATGGGTGACCATCTTTACATAACGAGACTTCTCCGTCCCTCGGAAAGCACGTTAAACCGTTGGTCCCGGCTGTCATTCATGGGTCTTTGACAGTCATTACGGGTCGTCAGAAGCCCGAAACCAGTCGTATCAAGGGGTATCGTATTACCCAGTAAGTAGGTTGTGGAGGTCAGATAGGTAGCTCCATGTAAAATACTGGTATTCAGCTGCATCCGGTTAGACTAGAAGCCGACCCCAACATGCATCAGCTGGGAAAAGGTTAGGCAGATTGAGATGTAAAAATCTTGTAAAGTCTAGGTACCTATACCTCTTCTCAAAGCTATCTGAAACAATGCACCACAGTTAAAACATTCCCAAAAATTCCAGATACTTCGGCATCCCCATCATAGATGACGAAGAACGCGCCTGGTTCCCCGCGGAGGAGTTACGAGACTTCCACGGTATAGAGCCAAGACCTGTGTCCAAGACGGAAACCCTGCTGTTCTGCACAAGGCCTGATGGAACCGAAGGTTGCTGCTGGCCGGGATGCTGCGAAACCGACGATGAGGAGTAGTCTCGAGGATAGTTGAAGGTTGAATTCGAACGTCGTTGTTGGGGTTGTAGTTAAGGTTACTGCAGCGAGAGTATCGAGGGATTGTAAAGGAGCAATTCCAATGCTGCGTAGGAATGTGCACGGAGTGGTTAAGCACGTTAGCTGCACGGGTTATAACGTGCCTGTTGGCAGCAATCATAGATATAAGAAAGAAGGAGATGTGCCCTATGTTAAAATGTATCGGAACCCCTGTGTCTCCACTTTTTCCCTTTGTCACTTTCATGATTTTAAAGACAAATACGGTAAAATACTTGTACTTACATATGGAAAGTGATTCCATGATTTACACTGCTTCAGTTTTTACAACACGGCATTCTTATAAATTGTCACGGTCACAGTCGAAAGCGCACAACGGCTCATACTGAGCATGTCGCGCGGACACATTTTCGGCCGCTTGCCACTTCTCCTGTTTTTTATATTTCTATGGCAGCAATGGAACTGCGTCTTTATGATGTAGGTAATTGAATTCTGCTGCATTAAGGCTCCTACAAACAGGAGCGACACGCGACGCGACACCCTGTGCCTTTGTATCGTGCGCAATTCGCGTTGCGAGTCGCGCCTGTTTGTAAGGCCTTACAGTCACTCCACTTTACTGTTGCGCTTCACACAATGTAACCTACTACAACTTAGCAGGATTGTCATGTAGGTACGGTCAGCATCAGAAGACGGTTAACACTGTTACTTTTTGACATCATCTAAATTAACACAAAATGATACTAGGTTTATCCTGCTTTTTATTGGATAAGAGTTAATTTTCTTTAAAATTTATATCTATTCCGATTTTAATGAAGTATTTTTCTCAATAATTAATATTTAGAAAACTAAAGTTTTAATCGACTTTTGTTGCTGACTGTACCTACTCATAAGTCAATAGGTCAATAGGCTCGCCCCTTTAATACATGGGACGAAATGTGGGTACACCTCTGCCTAACTTTTCGGGGATTACAGCCGTGACATTATGTAGTACTCATAAATATAGCCTAGTATACACGGCTACACATCAAGCTATACATTTCCAGTTTACACTGACCTCTCACTATAAGGAAATCCTATGCAATGCGAGATCAGTTTATACTGGAAATGCTTAGCTTGATCTGTAGCCGTGCGTACAGTCCGCGAGGCCTAAGCTGAGCTTTGCATTTGTGTAAGTGATCACCAAAGAAGCGGAGCGGAGTTGCGTCGCGTGAGGGACGCACCGCGCCTCAGGCCAATTGCCAAACAGCAGTATAAACCGGTTTTAAACCAAGTAAAGGACACGTCGCGCAGGCCGACGTCACACCTACACTGTCTATGTGCACTCACACAAATGCAAAGCTCAGCTTAGGCCTCGCGGACTGTAGCTCTGAATGAACATGGCAATAATAATAATTAAAGTACACTCGCTTTGATGTCGCGCTGCAGTAATCAATATTGGAAATGTAACGAAAATTCTTCTAATAATGATTAATACCTATAATATTTAGGTAACAATGTACCTATTGTTTAGGCCGATGGAAAATAGTACATCCCCCATTTAGGGTCATTTTATCAGATTTCATTTCAAATATTCGTTGCCAAAAGAACATCGCAGTTACAAAATGTTCTTACCCGCAAGAAAAATACCTATGAATGAGTATATTATTGAATGCAATCTAAGGGTTTTTCTACGAGTTTTGTTATGTTTATCTTCTATCTTATTAATAAGCTTAACGTGCATTCTAAATGACAAAACGAAATTGATAGTAAAAAATATAATTTCGACTGTACAGTCAGCAACAAACGTCGATTAAAACTTTCGTTTTTTTATTACAACACATACACACCCTCAGACATACACACACACAACATAACGCCTGCTCTCCCTGAGGGGTAGGAGTGGTGGAATATTGACGGCTTCCTTTTATATAAATTTCATTGCCCCCGCGCCCAGCTAATAAATTGAAAAATAAATATCTACGACGAATAGGGTCGTGCAATGAAATATAAAACAAAAACGAACCCTACGTATCCCTATATATTTTAATGTGTGTACAGACGCCAGCAGGTCAAGCCACCCGAAACTGTCAAATTTTCCCAATCAACCTTGAACCTAATGTTTTAGCGATAAAGATGAAAATCTATTAAAGAAATTTGACAGATTGTAGTAGCTTGATGTGTCTGTACATAAATAATAAAATAAATAAATAATATTGGTGTCTGAGGCGACACGGGCACGAAAACATTAGTCTGGGGCGGTCAATTGATTAATTATGCATTTAAATTTTTTACCTAACTAGGTGCATATAATCATTTAGTATTCATTTAAAAAAATGGTAGTCTGTCACAATAAATAATAATTTTTAATTTACGGAACATCGTAAAGAAAGTAGAATCTGGCGTCCTAGTTAGGTTACACGGTAACCTGTGTTAATGTTAAATCTTACATGAAAAGCTGAAAGGCAGTGTGTCAGATATTTGCGTCTATTTAGATGTTATCTAAAAGAAACGATATTAATCATCTTTCGTTGCTGACCGTACTTACTGTATACCTATAAGTAACGGGATAGGCAAAAATAAGAATCTAGAATTCATCATATCCTTAACATAATTTATGTTGAGAAGAAATTGGAAACATATCCAAATTGTATTTATAAATAGTCCATATCTAGATAATCATATCCTGCCGTTTGTATCAATCTACCTACTGTTGAATTTTTATATTACGTAAGTATAGCCTTTATTCAATAGAAAAAAAAAATATTCGTCTACGAAATCAGCCCGTAGTATAAGATGGCTAAATAAGTTGTAGAAAGTAATTGACAATAATAAGATAATTCTTGACAATAAAACCTTGTAAACTTTTTATTATAAAATTGTTGCTATTGCTATTAATATTTTATTGTTGAAGACTGTAATTTTTATAAAAAAATATTATTTTAAATGATTAAATATATTAAAAGAATAACGACAATAATCTTAAAAGTATGACAGCTAAGTACTTATGTCTGTTTTATAGTTTTTATTAATTTTTACATTCGTTACGCTTCAAGCCAAATATTATTAAAGATTGAAGAGAGAGAGAGAGAGAAGAAGCAAAAGTATTTGGTATCTATTGAAAAATTTGTATTAATAATTATGACTATGACAATAAAAATAAATACCTACATTATTAGGTAAGTATCTATATTGTTTTAGATGCTTCCAGATGTAAAAAATGTATTTACTGTGTCTAATAAAATATTATTGCTGTTGTTAGTGTTTAAAAAAAAACGAGAGTGGTGTATAATAGTACATTTTGATACAAGTGGAGAACGTTTGTTATTGCATTCGAGGCGGAATTAACACCCGAGCCGTAGGCGAGGTTGTTTTTTAGCCGAGAACTGCAATAAAAATGTCCACGAGTATCAAACGACGTTTTTCAATACACTTTTGAGGAAATAAAATAATATAACGGAAAATATTTTTGTCATGAATTATTTCATTATCATAAGATCTGTATTTTTTTTTACCTATGTTAGCAAATAAAATAAATAAATAAATTAGGAAACTATGATTTAAATTTTCTTTTTTTTCCGCGCTTTTCTTTCGCCAGGTTGAAGGAGAAGCAAAGGTATAAAGCCTATCGGCTTTATACCTTTGCTTCTCCTTACACAACAGCCTAATATGAAAAATAAATAATTCAAATATTTTTGAGTTTAGAACACAAATAAATTTTAATTTGTTCATAAACGTTTTTTTTTTTATTGTAATAATCATAGTTTTTGATGATATTCTATTTATAAACATTATTTAAATTTTCAAAAAATATTAACGCCGTAAAGATGCATCTCTTTGCCGAAATTAAAAAAAACATTCACCTCCGAATAGAGAGTTGTGAATAGAGGCATTGAACCAATTTGGACTAAGTATAGGTATAAGTTATCTGTGGCAATTTTTTTCCCGCACACGTGCGGGAAAATTTAAAAATCGCTCGCGTGTGAAATACTTTGCATTGTGAACCTAATCGTAGTGCGATAAGAACCAGTTTTCGAGGAAGTGTATTGAAAAATAAATGACTTAACAAAGTTTCGCACTACAGCCGCTCACGCGAGTCTGGTGCGAGGGTGCGACTCTCGCACAGTCTCGCACATTTCTTTGAAAGTGAAAGTGCCGATCTGAACATAGGATCTCTAAACTTTCGCGCATGTTGTCCCACTCACACTGGCTTCATGTCACTATTTGGTTCCTAAAAAATGTTATTGCGCAGCCTTCTGCGCAAAGTTCAGACCGGCCATGATTCTTCGGCCGTATTGTACAGACGCCAGCAGGTCAAGCCACCCGAAACTGTCAAATTTTCCTAATCAACCTTGAACCTAATGCTTTAGTGATAAAGATGGATTGTAGTAGAATGATGTGCTGTCGTCTGTACTTCATGGTGCATTATGTATGTGTTATGATTATGACTAAGTTAAAATGTAAGTAGATACCAGTTAATAACATCGTGCAATGTATATTGTACATATCTAGCAATTAATTTTAAGTAGGTATTTAAAAATATTATAAAACACTAGGATTTTCTTTAACATTATGCACAAAAATAACGCCAATTGATGTTGTTATGCCATTAAAATACAGGTAATCTTAGCTATATGTACGAACCTGTACTTATGCAAGGTTGATATGAGCGAGAGGTATTAAATTAAACCACATAAGTATACTTTGTATCATTTTCAGCCTCTAGATTAAAAATCAGATAAATAGATGCAATAGTTTAGTCACAGGATTAGATTATTTTTTAGTTTTTCTTTGTTGAAACACGATGTATGAATGTGTCTGCCATAACAGCTGACTAAGTACCTACGCATTGTTATCTAGGGTCATACACCCTAAAACGACAGAATTGTTGACGCGACGTTGCCGTTTTGTTACGTAGGTCAGCGGAAATCTCTACAAAGGATGTTTACATTTAAATTCGATTAATTTATTTATTCGAAAAAAGTTTTTTCTTATTTTTCTCCTAAACTTTTTTTTAATAGTTCCGAGTTAACACTATGCGCCTATAGTATACGTGGTTTAATTTAATGCCTCTCGCTCATATCAACCTTGTTTAACTCCCTATGTATTATTGTGTATAATCATAATAATAATCATGATACGATAATCTTAAGCTTGAAATAAGTTTTGGGAATCATGTATATGATAACTGTTACTTAAGCTTATCTAAGCTCAAGGTTGGCAAAATACTAACTCAAAATAAACAAAATCACTATCCACTAATAACTTAAATAACTAGTACAGTGTAGGCACCTATAGGTACCTATTGTAAAGCGCGTGTAAACTGCTGTGGTTGGTTGAATGATTTATCAACAACCAGTCACAGCAGTTTACGCGCGCTTGACAATTTATCACACTCATTTTGCGATAATTTTCGCCAAGTAACCTGCCGGTCGATTCTGTAAAAATCTCACCGTGAAAACTTAGGTGTATAGTGTCAATTCCTAGCAAAAACAAACTCACTTGAGTTTGTTTTTGCTAGGAATTGACACTATTGACAGCTCACTCCACGCTCACTTCACCTAAGTTTTCACGGTGAGGTGGTAACAGAATCGCACTGCTGGCCTTAAGTGTTTTGAATTAAGTCTTGATGTCGAATGTTATACTACCTACCTATTAAATACCTATATGAAATCGATTAAAGGTACCCGCAGACAGGCGTGACGCGACTGTGCGACGCGATTCTGGTACAAAAATTTCTATGAAGTTTTCATAGATATTGGTCTAAGGCTGAGTCTACAGTAAGCAGCGATTTGCGATGCGACTGGAAGAGCGAAACGAATAACGAGAGTAATATTTGATGTACTATGGGCCAAAGTTCCGCATGCTCACCTTAAAGGCGATAATCGCAAAGCACGGCCTACGACTCGATCGCACAAAGCATGCGTTTTGACCAATAGGAGAATACTTGGAGCAGTTCATACAATGTTATCAGAGCCTTTTGTTTATAGCTGCCGAACTTTTACAACTATAATAAAATTATGTTCATTATCTAAGTCCCATTGTTATTTAGTGGGAATGTCTGGAAATCCGGTACGGTGTAGCCATATACGTGAGCATTCATTTATTTGTTTTAATCGCTCATGTGTCGCAGGTCGCGTCGCGCCTGTCTGCGATAGCCTTACAAATAAGGCAGCTATTTAATTGAAGTCAATTAATCAATGTAAACTCTATCGTATATTAAAATACTTAATCCAGTTTGAAACAAAAAAAAAAACCACTAGGTAGGTAATTATTTTGTATTTCAACTGATGTAGCAAAAAACTATTACTGTACTGATGTAGAAATTTCTAAATTTCTTTTGTTTTTGCAAAGTGTTTGTATTATTTTGAAATTACACAATTACCTAGCATATAATCATAGACTTAAAAAAAGGAGAACTCCGCGCCACGTACGCATATCAAAAGTGAAGCACCGTACCGATTTATGTGTGCGTGATTTGAGTACCTGCAAAGACGCCGTGCGTCGCTCGTATCACGTAATGGCGGCCGGTCGGCACATTATGATGTAAATGTGTGCGTGAGGCGTGTTTGTACAAGCCGTCCGGCATATTTACTGTGCTTCACTTTCGATATGCGTGGCGCGGAGTCCTCCTTTTTTTATACGTATATATAGTATGGTTGTTACCTAATCTAGATCGTATAGATTTGATAACGCAGCAGCGTATTTATTTATTTATGTAGGAACAGTTAATGCTTATACCATATACTTAGGTACAATATGGCCGATGAAACATGGGCACCGTGACCGGTCTGAATATAGCCTCTTTGAGGCTCTTCCAACTTTCGCGCATGTACACACGGCTACGCATCAAGCTATACATTTCCAGTTTACACTGAGCTGTCATTGTAAGAAAATCCTATACAATGTGAGATCAGCTTATACTGGAAAGGTATAGCTTGATCTGTAGCCGGGCGTACTCACACTCGCCTCATATCACCATTCTGTTCCTAGAAAATGTTATTGAGCAGCCTTCTGCGCAAAATTCGGATTGGCGGGCGCGGCGGCCATGATTCCTCCGCGTATTGTAAAAGTGCACAAAGGTGTAGTAATTTACGCACAACGAAAAAACGCCACTAAGTTTACTTTAATTTTCAGGAGAATATATTAAATAAAATGATTTCTGAATATACCTACTTACCCAGGTACTTATGAACGCAGGAATTGAATTATTGTATTTGCCTCAGTCGTTAGATCTGAGAGATCTGTAAGAATTAACTTAATTTTTCGTGAAAATAAAAACATATCTAAACAATTTGAATAGGATCAGTGACTTATCCTTGTATCGGTGTTTAGCTTCACAATAACTCTTTTTTATAGTATCTGCCTAAATTAATACATAATACGTGACTTGTAAGAAATTAGAAAAGAAAGGTAGAAATGAATCGCACTGACCACCTACTATGCAAATATAGGTATAGAAAATATGTACTAACAAAAGCACTACCTAATGCTAGATAAATTGTTGGTACGGTCAGCAACAGAAGTCGGTTAACACTGCTACTTTTTGACATCATCTAAATTAACACAAAATGAGACGATAACCTGTTTTTTAGCATTTCATTTATTAGTTAAGAGTTCATTTTCTTTAAAATTTAAGTACATCTGTTCCGATTTTAATGAAGTATTTTTCTCAATAATTAAGATTTGGCAGTTAATCGACTTTTGTTGCTGACTGTACAATCACCACCAAAAGTACCTACTTACTAGAAGTATTTTTTTTAAATCAACTAATGTTTGAACAAATCGTCGTTGGTTCTCATGACTAAAATCTTTTGAAAACGTTTAACATCGATCAATTGGGTCATCACTTTCGATACTGATAGTTTTAAAAAAATCATATGAATTAACTATGCTCGGACTTTTAATTACTTAGCTGCAATAAAATGACAGATAAGTAGTGTCTTTTTTTTTTAAATGTTCCCATTTGATAGCGAAGTGACAGTAAAAATTACATTAGAAGTGTCATTTTACCACAGCTAAGTAATTAAAAGTCGGACCATAGGTCCCTGTTAAGTACCTGTTAACGAATACTCATGACTAAAATCATTTGAAAACGTTTAACATAGATCAATTGGGTCATCACTTTCAATGCTGATGGTGTAAAAAAATCATATGAATTAACTATGCTCGGACTTTTAATTAGCTGCAATAAAATGACAGATAAGAAGTGTCATTTTTTTTTTAAATGTTCCCATTTGATAGCGAAGTGACAGTAAAAATTACATTAGAAGTGTCATTTTACCACAGCTAAGTAATTAAAAGTCGGACCATAGGTAATTAATTATTATTAAGTACCTGTTAACGAATACTCATGACTAAAATCATTTGAAAACGTTTAACATAGATCAATTGGGTCATCACTTTCGATACTGATAGTTTTAAAAAAATCATATGAATTAACTATGCTCGGACTTTAATACTCATGACTAAAATCATTTGAAAACGTTTATCATAGATCAATTGGGTCATCACTTTCGATGCTGATAGTTTAAAAAAATCATATGAATTAACTATGCTCGGACTTTTAATTACTTAGCTGCAATAAAATGACTGATAAGAATTGTCATTTTTTTTTAAATGTTCCCATTTGATAGCGAAGTGACAGTAAAAATTACATTAGAAGTGTCATTTTACCACAGCTAAGTAATTAAAAGTCGGACCATAGGTAATTAATTATTATTAAGTACCTGTTAGCGAATACTGGGCACATTGTAACGCTTTGAAAGACACTAACGAGACACAATGGAAGTTTTGTTGTTATTAGGTAGGTACTGCTATGATCGTATAATGTCCTTGAAAGCGTTAAGACGAGTATAATTGATAAATAATGAATTACCCTGACCCATGGAGCAACTTCTTTCTTTACCGCGTGCCCGGTCCCTACATACCTACACGTAAAACATTAATTTACCTTCATGTTCATAAAGTTTGGATTTATTAAGACCTAAAATGTACGATCGGTGCGAAATTTGTTAGCGAATCGGATAGGTCGGTTAGTCATAGCTTTGCGATGAGAATATAAATTCCTATCGTAAATATTGTTGTTTCTGTGTAAGTAAATATGCATTAAATAAAGTGTTGATGGTAAATAAACGTTCTAAAAAATATTTTTTGTTTTATTTTTATACGATCTCGTACTCGACACTGGTTAAAAAACTTTAAACCATAGGTGTAGCGCTACAAGGCTAATGTGGCCTTAGAGCATTTAACTAATGTAGCACGTGGCGGAAATTGGAACTAAAGCCACCATCTTGTTTTTGAATACTTTCACAAACAAGACCAAAGACTACAGTATAATATAGGGTAAACAAGACACAGCGTTGTCAACAGTGACGTGAGGCCGGTTTCGCAAACATGTGTGCACTTAGAGGTGTAGTTGAGCGTGTATGCACAGAGCGAGGTGTAGTTTTGAGCATGCTTCACTGTATTGTTCGCAGCGCTATGTCTTAATTTTTTTTATTTATTTTTTTTACTCCTGGTGAACCCTGTCAATGTCATTCAGGCGCCAACAGATCCTTGCAGCACTTTATGCGTGGGATTCCCCTTATATTCCCGTATTTACAGGTGCAAATAATATTTTTTTTTTTTTATTCATTCATTGATCACATTCCTCGGCAGTTATAATCTGAATGTATAAAATAAATCTGATTAAATATATATAAAATAAAATATTATTATAAAAGGAGGTAGGTACGCACGGCTACAGATCAAGCTATACATTTCGAGTATAATCTGATCTCGCATTGTATTGGATTTCGTTACAATGAGAGTTCAATGTACACTGGAAATGTGTAGCTTGATGTGTAGCCGTGTGTACCTACTCACGATTTTCACTTTCATTCCTGAACTTCTTGACTCTCTCCGTATCCTCTACTGACTCCGACACTACAAGTGGGTAATGTGCTGCTGCTGCTGCTCACTCCTTAAGGCGAGTATAGCCGCTAACAGCGCCACCATTAAGAAAAAAAATAATAAGTCGGGAGATATGGAACATTTTGTTTCCTATGCACACATTTTTTAGTCAGATGAGGTACAATCTATTTGTACTAAAAAATCAACACTAAACCTAGGTTCGAAGTTATAGCAGCTAACGCAAATAATGACCTAATTTTTCAATGGTGTCGCTGCCTGTTAGCTGCTATACTCACCTTAAGGAGGATGCGCTGGGTAGCCCGCGAAATTAAAATTTTCTTCCGTTTTATGCAATTTGCAGGTCCGTATCAGGTTGTATCTTGATCAAAATATGTTACACGGAAATAAAACATATGTATTTACATAATTTTAACCATAAAAATCATCAATACATCTCTCCAAGTTAGATTTCGTTCGTTCGAAGAATCTGCACGAAATCATCAAAACATAAAGAGAAACATGTAGAGATGTGTTCATGATTTCTATGGTTAAAATTATGTAAATACATATGTTTTATTTCCGCGTATCATATTTTGATCAAGTATAATCAAGATACAACCCAACACGGACATGCAAATTGCAAAAAACCCAAATAAATTGGATTTCGCGGGCTACCACAGCGCATCCCCGTAAGGGGATGATTTAAAATAACCCGCGAAATTCAAATTTTGCATTTTTGCATGGCAGTATCATGTTGTATGTTGATCAAAATATAATCCGCGACAGTAACAAATATCTGTTTTTTCACAATTATACTAAATCATTAAAATCATCGATACAACTATCTTTGTTCAAATTACCCTATCGAATGACTATTTCATGAAATTATTATTAGCACAAACGGGATACCTATTTACCATGTTTACTGTTATTATAGTTGAGTTCCCGATATTTCGGCACTGTAAACAGCAACAAAAATAACAGTACCTAAACATGGTAAATATCCCGTTTGTGCTAATAATAATGTTAGTGACCATGACAGTTTAAAAACTTGATATTTCATTACTGATCTGTAAATTGCAAGAAACGTAAGAATATTTGAATTTCGCGGGCTAATATCCTGGCGCTTTCACTTTGAAGGCAGCAACAGCACAGTACCCAGGAGTCTCAGTAAGCGTTCGGCGTTGACACCTACTTGCTTGCAACTTGCAAGGCACCTGAAATTGCTGGAATAATGTCTCTGCTATCCGGCTCGAAGGACCGTGCCCCTCATGGTCACAATAACTTGGCGAGGATTAATGCTAGGGGTTGAATTAAAAAATCTGCCTAGCCTTTTCCCAACTATGTTAGGTCGGCTTCCAGTCTAACCGGATGCAGCTGAATACCAGTATTTTACATGGAGCGACTGCCCATTAGACCTCTACAAGCCAGTAACTGGTTAATACGATAACACTTGGTAAGACTGGTTGTTAGACTTTCGGGCTTTTGACGACCCGTAACGACTGTCAAAGATCCACGATTGACAGCCGGGACCAACGGCTTAACGTGCTTTTCGAGGCACGGAGGAGTCTCGGTATGTAAATAGGGGTTGAATTAATTAAAGATAAATAAATAGGATTTACTGAATACATTTTATTTCAACTTCAAAAGATACAATTTCATTAAATTCAGTAACATTATCAACTAGGTATTTATTGCTATCTAATCGAAATCAACCCAGTCTTTATTACATAGTGCGGGTAAAAAAATAGTTTTTTTCCTTGTATCTACTTTGGATACTTAAGGTACATTATACATGAGGTAATATATTTGGATTAATTTTTAACTATACATTTAAAGATCATTTCGATGAATAGAACCTCCTCCATTTTTGAAGTGGACAACATTGGCGGATAATATAAATAGCGGAAGAAGTTAAATTGATTGGTAGGTAGCTTACTTTATTGTAAACCAGCAACTACCCTCATAAAGAACAGTACTTAACGTGGTAGGTAGTATTTTGTTTTCATTTATACTACGGAAAAAAACTAATTGAATGAATAACCTCCTCTTTGTTTGAAGTCGGTTGGAAAAAAATAAGGAGTTGAAAATGTAGAATCACGGACTTACGAAACATATTTCATTGATCTTGTATATCTGTTACCTACCAATTGAATTTTTTTAAGAATAATCTCCCTTTCTCCAATTTTTTATTTCTTCCTATTTAATTTTTACGTTTTCTTTCGTTAATCTCTCTATTGCCAAGTAAAATTAATCTATTTGCAGTGCACACTTTTTTTTTCAATTTCGACCAAACAATCGACATCGACATAATTATAGCTACAAAAGTAATGGCTGTCTTTATGACGCTACCGAGCGCGCAGTGGCGCCCTCATCGTTTGTTTGGTTATTTCTTTTATTTTAGAATGAAAATGCAGAAAATAAGCACGTTAAGTTGTGCTCCACAAGACTATACGTTATTATTATTACAAATAGTAGTTTACATTGTTAAGTTTTATTACAATCGTTAAAACGGAGCTTAGTGGCCACCAAGCTCCGTTTTAACGATTGTAATAAAACTTAACAATGTAAAACAATGTTATTACAATCGTTAAAACGGAGCTTAGTGGCCACCAAGCTCCGTTTTAACGATTGTAATAAAACTTAACAATGTAAAACTACTATTTGTAATAATAATAACGTATAGTCTTGTGGAGCACAACTTAACGTGCTTATTTTCTGCATTTTCATTCTAAAATAAAAGAAATAACCAAACAAACGATGAGGGCGCCACTGCGCGCTCGGTAGCGTCTTAAATACTTACGGGCAAGACCAGATATGTATAGGCAAGTATGTCCAATTTTCTTGTAGCTACAACGGTTAAAGTACAGTCCGCGAGGTCTAAGCTGAGCTTTGCATTTGTGTGAGTGCACATAGTGTAGGTGTGACGTCCGGCATAGAGCGCGACGCGTCCTTTTCTTGGTTTAAAACCGGATTATACTGTTTTTGAGCAATTGGCTTTTGTTCTTTTAGTACGAGAGGCCATGACAAAAGCCATGTCGCATCGTTGTAAAACGTAAAACTATACTGGGTGTAAGGGACAGCCCTCCGCAAACTGATAGGGTGAATTCAGTATGTCATACTAAGATGACCGGTACATGAAATTATTTCAGGAACGTTAAGGGATTCCAATAAACCTGATTTGTTTGTGTTTTTGTGCACAAATTGGAGCGTCTATTACTGGTTGGGAGGGGTAGGTAATAGGTGTGCGGTGAGTTCGATGAACTCTGTAGCTAGACAGCTGATTTCACGCGTCGTTGGTTAGAGTATTTCAACATCCATTGCTGGTTTTTTTTTGCTGTTTTTTTTTGCAGTTTTTTTTTACATAAATTGAGTGCTGCGAACACACAATGTAATTTTACATTGAAATAATGAAAATGTAACTGAAAAAAAAATTGAAAAAATGAAAATTTTCCTGAGAAATTTTCCGGTGGAATATGATTCAAAATGAGGAGCTGAATGCACCCTGTTAGTTTGCGGAGGGCTGTCCCTTACACCCTGTATATAAATAAGACGATTGAAGATTTTGTCTTACGTAAAACGATAAGACAAAAATTTTGGTCATGGGCTCTCGTACCATTTTGGTGATTACCCACATAAATGCAAAGCTTAGCTTAGGCCTCGCGGACTGTACCTACTCTTACTGCCCGGTCTCAAAAATTAACCCTACAGGTTATAAAAATATGATATAAATTCTTCAATTTCATAAACTGGCACCGCAAATGATTTTTGGTACGGTACGGATCTCTATTTTAGACATTTCAGTTTATTTATAGCTCATTGGAAGACGGTGAAAACCATTAAAAGTTTGAAATTCAGCTGTATAGTATAATTAATAAAATTACATCACGCCCTTAATCACCGAAGGAGGTGGTGTACACCTCTACCTAAGAGAGGTGTACACCCACATTTCGCCAGTTATGTATTAAAAGTCCCATGTAATAGGGGGCGAGCCTATTGCGATCAACCGGGCACTAAGTATTTGTAATATACAACGTGCCGCTACAATGGCGACATTAATTTGACACACGGTTAGGGCTAGAGGCCAGTACCTAATCAAAAAATTATAATAAGGTGAAATAATTAATTCCTAAATTGATAAATTTCTAACGAACTAAATAATAACCAAATTTAGGATCACTCTATGCAAAAGATTATGAAGCTACTAAAGGCCGTTGACACCTTTTGTACCTACATCTGTTTGTCTATCGTTCTGAGCCAACGGGAAAATGAATGAATTTTTTGCATTATTTTATTGACCGAGCGAGCGTAGCGTTTCCGCTTCAAGTCTGGCAAAATTTGCTTTCATCTGTCAGTTTGTTGCTACTCCTTTACAGGTCTTATTTTATAACCGATCTGGACGAAACTTGGTATACAGGTTTTACGACTTTATACTTATTTTTTTTGTCGTCGGCGATTTTTGATTGGAGGGGTACTTCCTCCAAAAAGGGGCAAAAAGGGGGCTACTGAATATATATATATCTCTCTCTCTGGTTCTTTTTTAATTTGGGAAGATCTGATGAAAAAAAAAAAAGAAAAACAAAAACATGGTAAATATCCCGTTGTAAATATCTTTAGTGGTATATTAATTGTTGCAAAAAAGTGTGTGCTTGCGAGGTCTACTATTCGCAGAACTACTGGTTATTTAGTTTGTTTGAATTAAAAAAAAAACAATTTACGATTTTTTCATGATTACTGGCCACTAGCCCTACCCGAGTGTTAAATTGATGTAGCCATTGTAGCACCACGTTGTAGTATGACAAAAGATGTGTAAGTATATTTTTTAAATTACAACAATTAGTTAAACAAGAACAAAATCATTCTGAATTTCTCATTTCTCAAAATCAGAGCTGAAATAACTGTGGACCAGACTGTAAGGCTGGGGATCTAAACAGCAAACGTTGACTTGACTCAAGCTAAGTACAGTAGCGTTCCATACAAAAATGAAACTTATTCATATGGTATTAATGTGCATTTATCTATAAGCGACTGTGATCAAGCGTTTCATATGAGTATAAACATTAACTTTATACAAATAAGATTCATTTTCGTATGAAACGCCGTGTTACAGTAAAATCTGCCTTAAATCGGTCATTATTGCTAGCAAAATAACTTACACAACCCTTCCTTGGTTACTTATTTTTAGCAGTTGTCAGACCAACTTGCTGAATATAAGCCTACAACCCATTATAGCCCTTAATCTTGAAGAAACTTCTTATAATTTCAGGCGGGATTGGTTTCTTGGATCTTCAATAATTCTTACACTAAAAAACTCCAACATCAGATTTGGCTCATGAACCAATCCATTTACAAGCTTCATCTCACTTTGCACTATTGAATGGATGTTTAGAATTGGGTTGCGGTAAGGTAGCCCACGTAATTAAAATTTGCTTGCGTTTTTTGCAATTTGTAGATCAGTGTAAGGTTGTATCTTGATCAAAATATGATTTGCGACATTATGAAATATACATAATAATGTTTTATTGCCGCGTATCATACGTTGATCAAGATACAACTTGACACCGACCTGCAAATTGCATAACCCAAAAAAAAATTGAATTTTGCGGGCTACACAGCGCGATCACCTTAACAAAATGTTTTGATACACATGGTACACTCAAAATTATTAATTATTTGCACTATAATGTGAATAATTGGTTGTAGATAACAAATATTAAGAATCAGACTAAAACAGACTAACTACATATTTTAATTTAAACAAATACTAAATTTGTTCACTACTATCTGCGTCACGTTTCTCAGTCTCCGCTTTCTTCATCTTCTTTGCTTTTATGTCAGCCATTGTCTGTTCAATTGACCGCTGATCCTTTTTATTCTCACTAGGAACCTCTCCATAGTTCTTGTTGACATTTGTCTTCCTAGCAGCATCACCACCAGCCTCCTCACCAATCAGATGAGCATACTTTTGTTTATAGAAGGTTCCACTTAATTCCTCTTTTCCACGCTTACGTTTTCTATTCTTTTCTTCTTCTACATCTATAGCTGCTTGTTTTCGCTTTTCGAAATGAGCTAGGGCCATCTCAGCGGCTTTATCTTCATTCCATACTCCGCCTGCCCTGCGTACGGTCAGTTCATCTTCCGAAGGGCCGTTGTCTTTGAGGTATATAACTGAGTACCGATCTACACCTTCTTGTCCGAATGAGAATACTTGTAAACCAGCAATCTCAGAAACATCCCTGATAATAGATCTGTACATTTGTTCCATAGGTTCAAACTGAATGTGTGGTTTTGTGCCATCTTTGATAAAGTTGCTTATTTTCTCTTCGACTCGTTTTCTGAATCTGTTTACCATGTTTCGTTCTTCCTTCTGTCTGTTTTCCATCGCCTCTTTTTGTTTCCGCATGGCATTCTTCTGTGCTTCACTAGCTGTTGGTGGCGATTGCATGGAATTAAGGATTGAGTCTAGTAAATCCATGTTTAGATTTGGTTTTCAGACAAGAATGATGTGTATGAAATTATTTCAGGTATGCGCCTCTGCCAGTTTTTTGGAAACCGAAAATTGTCTCCTAAGTGCTCTGTATCTAACTCTTTGAAAGATAATACGCTTAGTGATGTATCTATTTGGGCGCACACTTGGCTTCCAAAAGTTATTGTGTCATCTGCAAACTCCAGCAGCTGTTTTAGTGATGGCTGCAGTGGAGTGCCCTTTACAAGTGCTGAATTCTCTTCAAAGTTAATTTCTCTGCAGCTATCTTGGAGTGTTTTGTTTTTGTTGCACAGTTTCTCAAATGAGTCTTCTAAAGTGCACCTGGAATTGTCAATTTAACAATTATTATTAGACCTTATTTCATTCTAAATGTTTGTTTTGAAAAAAATAGGAACATAAAATAGAAATCTATTTTTCTGATGACCAACATGTTTGCCATTGATCTCTGGAACTACCAGTCAGATTTGAAAAATTATTTTTGCATTTGATAGCCCAATTTTCGAGGAAGGCTATTTTAACAACATGCTGGGACACTTAGGATCCGAGCAATAATAAAAAAAAAAATGAAAGAACACTAAGCGAAAATGAAGTAATAGCATGGGCATGTGATGCGATGGACCGGGGTGGCTCGAAGGGACAAACATAAATTCATTATGCTCTGTACTCAAAATACGCGCATTGACGTGGAGTTGCAGATACCCGCCCGTATTACCTATTACCTAGGTCATGCTCAAATGCATGTCCTAAAGTGATTATTAAAAATAGGACATTACATAGTAAAACAAATTAAAATCTCCAATGATGCAATTACACATACTTTTATTATTTAAAGGTAAACAATAAGTACCTACCATTGCCATTGTCATGCCTTGAGCAATGCCTCAGTTCACAACATATCTATTTATCAATCCTTCAAATGAACACATAGAATGCTTATCAAATAAATAAGACGCACATCTATGACAAGTAGTTAGCACTTACAGTTTACTTCGTATTTCTTGTGCGTCCTCCGAAATTAGGTTATGTATGGAAGCACATAACTTGCTTTGTAATCCTTCGAATTGCTCCAACGGCGTCCCCGTCACGACAGCCCTACAACGACCAATACCATTACACACAGTCGTAAAATACAAACAATAAACATTTCTTTAATTTCACTCACTTCTTTATGTTCTTACAACGCTTTATCAGTGTATTTATAGACGCAGCGCACTTTTGGCAATCATTCAAACTTGTTTTCGCTGTGGTGTGAAATTCGTCGAAATAAGAAAAGTAATCAATCAATTGTTTTTGAACTTTCGCTTCCATTATTTGAGAGAAAATCCATATCAATAGTTTGTTTTCCACAATAATCACAAGACATTAGCTTTTGAACGGCAAAGGACTGAAGATTATAGTAAGAATGACAAGAATGTCAAGAATGACAAATTGACAACAAACGCGTTTAAGCAGTAAGTTATCAAGAGATTGTTAAATAAAACATTTTCGTCTGACCTGTGACATTTGCAGTGTGTGAATGGAATAATAATTATAATATTTAAATAATTGTTTTTATTTGTAGTTGTTTGGCTGTGCATGTTGTTATCTTGCTTGAAATTCTAAATCTAGATGTTTAAAAAACATTTCTGTAGCTATCTTTATAGAAGTTTAGCATCATGACTACTAGATAACGAACCGTAAATTTCGGAAAACCGGTTTTGGACAAAATTGTATTTATTTTCATTCGATTTAGATATATTAATTTGTATTTTCTCACTAGAACATTAATTTCTTAAACATTGTATATGTCCTCCCCAAAACATTGTTTGAATGTTTTGTTCGGTCACGTACGGTTTCATTAGATGGGTGGCGGTGGTCGATTGTATCTGTCAAAACCTAAACCAATAACAGGCCTTCGTGTGTGACCTCGAAAAACACCAGTCTTGATTTTGCTGCGAGGAGAAATGTGTGTCTAAAGTCGTCGCGTTTTATTAAATGAAAACACGTCGGAAATCTTTTAAAATATTAAGTGCTTGCTTATTTTTCACTAATGAAGTGTGGCGTAAAATGAATGTAAAAAGGTGTGATCTATTTTGAGCTTATCTCAAGAATATTGTGTTTTTGCTTTCGTGAAAATGAATGGCAAACTGCATAGTGAAACCGGCGCTTTCTCATCTGACGACATGCGCGCCGAAATATTGAACCCTTTCGTTCATAAATTGGAGCTAGATAACACATATGACAAAATAAAGGTACGGAGACGAAACAAGAAGGTTTTCTATTGCACAACACACAATATAAAGTGAAAGTATTATTTGAATAAGTTGTGTTTAAAGATTCTACTACTGCAACATTCTGCGCATGTCTAAATCTAATTGACACAGGATTCTACAGATGTTTTGTTGCAAAAATATGCTAACAAAAACATCACATAAATTAACAATGATCGTCGTAATACTCTTTTTGTATTAAAGACTTCCACAAATTAAAAACAATAAAGCCACAATGCATTGTGCATTGTGACTTTATTGTTTTTTAATTTATTCAAAAATATTCTAACACTGAATGAGGAACAATTAAAATTAGATGCGATTGCCAAATATGTACTCTGGAAAACGTTTATATAGGTCTTTGTGCGGATTCAATTCAGTGTCAAAATACAAGGCACAAATTGTGCCTTGTATTTTGACACTGAATTGAATACTTACAAATAAATCGAGACCTTCCTGTTCCTACTGATGTGTTATTTTATTTTTAATAATTTTGTTACAATTAAATATAGTTTTTTGTGGAATTGTGGTTAACTTGAAGAATAATTTATTAAGTATTTATAATTTTTTTATTATTAAGTAGTGAGGTTGGAATAAACTGATGTTACTTATTTTATTAAAAATCGTTTCAATTGGTATTTTTAGGTAAGGGTTAAACAAAATACTTACAAATACATATAAAATACAACATACAAATTTTTAATTGTTGTAGAAAAATAAAAAAAAACTTTTTTTTTTATAAGAATGGGCTCCAGTCTTGACCCCGAAAGTTTTCCGAGGTTTCCTTTAGGGGGTTGGGGATCTTTTATTGCCATTGGTGGAAGCCATGCAATATTTCGGCATTTTGTAAAAAATAAACTGACTAAGTACCTTTTATGGTTAAAAAACTCGTATGTAGGTACGTACAATCGCGGACATTTGTGGTGAACCACTTTTAAACCTTAGCAGTAAGGTCGAAAAGTGGTTCACCGCAAATGTCCCCGATGGAACCTACAATACAACCCTATGGCGGACAGACATAATCATCATCTGCCTAGCCTTTTCCAACTATGTTGGGGTCGGCTTCCAGTCTAACCGGATACAGCTGAATACCAGTACAGTCGTGCAGTCGTGGAGCGACTGCCTATCTGACCTCCACGACCCAATTACTGAGTAATACGACATCCCTGGTAATACTGGTTGTCAGACTTTCGGGCTTCTGATGACCGGTAACGACTGTCAAAGATCCACGAATGACAGCCGGGACCTACGGCATAACGTGCTTTCCGAGGCACGGAGGGGTCTCGATAATTAAAGATCACCCATCCACGGACCAATCGCGGTAAGCGTAGCTTAACCTGATCGTTCGACCCGTGCAGCTGTTATTTCTTAGCCAAGACCCCCAGGACGGACCGACATAATAGGTACTTACCTATGAATGTGCGAATGATATAGTTAAGTTAATATTTAATCACGTAAAATTAATTAAGATGACCCACTGACCAATTTAACTGACTGTGAGCTTGGCAAGATTTTCAGACTTTCGATCCAACTCAAAAGTAAAAGTTCATTATCTTCCAATTAATGAATGCCAAATAAGGAAATTTCTGGTCGACTGGTCGAGACTTCACGTGACCAGAGGGCTGGCTTGTTCTTTGGCCAAAGAATTCAACGTGGCAATGCTACCATTTTTCTGGGCACGTTTCGTTTCCGGATGATAGCGATGCGGACGACGAGACGCCTAAGTGTCTTTTCGTTCTGTATTTATTTGTAATAGTTTAATCATTTAATTTATTACATACATAGTATACCTAAATAGTTTAAATATTGTGAAAATAGGTTTTTGATCTATAATAAAAACCCAATGAATGCTACTAACAAGTTTATTTAAAATCTATCAATAACTCAAAAAACTGCACTGAAATAGGTACATAATCGAAAACTGCATTCTAGCTAAAGCAGTTGCGGAATCACAATTACGCGTAGATAATTAAGAAAGTGCAGCGTTTAGATTATGATTTTGATAAAATAACGGTTCCTCTATGATTACGGGTATACTCGGCTAATAGGTAGGTTCTCTACCATCAACTCGTAAAGTTGTCTCGTGAACAATAAAGCTTCTTTTACACGGTGCAATTTTCTGGAACGTTCAAGAGCACTAAAGCATGTTCAATTTGATTGCCATTCAAGAAGTGTTTCCACGCGTGCGATTTCCATAAAATGGCATATAATAATTGAATGCAAATTTTGCCATTCATTAAAATCACATGCGACTTACACAAAGGCAATAAAATTGCCAGGCGATTATTGCAAGCAAGTTTTGCCTCGTCTAAACACAGAGTTGCACGTCCTTACAATTGATTCAAGTATTACCCGTATATATTTGCACTGCCAAATATCTCACTAAATTATATTGAACGTCTTGTTTCGCTCGCTCATGTTTGAATGATAGAATCATGCCAGAATTGAATGTGATTTTATTGTATGTGCGGTTTTATCGTACGTGCAAAATTTTATTGTACGTGCTGTTTACATCTCGCCAGTTTTGAACGGCAACTAGCTTGCCCGAATTGTGCAACAATATTGTACGTGATGTTTAGACGGTGCCAGTTAATTGTCCTTCAATTATATGCTATGCCATAGGCAACAAACTTGCACCGTGTAAATGGAGCTTAAAGTAGAAGTACGGGTTTCGAACACTGTAAAAGATCACCATTTAATAAAATTCAACTCGAAATTAATTCCTAGAAATGTTGAAATTGTAACATATTGTAACTGGAACGCGAAGAACAAGTTCAGTTGCAGAAAGCCGTTACTCACAAATACTTGTATGTAAGGGAAAGTCAGCATTTTACATGATACGCTGCACTGTGGTACCGTTTTACGCAGACTGAGAGTAAAGGCATCAAACTATAAAGGTTCCACGACAGACAGGCGCGACGACGTGACTCTAATATAACATTTTCCATGAAGTTTTCATATAAATCGTTCTATTATGACTCTAGTAGAACGATTTCGACTGTAGTAACTACAGTCACTTAGCGCCGTCTGCGGCAGCCTTAACTCTGGTCACGCAATCAGCCGATGAAAGTGACACAATTTTCTTCCGATTTCCGTCGCTCATTGAACTTGCTTACGTAATACTTACACATAAACAAATAGTTATGAAAATGTGCCAGCAATGAGTTGCAATAATACATAGCCGTAGCCACATATAATAAAGAGGCAACGTTTAGAGAAAGTAGTTTGATGATATAATTATTTATGTTATGTAAGCTTGGTTGGTATGCATCTACCTGCCTGCTTCGTTATTTTCTTATTCATGTCGTATGGGAAAGAATGTTTATTATTATAATATTATAGCAGTGAGCGTAAAAGTTTTTGAAAGCGCTGAGTTATACCTATAGTCTTGATAAGAAGTAAAGTAGTTACCTAGGAATCTCATCATTCTCCTGCCCTTACCCCAATTAATTTGGGGCCGGTGCAATATGTTTTTTTCTTCCATACTTCTCTATTACTCATCATCTCGGTAGTCACACCCTTTCTTCCATAGTTTTTTGGTCTTTCCTTACGACAATTTCCTCACTGCTAGGCAATATGGACATGTAAATGTCCATATTGCCTATACCATGACAACCGCTTTCCACACACCTACCCAGGTATAATTGTTGACAAAGCTAAAGCTCCAGTACGTTTGTACATCAGCATTACAAAATAAGAATGCTCTGAGCCATTCGAGTGAGAGTGTAATATTTATCAAACCCGTGTTACAGACTCATTTGGCATTGGCATCAACAGGCGACGAAAATCAAACACGTGTATTTAAAATACGCATGGCATACAACAATATTCATAGCACAATGGTTTTATATACGGTCGCCAAAATCTAACAGCTTTAAAATACATGAATGAAATATATTTTTTTAATAATTTAGTAACTGTTTGATTTATTTGGTATGAGGGTTGATGTATCTATTGATGATTTTATTATATCAGCAAAAGTGTTAAATTAGACAGAACCCAATTTATTGATAGGCAAATAAATAATGAATGTAAATTGCACTAATTTAAATCTTATTACCAAGCAATATTTGTATATAGAAAAAACAATCAACCTTTTTTTTTTTTTTTTTTTTTGATGGTGGGAAATCACCAAATAACTTCTCCCGCTCTGGGTGGAGCGGAAGGGCGTGTCAGACTTTTACTGACTAAAACCCACCCGTGTTCCTTCAGTTGCCTATGCCAGGGCTGCGGTATCTTCTTCAAACTACCCGCGACCCCAGCGGCAATCAACCTAGGTCTCATTTCTGGGAAAATTCGTTTTCTCTGTTTTCACCCGAGCAGATAGTAGTAGTATTAATAGAGAAAAACGAAAATAACAAGTACTTAACCGTAAACCGTAATAGGTAGCTAATTAAAAAAAAAAAACTTTAAGTTTTCGCTGTCTATCTAATAAATAATAAGAGTGACATACAAAGCCAAAGACATTAATAAAAAAACCGGTCAAGAGCGAGTCGGACTGACTCGCGCACCGAGGGTTCAGTTCTGATTTCTAAAAAAGTGTGCTATTTAGAGACATCGTTTTATTTTTCCTGTAATCTTTACATAAACTTCTATCACATAGAATAATTTCAGATTTTTCACTTTGCAAACTTCGGAGAAAAGGGTGGGGGAACGGTATTTTTTTTTTACATTTTTCATCGAAAGTCGAAAACTATGCCGCCTAAAAAAAAAAAATGTTTGAGAATGTGCAAACAGCACTCTTTCATATGATACCCCACATACCCTAGTAGCTCCACGTTGAATTTTTAAAACCCCCTTTCAGTCCCTGTTGCAAAAAAAAACATAAATATTTTTATTTCTTTCTTAATTGCAAAATAGTTGGGTAAACGTCATCTAAAACTGTTCCAAATTTCAAGTTGATAGCGTTATTAGTTCTTGAGATATCCAGCTGTGACAGACAGACAGACAGACAGGCAGACAGACAGGCAGACAGACAGACAGACAGACTGAGTGACAACATAAGGGTTCCTTTTTTAACATTTTGGTACGGAACCCTAGAAAAAGTGTTCGTTAGGAACATTGACTACGGAAGAACAAATTGCACTTGGCCGGTTTTTATAAACAAATTATAGCCTCCACATATAGGAATAAATTTCAAACACAACGTCAAAGTAACACTAACAAGTCGAACAGATGATAATCTTCTATTCAGACTCAGACTAAATAATTAGCCTAAGTATTCAGACTATTATTTTCGCTTTAGCCTCAATCGCCACTTCGCCACTAGGTAATAAATCATATTATTATTTCGAAATTACAACAAATTATAAAGATTAATATTGAAACAATATTATTATAAAAAAAGTATTAATTTATTCATAAATCGAATATGTAATGCGTTTTGTACATATTTATGTTGAAACTGTGACCTGTTTTGTTTACCAGCAGACATTACCATTATATTATTCAGCCACACACTCAATTTTATTATCTTTTGTTGCAGACGGCAATATTCACAGTAATATTACTGCCTTTCCGCGTCATCGTCATCTGTTACCTAATAGTGACAGCTTGGTTCCTCGCGTGTATTGGCCTCTATGGCCTCAGTGAAGAAGACCTCAGGCGGCAGCCTATGACAGGATGGAGAAGGTAAATTCATTTCTTTTTTTCTGACGATAATATGCCAATTACAAAGTCTTGAAATGCCAATTATTCTAGTGGTTTAGCTTTTGTTAGGTGAAAAAAAGAACAAAATTTGTAGTAAATTTTTAGGTCATAATTATATTATAATGTATTTTAAGTTAGAAAGTCGTTTGCGTCTTAGTGTTCTTACACACGAGCGACACGCGTCAACGGCACAACTGTATGCGTCGACGGCGACCGCTGCCGACCTAAAGAGACTCTTGCAGTTGTAGCGTGTCCGAGTTGGCTCGCGTACGCCATTTTGTCACTCCTGAACTATTTGCACTCCACTGACAAAATCGGCGTCGGTCTATTTGCAGTCCACTGTCGGCGTGTCGACGTCTGCCGTCGACGCGGGCAGTTACTTCTGCCTTGGCGCGTGTCGCTCGTGTGTAAGAACACTTACTTGACATAAGAGTTTACCACTCATAAATACTTTTTTAAACTGAAAAGCCTCAAATTTCCTTAGCGTATTTTTAAAATTTTAACCTACTTAATCCAAGGTCAGTCATTTCATTGTGATACATTACCTTTGAGACTTCTTCCTCTTGCTATTAATATACACCTAACTATGCCTACAGTCCATTACTGCGGGAAGTATCAAATCCAAATATTATTTATTATGGTTTGCATTTTTTGCTAATTTACAAGATTTTTTTCCACCGCTAACTTCTTATTTGAAGCTCAACAGAGCGTGCCTTATGTAGGTCAGCTACATAAGTGTTTGGGAATGCTAGAACACTCGGTCTCAAAGATTCGCGCAGCTAACTATGCAGAAACAAAAATGGTTCAAGGTGAATTTTAAACAATAGTTGGCGACATGATAAAGGTTTCGTATTTTTTGGCCGGCTCGTTTTTCATGGTTTCGATTTATTCGGCAATCGTCAATGTCAATCAGTTAAACTGATTTTAATCGTCAAAACGACGCTATCTAAATGTTATGAATTATGATATTTATGATAGGTACATTAATAAACGCTGGATAAATATGTACATAAGTATCTGTGTAGTTTACTTTCTTTGGTATGTATGTATGTCAGATACGGTGCTCGTTCTCAATGTGAAATGATAGGCTTTACGATGTTTCTTGCTATTCGTCGTGACCTTGATGACGTTCACATTGTCAACACTTCAACAGTCATAAAGATAGTGCAGACACTGAATCTGATTGGAAAAACAAATAACGACATTGACACTACAAAAGTGAAACCTTGATCAAAAATATGTGAAAGACATAAATAGCATCGTGTACCGCGTTGCGGATGCATTTTTAGTTCGAACGTTATGATGAGTAAACGCTGAACCGGTAATTTCGGTAAAACCGGTTTTTGATGATCACTCAGGCTAACATCTCTATTAATCATTTAATTTTGAATTCAGAACCTATTTCAAATTTGGATTTTTGAGGCAAAGGGCGGACCAATTCTTAAAAATTCAATTAATAATTAAAAAATAATTTTAAAGTAAGTATAGCGCCCATTACATTATCCAATTTATAGAGCACTAGATGAGATAGCTTGCTTCATTTGTATTGTGTAAACTGCCTTTACACAATACAAACTTAGCACGCTAGCTCATCTAGCGCTCTAGAAATTGGATGTCATGGGCGCTTAAAGTCCTAAGAAACGAAGAGATGAGAATGAAGAGATCCTATAATTTTTGTTTCAATTAATTGTTCACATAAATTATTAGCCTACCTATTCATTTTGTAATAATTAATAATTAGTAGGTATAATTACATAAATCATTAGCCAATTTATTTTGCTTTTGCCCCCAAAACCCCCGATGTTTTAAGTTCAAGGCTAGAGTTGTTTGTAAAGTACTTTCATAACAAACATTGCATGAGTTTCAAGTATTTAGGGAAGCACCTACGGTACAGTCACACAAATACACTTAAGAATGACATAGGCACCTACCTAGGTCTTTCTCGAAGTTCCAATCGTAATTTTACGAATACTTACTTAAACATTTTTAAATTTTGCGTGAGTGTAAAGTTTTAAGGCTGCTTTTCCACCAGAGATGTGCTATGCTACGTTGCTATGGAAACGTTTGATATCCACCAATCATAGTCATTGGTCCACAAAGCATAGCATTGGTGGAAACGGGTTCAACTAAGCTATGTTTCTTATATGGAAGGATGCGTGTTATGGATGGGAGCTAGGAATGCGCGAGTGGTGTAGCTGACGCACCCCGTGTCTTCCCTACTGTCGATGCAGCATAGCTCGAGCTGCGCATCTTCCTCGCAGAGGTACCTCGCGGCGGCGCATCTTCCTCGCTCCGCTACACAGCTTAGCATCAGTGGAAACGGTCACATAGTTTCGTAGCTTAGCTTTCACATCTTCGCAGCATAGCTGCATAGCACATCTCTGGTGGAAAAGCAGTCTTAAAACGTTACACTCACGCAAAATTTAAAAGTTTGTTTAAGTAAGTATTCGTAAAATTACGATTGGAACGAGAAAGTGCTAGGTAGGTACCTATGTCATTCTTAAGTCTATGGTTTCGAAAATACTATGTTCGTAACACCTATTTCTATCAAAAGGTAATACCTACTAGAAATTTATAGAAAATCGGTTTTGAATTTTGCGTACCTAGGTACCTAAATGTTATGTCTCATAAACCAGGTACCTATCTTTTTTTTTCGTGGGCCTTGGGTTTGGGGATAAGACTGGGATTTATACCTCACTAAAACCACCCCGGTGGTCAGGTCACCATCTACACATGGAAGCGGGCAGTGGCAGCGTTACCTCTCAAAAGACCGATCCGGAACCCTTCGGTGCAACGCCTGTTCATCCCATCAATGCTCTCGTGGCTGTACTACCCCTAGAGTATCGACTGCACCCTATGTGTGCATAAGGAAAAACCCTTTAAGTATATAGTAGGTATATACTCGTATGCTTATATCGTATTATATATATATAGACGTAAAAAAACATCTTCCGATGGAAAAAACATCATCATCAGTAGTTAGTTGTGAACCGATGGGGTTTGCAACTAACCCCCCTCACCCCCCGCTGGGGTTTTCGGTTTATAAATTAGTCCATAATAAACACTTGAGGGGTTAGGTTAAAAACATTTGAAGAACCATAAAAGAACCATAGTGTCAAAGTCTCGAATATGGTCGCTCGCTAGAAAGCGCGGGAAAGTGGATAGAGTGGTTACTTATAGGTTATTCTTGATGCAGAATCATCTTGATTCTTGACCTCCTTTGTAGGAAGTTTGAGTTTTTTCGTCAAATGGTTGTGCTAATATTAGCTGGTTTTAATTTTAATAGCTAGAAATAACTAGGTAAGTACATAGTAACGTTTTTTTTTAAAAAAATATGTTTATTTAATAGGTATTTAATTTATTTCATTGTAAAGGGTCTTTCAAAAAGGACGGGTCGATGTTGAATTTAAATAAAACAAGCTGTATGTGAGATATTAAAGAAATTATTTTTTTATTTGAAAGGCTCATTTATGCCATTATTTATGAAATATGACAGGCGGCGTCATTGGTCCGCACTTTTTCAAAAACGATGACGGCGAGGCCATTACTGTCAACGGCGAGCGCTAAAGATCAATGAATAACAATTTATTGGTGACGTGAATTGGTCACAAAGATCGTGCGATTTGACCCCGCTATACATTTTCTTGTGGGGTTTTCTTAAGTCGCAGGTCTAAGCCAATAATCCGCAATCAACCGATGCCCTGAAAGTCAACATTACGCAGGCCATCGCTCAGATTCAGCCGGATCTATGCAGTAGAGTAATTGAAAGTTGGACCTCTCGGATCCGTGCCAAAGTTCGAAGCCGCGGTGGACATTTAAACGATGTCACATTTCATAAATAATGGCATAAATTGGCCCTTATAATAAAAAAATAATTTCTTTAATATCTTACATACAGCTTGTTTTATTTAATTTCAACATCGACCCGTCCTTGTTGAAAGACCCTTTATAAGTACAGGTAATTATTTTAAGGAGGATGCGCTGGGTAGCCCATGAAATTCAAATTTTCTTGCGTTTTATGCAATTTGCAGGTCCGTGTCAGGTTGTATCTTGATCAAAATATGATAAGCGGAAATAAAACATATGTATTTACATAATTTTAACCATAAAAAATATCAACACATCTTTCTAAGTTAGATTTCGTTCGTTCGAAGAATCTGCACGAAATCTAACTTAGAGAGATGTGTTGATGATTTTTGTGGTTAAAATTATGTAAATACATATGTTTTATTGTCGCGTATCATATTTTGATCAAGATACAACCTGACATGGACCTGCAAATTGCATAAAACGCAAGAAAATTTGAATTTCGCGGGCTACCACAGCGCATCCTCCTTAAAATGAGCAGATTTGTAATGCACTAAAAAAACTGAAACAAGTTTGAGAATAGAAAACAAAATTAAAATAAACTAAAAAGAAAGCGAACTCTACTTCGTTTTAACACACTACTCATATACCAATTATTATTAGCTGAAAGCCTAAGTAGGTATTTAACTCGCATTAAGTTTAGTAGCAGGAGGCACCCATTTGGAAATTATAAACCGAAAGAAAATTAATGGGTCCGCCTGCTTGGCGGGATGGTGGCGCGAGTGATGTCATTATCCATACAGGCCTGTGTTCCACTAACATTCAAACCACAGGTTAGGTATTAAAACGCGCCTCAAAGAAATGCCAGCAATGATGGGGTCCGATAGAGCCGATGCCGCCGGGGTCGTGGGTTGTTCGAAAGAGATACCGTGGCCCTGGCACAGGCAACTGAAGGAACACGGGTGGGTTTTAGTCAGTAAAAGTCTGACACGCCCTTCCGCTCCACCCAGAGTGGGGAGAAGTCATTTGATGATTTCCCATCCACAGAAAAAGGTACTTATTAAAAAACAGTTGGTTTTTGTCAATAGAACTTTCATAAATCTTTCTCAAAAAAGTAAAAACAAAAAAATCAGTCTCCACCCTCTGCTTTATATTTCCCCTATGGTGTTCGATGTCGATTCAAATAATCGATTATTTATTTGTAAGTTTTTTTTTTACTAAATAGTGAAACTAAAAAAAACCGGTCAAGTGCGTGTCGGACGTTCGAAGGGTTCCGTAGTTGGGATGAAATTATCCCAAGAACAAATTTAACAGTATAGTTGAAAAACATGTTGTCCCATACATTCCAACAGTAAATGTAAGTTTGTACTCATAATATTGAGAGATTTACCATGTTATTTTAAGACCACAAACTTCTTATAGGTTTTCCTGTAATCTACAGGTAAAGAACTATTTTCTGTATTTTTTTCAAAATTTTAGGCTTAGTAGTTTCGGAGATAAGGGGGGGAATGGTCAATTTTCGTCTATTTTCTTAAATAACTTTAAAACTATTTATTTTAAAATTATATAAAAAAATATATTTGAAACCCTGATAGTAAGCCCTTTCATTTGATATATCACACGGTACAGTTTGAAAAACTTTTTTTTTAAATTTTCTTATTTGGCCCCTAAAAGTGACCCCTATGTTCAAAATTAAAATGGTCAATTTTCGTCTATTTTATTAAATAACTTTAAAACTATTTATTTTAAAATTATATAAAAAATATATTTGAAACCCTGATAGTAAGCCCTTTCATTTGATATATCACACGGTACAGTTTGAAAAACTTTTTTTTTAATTTTCTTATTTGGCCCCTAAAAGTGACCCTTATGTTCAAAATTAATTAAATACATATGTGTACCAAATTTCAACTTAATTGGTCCATTAGATTCGGAGCAAATTGGCTGTGACAGACGGACAGACAGACAGACAGACAGACAGACAGACACACGAGTGATCCTATAAGGGTTCCGTTTTTTCCTTTTGAGTTACGGAACCCTAAAAATCGATTTTTATCGATTATTACTGTCATCACTTCTTTATTTTGAAATAGTAAATAATCGATTTGATTAGACAGTAATATGTAATCGATAAAATAGTTTTTTTTTTAGATTAATTAATTAGTAGTGGTGTAAAATATCTAAAACGTAAGAGGAACGGACACTCAATAGCTCGTTTTTCAAAACGGGACGTTTTCTTTTTGACATTTCCTAAAATCATACATTTCAATCATATTTTTTCCTTTTTCTAAAAAATCCCCTTTTAGGGGAAAATATCTTGAGGTGGGAACCCTGATACAATGTTAATGTGACATGAGTGAAAAGTGAGACGTGTCGCGCTCTGATTGGCGTTCAATGTTATGTGACCAATGGATAGTGATTGACCCGAACATATATTTTTACGTACCTACTTAATTATTTCTCAAAAATATTAATTATTCTAAAATAATTTACAAAACTACGTTGAATTTTGATACTTTTAGCTCACAATCATTCTATTAAGCACACTTAACTGACCATTTTACTGCTTTATATTTATTAAATTATCCATTTAAATATTTGATATGAATCATAATTATTTAGTTTACTGGTCAGTTTTTAGTGCCGAACTTTTGTAATTTTTAACCGACGACAAAAAAGGAGGAGGTTCTCAAGTTGAAACGTATTTTTTTTTTAATTTACCAAAACTGCAATAAACAACTGCCGCTTCAAAACGGTGCCTTTTTTAAAATGTAACAAATTCTTGTTATGTGTGTAGATACCCTACCTACCTAGTTAGCGTTCTAGATTTATCATCTTAGAACAATAACTTATGTAAATTAAAACAATATAAACAATGATAATTATTTGGCGTTCAAGGCCCTAAAAGTGTTGAATATTAATTATTGTCAATGGCATCAATAGGATGACGTCACAGGCACATAAGTAGGTAGGTACAGTCAACATCAAAAACAACTGAAAGAGAATAATGATTCAGTTTTTTGTTATTTTTTTAGGGTTCCGTACCAAAATGGTAAAAAGGAACCCTTATGGTGTAACTCAGTCTGTCTGTCTGTCCGTCTGTCTGTCTGTCTGTCACAGCTGGATATCTCAAGAACTAATAATGCTATCAACTAGAAATTTGGAACAGTTTTAGATGACGTTTACCCAACTATTTTGCAATCTTAAAAATTTAAAGTGGGGCTACTAGAGTATGTGGCTATCATATGAAAGAGCGCTGTTTGCACATCCTCAAAATATTTTTTATTTTTTTTTAGGCCGCATAGTTTTCGACTTTTGATGAAAAATGTAAAAAAAATACCGTTCCCCCTTATCTCCGAAGTTTGCAAAGAGAAACATCTGAAATTATTCTATGTGATACAAGTTTATGTAAAGATTACAGGAAAAATAAAACGATGTCTCTAAGTAGCACACTTTTTCAGAAATCGGAACGGAACCCTCGGTGTGCGAGTCCGACTCGCTCTTGACCGGTGTTTTTGTTAGCCTATTGGTGTCCCACAGTCGCACTGGTGAGCAAAGGCGTCCTCTTTTTCCTTCCAAACCTTGTCTTGTGCGATCTCAGGCGATGTTCGCCCCGCAAATATATTACTTGATCGTCGCACCACCTTCGCCATAGTCTACCTCGACGGCGGTGTCCTCAGGCGTCCAGTGATCTTCTTCTAGCCGAGTAATCTTCAGCTCTTTATAATCTTTAACGTCTATTTATGCAGAGTGTAACTTAACGCACAACCTCTTAAGGCGTCATTGTACTCATCATTATGAACAACTTTTACTAAGGGACCAAATATGAAGTCGTGAAAAAAAGGCCGTCATTTTGACGAGTTATGTGAACATGCAGGGAACAGTTTTCGCGATTTCATGTTTGGCCCCTCATTAAAAGTTGTTCATAATGATGAGTACAATTAACGCCCAATTAATTAAGAGGTTGTGCGCCTTTGTATATTTTGCAACCAATGAAAATACGAAAAGTTCCTACGTAGCTGTGTACACACGGCCACACATCAAGCTATACATTTCCAGTTTACACTGATCTCTCATTGTAAGGAAATCCTATACAGTGCGAGATCAGCTTATACTGGAATGTTTTATACTGGATAGCTTAATCTGTAGCCGTGCGTACTAAAATAAAAACACAATCGAAAGTGATTATTAAAGCAAATTGCTCTCATTTCGATTCAGCGAGCAGAAATGGAGGTAAAAGTTGTTAGGGGACATTTTAGTGTAGTCATTGCTTGATTATATCAATGCCGCATGGACTAGTCTTGCCGTTCAGGTTACAATATTTTTTTTTACTTAGCCTATACTGGTTCCAAAGGCCTCCCCTAACTAGGGTTGTCAGATGGTATCCAAAAGGAGGACGTGTCCTCCTTTTCTATTTTTTTTTCTCCCGTCCTCCCTTACCTACTCTAGGTAAGTCCTCCTTTTTGCTAAACATCGTTGAAAATTTCGTGGCCTTGCGTGCGTGCATGCGTTTTTTCACTGATTAATACTCAGTGGACCATAGAGAGGACCAGACTAAGGCTCGTATTTATAATCAAGTAATTACTCAAGTAATTACTTGATTATAAATACGAGCCTTAGTCTGCTCAAGTAATGATTTTCATTCTATAATTTAGTAATTGCCTGAAGTTAGAACTGTCAAAGCTTAGAATTCTGAGCCAAATAATAGTCACCATTTTCTTTACTCTCAAGTAATGACTCCATTAAGAAATAGTTTCTTAATGAAGTCATTACTTGAGAGTAGAATTCTTAAGTAAAGAAAATGGTGACTATTATTTGGCTCAGAATTCTAAGCTTTGACAGTTCTAACTTCAAGCAATTACTAAATTATAGAATGAAAATCATTACTTGAGCAATTACTTTTACTGAAGTAATTACTTTTACTTGACTCTAAATACGAGTGAAAGAAAATGGTGACTATTACTTGGCTAAGAATTCTAAGCTTTGACAGTTCTAAATTCAAGCAATTACTAAACTATAGAACTTGACTATAAATACGAGTGTAAAGTCAGTTAAATCTTTAATTCTTACTCAATACAACTTCAACAACATGACATGTGAAGATTTTCATAATTATTTGTTGAAAAACAAGAAGTAAAATAATGTGAAAAATTCGTTTAATTGTAAATTTCCTCCTTTTTTTACACAAAATCCTCCTTTTTAGACCTCTCCTTTATCAAATTAACATCTGGCAAATGGATCGCTTGCAGGTCGCTTTCTGGACCGGCCTCCTTTCTTCTTCAGGAACCCATTGTGTGGAGACTTTTTCCCAGCGGCCATAGTTCACGCGACTAATATGACCTGCCCAATCTCATTTGAGCCTGGCAGCCAGCCATCTTGCCATACATGAATACATACATAAATTCACGACTCCTCCCATGGGAAACTAAAACTACAGAATTCCACCTGCTACGATCCTTACGTATATCTTTTGCTTTGTATACGTTCATACATCAGGGTCATCCACGGATGAGTGGACGTTCGCGCGGACGTAAAAATATCGCGGCGGGATTTTATCGCGCACTGGATTTTCAACTCTCGGTGTTGAGCTGAGCTTCGAGAATCCAACCTCAGAGAATCCAACAACAACAGAGTGCAACCCAGCGCGTCAAAAAAACTCACTGTTGGATTTTCAACTCTTGGCGCTAAGCAGAGCGTTGAAAATCCGGTGCGCGAATAAAAGTCACCGCGATATTTTTACGTCCGTGCGAACGTCAGCTTAAGGCGCAGATTTCCTGAAAACGATCAAAAAGGTGGTTTTTTAAAGCTGTGTATCTCATAAACCGTAAATAATTTTGACATGTAAAAAAAATATGATATTTTCAAGTCCTTTTCGCATACAGTGATGGAAGCCAAAACATAATTAAACATACTTTAATGCACTAAAAAAATCTTTAAACATACCTCCTAATAATCTTTAAAAGCTGTTTATCCCTTCATTAGCAATTATAATTATAATTAAAAATATACCATGAAATGTCAAATTCCAAACTGCATCCAGTGATGGATTACTTTTTATTAAATAGTTAATTTCTAATTTTATACGATTTTATTTGCACTTTTACGACATAATTCCGGTGCGCGTGAGAATCTTCTATCTCGTGCGTCAAACTAGACAGCCATAAAGCCATTTCACTTACACACCGAGCTAAACCAAGCTTTGTGTTCCCGCCGTAAGCGGCAGAGGAGGACACCGTGGAGTTTTAGTGGGTTGGAGTCCCACATAACTGCACTATCTCCCCGTGGTAGTGCAGTATGCATGAGGATTTCTCCACGATAAAAAAAATGTCATACACGAATGCCGATTGCGTGTACTACGCACCTCACCTTTCTGAAGTACCTACATCATCAATAAGGATCTATGAAATAATCTTTTTTCAAAATGCCAATCGCCATTTCACGAAAAAAAAAAATGCTTTTTAATTTTGCGTAAGCCGACGTACGCACGGACGTAAAAATATCGCAACGATTTTTTTCGCGCACGGGATTTTCAACGCTCTGCTTACCGCCGGGAGTTGAAAATCCAACAGTGGTTTTCGTCGCGCTGGGATGCACTCTGTTGTTGTTAGGTTGGATTCTCGAAGCTCGGCTCCACACCGAGAGTTGAAAATCCAGTGCGCGATAAAATCCCGCCGCGATTTTTTTACGTCCGTGCGAACGTCGGCTAAATGTTCACTTTGGAGGTTTGGTTTTTTTTTTTGATCGATGTTCGTTTTAACCATGTTTTGTTAGTTCGTGCGAACACGGCTATTGGTGCTTCGGTAAAGCAGACATCTTTCATCATCTTTCACCTTGGTTCATGGCGTTCGAAGTGAACGTCAGAGAATTTTATTGTTTTAAGAATACAGCAATAGTTAATCAGACGAAATTATACGAGTCAAATTGCGGTGCCATTATTATGTGTGCAACGAACGTTGTTTTGTTACCCGACTGACGCAGAAGGAGTGTAATGTTTTTCGGGCGCAAGTTTGTATGTATCATATTATTAATATGTATGCTATGTAGGTATGTCCGTTCTATTGTGACCTCCTGTACCCTAAACAGCTTGATGGATTTTAACATAAATGAGGTGTCGTTATATTCGTCTTAATGACATAGGCTAGTACTTATACAACGTGTAACGTTAAATGCGCAAAACCTCTTAAGGGGTCATTGTACTCATCATTATGAACAACTTTTACTATGAGACCAAACCTGAAATCGCGAAAAAAAAATCAGCTGTTCAGTACATTTTGGCGAATTATGTGAACATAACTGTACTGAACAGCTGATTTTTTTTCGCGATTTCGCGGTTTGGTCCCATAGTAAAAGTTGTTCATAATGATGAGTACAATGACCCCTTAAGAGGTTTTGCGCATTTAACGTTACACGTTGTATAAAAATATAATAAAATATAGGCTAAATATAATATTATTTGTGGTAGCGAAGATACAGCTGGTCAAAGATGGGCACTTTTATCCAAAAAGTGAAATATTATTCATAGGGTCATTTGCCAAGACACATACCGGCTGAACTAGGTCCTAGAGAAAAGTCATCAAATAAGAATTTATATACAACGTGTAATGCTAAATGCGCAAAACCTCTTAAGGGGTCATTGTACTAATCATTATGAACAACTTTTACTATGGGACCAAACCTGAAATCGCGAAAAAAAAATCAGCTGTTCAGTACATTTTGACGAATTATGCGAACATAAATGTACTGAACAGCTGATTTTTTTTTCGCGATTTCAGCTTTGGTCCCATAGTAAAAGTTGTTCATAATGATGAGTACAATGACCCCTTAAGAGGTTTTGCGCATTTAACGTTACACGTTGTAGAAAGAATTAAATTTATATACTTAAGAGAGAATTAAATAAAAAGTAAGGTCAAAACTAAAACCCGACTACTTCGTCGATAATATTTTACAGAGGACAAGCCTATCGCGAAAAAATAATCAGCTGTCCCATGCGAAACTAATAGGTACAGTCAGCAATAAAAGTCGATTAACACTTCAGTTTTCTTTTCTTTAAAACAATAAAATTGTTGTAGGTACACACGGCTACACATTTCCAGTTTACACTGATCTCTCATTGTAAAGAAATCCTATACAATACGAGATCAGCTTATACTGGAAATGTAGCCGTGCGTACAAGTGAATTTAAAACATGGACACTTTTGATAAATTCCGATGATAAAAACTATTAGCTATTACATATCCTCTTAACTAACTGACGTATTTGGACTAAGCCGTTAGTCGACCTAACTATAGTACATAATTTGATACATTTTCCATTTTCTGTCTAGTCGGCGTATCTGGGGGTCTAAAACGGCCACTTTGACAGAATCATAATAGGATAATATTGTGAATAATATTTGAAATCGTAAAACGGTCACAAACTGACAATATATTATGAACTGTCAGTTTGTGACCGTTTTACGATTTCAAATATTATCCTATTATGATTCTGCCAAAGTGGCCGTTTTAGCCCCCCCCGTACCTATGCCTTACGGTCCCCATGATAATGCAAAAATCGAGACCGATGTACCTACAGTTTACAAAAACAAAAAAGGAAAAATGGCTTGCCCTGTAAAATGTGCTTCGAATCAGTTATGTCCGATATATTACTGAAAAGTAGTGTACTAATAATTTAGGGTCTATTAATTTCACATGTAAAATTAATAGTGTTAATCTACTTCTGTGTTAATCTACTTGTGTGTTAAACTCCATGCAACTAGTAACATAATTAAATTACGTAAAAGCCTTCAGAAACTAGAAAACCTTACAGTTTGCTAATGACATGGCCTTATAATCTTCGATAAGGTCGCGAGATTGACATTGCCACAGTTTTGACCGGTCGACCTTTATTTGATAAATTTGCATTTCCGTATCCGGTATTAAGGATTTTATGGTTTTTGGCTAGATCAAACTCAGAGCATTTATTTCAATTTCACCTTTTGCAGGCAATTTTGAATATGGTTGATGCCTGGGTAAAAAAGAAATTCTATTTAGTCCGTCAGTCAATTAATAAAAAATATTAGACATGTATGTTTTGATTTATCATAATTATGAATAAAACATTACTTAGATAAAGCGCGTTAGATAAAGTTGGGGAGTGGGGTTTCTTTACGTCACGTAAAAAAAAAAAGCATAAAATCTAGCAAGGCAATGTTTCGCCGTAATCTTTTAAAACAAACAAATACGTGTCCAATATGTTTTTAAAATTCTAAATGAGGGACAAAAAAAAATTTTTTTGTCATCATCCCTGTTGTCAATGAGTCGGTCAGTTAGTCAGAAAGTTGAAGCTAGTTGCCTATTCCAAAACGTAGATCTCTATGGAGAAAAACGGGCTGTAGATCTAGGTACGAACCACGAGTAGGTACGGGTTTCTTTTTAAAAGACGAAAAAAAGGAGGTTCTCAAGTCGACACGCATATTTTTTTTAATTAAAAAATTATTTCATTCGAAAGGGTATACCTCAAAGTTGGTCACATATACATTTTAATAACATTGCTTGGTTAGTTTTTGCGTTAGCTTCAATAATACGTATTTTTTCCCACTTTTGTGTGGATGATGGTATATTTTTTTTGCAGGTAAGTATTGGAATTTGTGTGGTACCACAGCTAAAAATTGAAAAATAAAAACTTTTTTACAAAAAAAAAAACGGAAATACATTTAACCAGACACCAACTTCCGAACTTAAACTTATTGTTCACTTTGTAGTGTTGGTTTTGGAACTCGGTTGTATTTTTTTGTAAAAAAAGTTTTTATACAGGGTGTGAGTGGCAATCTTTTAGGGGGTCACTATGCTCATCATTATGAACAACTTTTACTATGGGACCAAACCTGAAATCACGAAAAATAAATCAGCTGTTCGCATAATTCGTCAAAATGTAGGGACTAGCTGATTTTTTTTCGCGATTTTAGGTTTGGTCCCATAGTAAGAGTTGTTCATAATGATGAGTACAATGTCCCCTTAACCCCTCAAGTGTCTGAGTTTGGCTGATTTCAGACCCAAAACCCCAGCGAGTGGGGAGGGTTGGGGGTTAGCTGCGAACCCCATAAGTTCACAACTACTGATAATGATATGTTTTCCATCGGATGATGTGTTTTTACGTTTATATATACGTGATCTAAGCTTATATACCTATTATGTAAAGTTTTGTCCTTTTGCACACTTGGGGTGCATTTGACACACGGGGGGGGGGGAGGGGAGGTTAGCTGCGAACTCCATAAGTTCACAACTAATGATTTGATTGGTTTTCCATCGGATGATGTTTTTTTACATTTATATATATGTGATATAAGCTTATGTACCGAACAAAAAAAGGGTTTTTCTTATGCACACATGGGGTGCATTCGACACTTGAGGGGTTAAAAGATTGCCACTGTTACACCCTGAAACTAATCTCACATTTTTTTTGCAATAAGGTATTCGTCATCGTAACTAGTAGTACCTACATTTTCGGCATCGTGAATCATTCATATAATAAATTATCATCTTTTGATAACAAATGCGATATAGTAATTAATTAACCATAAGCCTATCACACCTGCGGGTTAATTGCGTAACACACATTACGCACATAAACACACGAATGAATGAAACGAATGATGAATGTCATCATATATTTTATCATTGACGAAATGGCGACAACTAGTGGCGTGAATCTTCATGAAAACTCTCATTGATCGCAATGGATTTCATTTTGACAGTATACCCACGTTCATTACGTTACCCCTTGGTAAGACAGGTTGTCAGACTTTCGGGCTTCTGACGACCCGTAACGTCTGTCAAAGATCCACGAATGATATCCCGGACGGCTTAACGTGCTTTCCGAGGCTCGGAGTAGTTTTGGTATGTAAATAGTTATGGTCACCCACCCACGGACCTACTCCGGCAAGCGTAGCTTAACCTGATGGATCGACCGTGCGGCTGTTATTACTTAGCCACGAGCTCCTCTCGCCTTGACGCCTGACACGCTGACATTCTACCTGCATCCCTTAAGGCAGGCAGGAATTTGAGGTCGCGGGGGCTCAGAGTGTGGACTCTGTCCGCCCACCCAGTGATATCAGGGAAACGGCGCACAGTGGTCACGTGCTGCCTTGCACTCGGGCACAGTTAGGTTTTATGGAAACCACCCAGGGATGTGCCATAACAGGCGTTGCACTGAGGTTTCGGATTGGTCTTTTGAGAGGCAACGGCGCCCCTTCCATGTCCAGATGATGACTACCGGGGTCGTTTTAGTGAGGTAACATACTCCCCGGCCTTATCTCCAAAACCCGGTCGTCTTTTCAAGGTTCGACCCGGAAAAAAAAACTATCGCTGACCGATTAAGTGGAATTAAATGTAATTCAGTTTTACCACATATTAGTACAGATGGGACACTCCGCAGTTTAGATATGAAGCTACAAGTACACGGCGGGCCCCGTCCACGGGGCTAATTCAGTAGAAATGCCGCGCGCCGAAAGTATAAGAGTTACGCGATAGAAAGAGAGGCAATGTGTAGGTGAATATAACTGTAGGTAATTAGCGTTCTGCGAACTGAATTGCACTTTATTGTGTCGTAGCAAGAGTCGGTTTTTATTGAAATGATTTTGCGGAGTGTCCCATCTGTACTAATATGTGGTTGTGGTTTTACGTTATCATCCACTACATTATAAGCCTAAACAGGGTGTAAAAAGACACATCACAAAGCTGTCAACTATGCATACTGTACATCTAACTAAGTAGCTTTGCGCAAAAATTATTGCTGGGAAACGACTTTTATTTTTAGATATAAAAAAAGCAATTTTTTATTACGCGCGATGTAACGCTAACCCAGGCAAACGGAGTTAGGGTGCGTCTCCACTGACGCGGAGCTGGGCGGAGCGGAGCGGAGACGTGCAGGAATCGTCCAATTACAGACTAGACAAGAGACGCGTCAGTGGAAACGCACCCTTAAGGGTGCGTCTCCACTGACGCGGAGCTGGGCGGAGCGGAGCGGAGACGTGCAGGAATCGTCCAATTACAGACTAGACAAGAGACGCGTCAGTGGAAACGCACCCTTAAGGGTGCGTCTCCACTGACGCGGAGCTGGGCGGAGCGGAGCGGAGACGTGCAGGAATCGACCAATCATAATGGTTGAAATCCTCATCGCGTCTCTTGTCTCGTCTGTAATTGGACGATTCCTGCACGTCTCCGCTCCGCTCCGCCCAGCTCCGCGTCAGTGGAAACGCGGCCTAAGGGGCCGTGTACGAAATTTTGCCGATTTCGCTAATTTGCGTGATTTTAAAGACGTAATTTTACAGTCAAAATACTGTATTCTTATAAGTTTTAATGCACAACATATAAGATCAATTCAATTATAATCTAATGAATGAGCTACATTTTTATTTTGCGTCGAGTTTGTTGTGCGAGAATCAGGTTGTTTTAAAAGATTTTTTAATGGCAAATGTTTTTAATTTTTTGCATTTTTTTTTCAGAAAATGGATTGATTTTGAATTGAAGTTTGTTCTGTTATTTTCATTTTATGAACGAGAGTTCTAAGTAACCGAAATCAAAAGCAATTCTTTGCCAATTTTCTCAAAAATTTTACTATGTTGAGTATTTTTTTATGAAAGTCGTAAAAAGTGATTCATACATTGTATATACAACTTTCATAAGAATACACTGTAATTTTTCCATACCCTTTAGACGTCAAAACGATTCGTAAATATGTGATATTCTACACTTCTAACAGCAAAAATTCACAAAACAGTCGCCGGTTTAGGTCGATTAATCAAAAGTAAATAATAAAAATAAGGCCGTAGACGAAATTTTGCCATATAAATCATCAAATAACTTCTCCCGCTCTGGGTGGAGCGGGAGAAGTTATTTGATGATTTCCCACCCTCAAAAAAAAAAAAAAAAAAGCCATAACCAGAATGATGGTGTTATCGTTTATGTGAAAGAGAACCTCGGCAACGTGCAAGTGCAGGAGTATTTGATTGCAGACGGTAACTGCCTTATTGTCAAGGTCAATAATGTGACAGTTATTGCTTCGTATAGACCACCCTGCTTCACGAATCCAACCAACTATATTAATTCACTCAACGAATTACTCCTCAACACGCACTGTGAAAATATTATCTTTACAGGGGACATAAATATAAATACTTTGACTGAAAACGCAAGTGGTTACACTTCTGAGTACTTATTTGAATATGATAGCCTCACATGATCTAAGGCAGGGAAAGTGTCGTGACAACTTTTCGTTCCCATTTTTTCCGTCTAGCCCCCTTTCACAACGCGCGATAAGGAACTTCGTTCCAAAAATGTGACTTTGATCTTCAATATCTCCAGAACCAGTGGAACCAGGCCCATGCCTGGTTCCACTGGTTCTGGACGCCGTTATTTGGGTCGTTTTTGTCCACTAGACCATTATAGTTGAAAAAAACGACCCAAATAACGGCTAGAATATGTGGCTTCCGGCTCCGGCAAGTTTTTTTACACCCGGTATTATATATCAATTCAGTATATTTCTGTAAAATTGCTTTCGTTTTCATCTTGATTCCATTCACACGATAGTGCGTGCGTGAGCGCAGTTTTTATTTGCTGCAGTCCGTTAGGAACAAGTAAAGTGAGTGAACAGAAAAACATAAGCACACACGCTTCTTATTAGGTACGGTCAGCAACAGAAGTCGGTTAACAGTTCTACTTTTTCATCTAAATTAACACAAAATGATACGATAATCTGCTTTTTAGCATTTCATTTATTAAATAACAGTTAATATTCATTAAAATTTACATCTGTTCCGATTTTAATGAAGAATTTTGCGCATTAATTAAGATTTAGAAAACACAAGGGTTAATCGACTTTTGTTGCTGACTGTACACATTCTAATTCAATATTCAAATTATAAAATGTGAGTTTATCTAATTTATATGTCTGGCGCAGACGTCTCATCGTCTGTTTTCAAATGAAGATAAATTAATAATCAACACTTTCTATTTCACTTGAGTGAGATCGCCACTTTCTCATACAAACTGATTGTGTTAACAAGTTATTTTCGTATTTTTTATTATGTTTTGCGATTCAAAATTTCAAAACAGATGATACTTTGATTTCCGATTCATATTACTCGTATAATAGAAGGGTCCCTTACAGGGTCTGCGTTGATTTGATCATTATATTGATGAAAATACGAGCTTCTCAGTCACTCAATTTAATCATCCTCTGCCTAGCCTTTTTCCAACTATGTTGGGGTCGGCTTCCAGTCTAACCAGATGCAGCTGAATACCAGTATTGTACATGAAGCGACTGCCTATCTGACCTCCACAGCCCAGTTACTGGGTAATACGATACCCCTTGGTAAGATTGGTTGTCAGACTTTCGGGCTTCTGACGACCCGTAACGACTGTCAAAGATCCACGAATGACAGCCGGGACCAACGGCTTAACGTGCTTTCCGAAGCACGGTGGCGGTGCGGTCTCGGTATGTAAAGACCAACCACGGCAAGCGTATATATGTATAGCTTAACCTGATTGATCGACCCTTGCGGCTGTTTACTTAGCCACGAGCCCCTGACTCAATCTAATACGATGGATTATTATTAAGTTTAAAACCATACGGGGTGAAATTTTAATCGTTTTAATCCTCTTAAGGGGTCATTGTACTCATCATTATGAACAACTTTTACTATGGGACCAAACCTGAAATCGCGAAAAAAAAAATCAGCTGTTAAGTACATTTATCTACATCAAACTCGTCAAAATGTAGGGAGCAGCTGATTTTTTTTTCGCGATTTCAGGTTTGGTCCCATAGTAAAAGTTGTTCATAATGATGAGTACAATGACCCCTTAAGAGGATTAAAACGATTAAAATGTCACCCTGTATACATAGAACGGTTTTGTCTTTTTTATGCTTATTTATTACCAACCTATCTTATGCACAATATTATAATAGCACGGACTAGAAAGAAAAGAAGGACTCTGCGCCACGCGTATTGAAAGTGAAGCACCGTGCTGATCTATATGTGCGTGATTGAACAGACGCCGTCGTGTCACGTAATGGCGGCCGCTCGGCATACTATGATGTAAATGTGTGCGTGAGGCCTGTTTGTACAAACGGTCCCGGTATACTTACTGTGCTTCACTTTCGTTAAGCGTGGCGCGGAGACCTTCTTTTTTTTCTAGTCCGTGAGTAATAGATAATAATATTATCTAAACAAAAACTTATGAAGAAATGCATGTTTTTACTACTGGGGCATTTGGATTTAACTTACTCTTTTACAAATATTTCCTTAATTTCCATCTGCATAACTATAAGGTTTGTTCCACAGCAAACTTCGCTTCTCAATCTTGTCACTAATGCGGCTGGTGGTGGTTGCTGCGGGGTTCCATCGTGTGAAGGTGCGCGGGCGCCATCATGTGCCTTCTAACCCTCGGGACGCGCCAGTGGTGGTTATAGCGCCGCATTCGTCCTTCTTCGACGCCATTGCCATCGTCTGCCTCGGCGCACCCAGCGTGGTTGCCAAAGCGGATACTGCGAGGTTGCCGTTCATAGGACGTAGGTCTATAGTCGCATGGTAGTCTAGTTTATTTGAAACGCTGTTTTTCGTTTGCAGTGTGTAGCATGCTTGCCGCTAGCTTTTTTTTTTCAATTTTTATTTTCGCTCTTGACTATTTTTCTAAATGATTTTTTTATTTGTATAGGCACATTTGCACCATTCTTCTTGGTTTCAGCGTATGTATTGCCCGTTGAAATAGTTAGAGCATGATTGCAGAATCATGAATTAACCTTCACGGTGTTATTGAGCAACGGTCACAGTAAATTAGTGAACATTGTGTTTTTTCCTTACCTTATAAGTATTTAGAGAGCTTGTTTGAATCCTAATGAAGAGTTGGCTGTATTGCTTTATTGTAAACTCTGTCTTACCTATACGAATACTAAATTTAAAAAAAAATGCGAAATAAGGAAATATGGTAGGTAAAGTTGAAAAGAGGTCACGATTTAAATGGTAAGTATATTACCACTTAAATCGTGACCTCTTTTTATTTATTTTTTGTTTTACAAATTATTTGACGACCACCTATTACTAAATGGAATGCCTTTGCCAATACGCAATGACTGTCAATGCATACAATAACGATTGAGGGATTGTTCAAAACCTCTGTATAAGTTTTGTATGTTCGTTGATCTACAAGTACATGCATAAAATATTTAGAATTATGCAAAGCTGTTGATGTAATGTAGTATATATGTATATCCTCAAACGAGTTATGAGCACAGTTCAGTCGCAGAAAAATACAAACGATAGTTTGAATGCTTGAAAATTTCATTAACTTCAACTGCAGTGTTCCGTGCAAGTAAGTACCTACATTATTACTGCAGTAGATATTCGCATAGCTGCTATAGAAAACAGTAATTTATGGTAACTAAGTAACATTTTCTTTGGAGTGAAAACGGTTTCAGTACTTATTCAGTATTCTCATACTTTGAAAAGGTTTGAGGATTTCCGAGATTGTACCTACCTAGAGATGCGCTTTTCGAAGTGAAAGCTTCTTTAGACGCGTTGAGCGATTTCTGGTAGGGAGAAATTTTACGGGTTCGCGTTACCGACATGCGACATGATATGCATAGTTTTACTCACACATATACATATTTCCCAGCGAGAGAGATGTGAGTGGATGATGAGAATGAGTTTACAGAGTGCTTATATGCTAAACTTTTTCACCCAAGTTACAATACATGAATTAAAGCATCATCTTTGGCTATCCGTGACTTATTCATTCAAGTTAACATCCAAGATGTGTGCGACCCATTCAGCTGCGCATACATCTATTTGGTCCTTCGAGCCGGATACACTTCTGTCGGCAGTCCTATTTAGTAAATAAAATATCCATTGCATGATACAAGGCCTTTTCTTTAAAATTAGAGTTTACTTCTGGTACCGAAGACGAGATGTCGGTCGTCCGGCGGCAAGATGGGCGGACAACATTGTTGCCATCGCTGGCAAAACCTGGATGAGGCTGGCACAGGAGTGTGGGGATTGGCATATGAAAAGAGAGGCCTATGCCCAGTAGTGGGTGAAGTCGGGCTGTGGATGATGATGATGATGACTTAATAACAAAAACTTACCTAGTGTAACTAGAACTTTTGGCTTCAGCGAACTATGAGCAGTCATAGGCCATAAAAATCCTCAACGTGTGACTATTATGTATGTGCTGGTACGTTGCACCCTGATCAGGGGTAAGCTACCAACCTGCTGTCTGGCTTATGTCCTTACCGAGACATTAACTTTTATTGTGTAGAAGATAGAAGTGGAAAAAGTTGATAAAGTGGAAACAATAATTTTCTCAACGTTAATGTGACTTAACCCGCGTGTTCTGGACCTGAAAAATCCGTTCCTTCCTCGTGGTCAAACTTAATGGTCAAATCGAAGCATTTTGACATCCACCAACCCGCAGTGGGCCCGCGTGGTGGACAAATCCCTATATTTATAAAGAGGTCTGTGTCCCAGCAGTGGGAACTATATGTTATAAGTTTCTGCAAATAGTGAAGCCAATTAACAAATTAATAACGTAACATACACAGGATGATAAAATAAACAACCCAAGATGTTAATTTGGCTCCATGTCAGTTTAGTATAGCTTCGGTACATCTTGCAATTTTGTATAGCCATAAAATACAAAATTGCAAGATGTACCGAAGCTATACTAAACTGACATGGAGCTAGGAGACCTCTTAGTTACTAGCAAATACTTATCTGTAGTAGGTACAGACGCCAGTAGGTCAAGCCACCCCAAACTGTAAAATTTTCCCAATCAACCTTGAACCTAATGCTTTAGCGATAAAGATGAAAATCTATTAAGGAAATTTGACAGATTGTAGTAGCTTGATGTGCTGGCGTCTGTACATACATAAAGGTACATGAGTACATAACATTACATCTGCATTGATGAAAAAAATTCTCATACAGAGAAGGCCTGAGCATTGATGGGGGAAAGATAGAGGAAAATTGTTTTATTTTTTGTTGAAAATCTTACCTACTATATTATTTTAATTGTTCTGAAGTGGTGGCAGGTTCCCAGTTTGCTTGCGTAAACCACACTAAGTACATTTACATTTTGTCTAAGACCGGCCGAGGTAACTGAAGTATCCGATAGGCAGGTACTTACTAATTTAAGTCTGATTTCCGCGTAGGTATTTTTGACACCTCTCAAAGACAACACTGTATTGCTAAGTGCTGACATACATGTCATCCTTTATTCTATAATCTGAGCATGTTGTTAGTAAATTATTACTTAGTTAGTCTTAGAATCCGATACTGCTTGAATTTTGGTCTGGATGACCCTAACCCAGTTTTACGGTTCTTTATTTATCCATTATTCCGCCGCCGTTCCAAAGGGTTACCCACATCGTATGGCTTTTTGAGTAACTGCTTATAGTGTAACTAGAACTTTTGGCTTCAGCGATCTATGAGCAGTCATAGGCCATAAAAATCCTCAACCTGTGACTATTATGTATATGCTGGTACGTCGCACCCTGATCAGGGGTAAGCTGCGGCAACATGCTGTCTGGCTTATGTCCTTACCGGGACATTAACTTTTATTGTGTAGAAGATAGAAGTGGAAAAAGTTGATAAAGTGGAAACAATAATTTTCTCAACGTTGATGTGACTTAACTGCTTATAGTAAAACCCTATCGAAAATCCTTTCGATGGGTAACCGAAATGGTCCCTGATTTTGATACAGCCCAAATCGCGAATGCCACAGACACGGTACATTCGTTCGTCGTACAAAGTATCGTACTCGTATAGCTATGGAATCTGTCAGATGTTCTGCGGTAGATGACAGTAGAGCTAAATTATAGCAAAATGGTCGAATATCGGAATCTCGCTAGGTTTAATTTTATTTTTCCTTTTAATAATCATAAGTTTAATAAATGTCGTCATGCATCTTCCTGTTAAAAAAATATATATCTCCCTAATTAAATACTGATCGTGAAGCGGAAAAAAAATTGTAAAAAGAAGTACCTATATAGTCTCCTGTATTCATGATGTTTTTAGAGTTCCGTACCAGAATGGTAAAAAAGGAACCCTTATGGTGTCACTCAGTCTGTCTGTCTGTCTGTGTCACAGCTTGAAATCTCAAGAACTACTAGTGCTATCAACTTGAAATTTAGAATAGTTTTAGATGACGTTTACCCAACTATTTTGCAAATAAGAAAGAAATTAAAATATTTATGTTTATTTTGCAACAGGGACTGAAAGGGGGTCTTAAAAATCAAAGTGGGGCTACTAGGGCATGTGGGGTATCATATAAAAGAACGCTGTTTGCACATTCTCAAACATTTTTTTTCTTTTTTTTAGGCCGCATAGTTTTCGACTTCTGATGAAAAATGTAAAAAAAAAATACAGTTCCCCCCCTTATCTCCGAAGTTTGCAAAGAGAAAAATCTGAAATTATTCTATGTGATAGAAGTTTATGTAAAGACTAGCTTCTGCCCGCGACTTCATCCGCGTGGAATTTGCCTGCCCAATCTATTACTTCATTTTCGCTTACCGTTCTTTCTGACTTTTTTTCTTTTGCTCGGCACCTAAGTGTCCTAGACTGATGTTAAATATGCCTATAACCTTCTTTAAGATTTGGGCTATCACAAAACTAACGCAAAAATAATTTTTAAAGTCCGACTAGTAGTTCCAGAGATTAGCGCGTTCGTTCACCACATCCCCTTCCCCTAACCTAACCTAACCTAACCTCTCTCTCACCCACTCTCACACCCCCTTCACCACTTCCCGTTCCCCCTGTCTCCCTCACCTCCCCGACCTTCCCTCACCCCCTCACCAACCCCTTTCCTCCCCTCACACCTCACCAGGTCTTCCTCCTCTCCTCACCAACTCCTGCCCCTTTCCCCTCCTTCCAGCATCCTCCCCTCTCCCGCCTCACCATCCCTCCCCTTCCTCTCACTCACTCCCTAACTACACCCTCCCTTCGCCCATTCATGTAAATTTAAAAAAATCGTTTAAGATGTTTCCATAGCTTCACTCAAAGATCATTTATACCAATCTTCGAGTCACGCAGAAAATCCACCCCTGTAAAATTTACTACCCCTTTTCACCCCGTCAGAGGCAGATTTTCGAAAAACTCTGATACACATTATTCTTTATTTTTGGTTTTAAGTATAAGTACTGAGTTTTGAGTTAATTGGATTGCGCATTAAAATTTTTCCATACAAACTTTGACACCCCCCAATTCCCTTTTAGAGGGTAGTTTAGAAAACAAAAAATCATAATTTACTTATATAAATATTCATGCCAAATTTCAAGTTTATTAACTCAAGGAATAAGATTTTTCATACAAACAATATCCCCCCATTTTCACCCCCTTAAAGGTCGAATTTCCAAAAACCCTTTCTTAGCGGATGCCTATGTCATAATAGCTATCTCTGTACGAAATTTCAGCCCAATCCGTTCAGTGGTTTCAGCTGTGTGTTGATAGATCAGTCAGTCAATCAGTCACGCTATCCTTATACAGATATAGATTACAGGAAAAATAAAACGATGTCTCTAAATAGCACACTTTTTCAGAAATCGGAACGGAACCCTCGGTGCGCGAGTCCGACTCGCTCTTGACCGGTTTTTTTTTCCTTGAGTACAGTATTGAGTTTTAGCAACAATACCATCATATCGAATGCTTTAGTAAGAGACACAGAGACAAATCTTCACGTAAACATACGCTTCAATCCATTGCTGTGATCTGTCAAAATCAGTGTTGTCGTGATTGTGACAGATCGAAGCGATGTTTACGTGAAACTTTTTCCTCTATATCTCTCCCTTGCTAGGGTTACATTAGCGGACGAAGATTAGTGTCGCGTTGGCGCGCTAAAAACATCGTTTACGGGTATACGCGATGTTCTTGGCTACATTAGATACATGTCGCGTTGGCGCGCACATCGTAGGCAGTTGAAATTTCAAAATTGATTTAAAAAAACTAATGAGGTAACATAGTGTTTTTTTTGCTTTTCTAATTATTTCTTGTTCATGTCAATAACAATAATTCATAAATTAAAAGAAATCTTGTACCATACTTAAATAATAGGTAACCCCAAAATCGTAACAATTTTCGTATTTTTTGTCTTTCGTAACAAATAGCAAGTTTACTACATAAAATTACTATGGATTTTAGGGTATGCCACAAGTAATAAACTTGCACCGTGTAAATAGAGCTTTAGTCTTAGAAAATGGCATGAAAATATTAATAAAACAATTTTTATTATCACTCCGAGTCTTATCATGAATTCAAATTCAATTCATTTAGAATGTTTGTTAATTTGCAGCATAATTATGTCAAAGCTTAAAACAACGATGATTTTCACATCGTCCCTGAAATGACTAGTCTACATAACCGTGTGGCTTTTAAATCGCTGAGGGCCTGTTTCACCACCTACGATTAAGTTCCTACTTGGCAGATAATTTCATACAAATTCTGTACCATTTTTGAATTTATTCGGTGAGTACTTTATGGTCTTATTTCACGATGTCCGAATAGCTACTATTCGGAACTCGTTAAATAGGCCCTTAGAGTTGTTATAGCCACTAGAATAGAATAGAATAGAATCCTATTCTATTCTATTCTATAGCCACTAGCTTGCGTGACAACGCTTATACGGGGAATTTGACAGATTATCTAACAAAGTACCTAATACCTAACTGTATTCATATTCAGAGAATTGTGCTAACAATCTTTTATATCTCTTTAACGCATATTATAATATTAACGTAATTTTAAGCGATACTGTGGATTTTCTCTTTATTTTCGAGGCATCCGTAAAACCTGCACAAAAAAGGCGGATTTTATCCTATTTTGTATTAAGAGGCTTAATTGACCGTGATTTTTGAGTTAAATGGCCAACTTTGGCGTTCTTATTCTGGAAGAAGAAGCTGAAAGACAAGGTTTATCAGAGGACCTCAAAAATCGGGCATTAAGAAGAAATTCGCTCAAATAGATAATTTAGTCGAATCAATGTAAAGAATTTAAACTCGTTTAAGAATTTTTCAGAAACCCGGCTGGGTGGTGGAGAATAGTAATTTTTAGTAGGTAGTTATAGTTTATAGCGAGGTCGGTTTTCGCATTTTTTTCTTATCTATATAAATAAAGACAAAATTCCGAAGGTTTTCATAAAATGCGCGACTGCATTTTTTCGAGCTCGTGGATTCACTACTGTATATAAGCAAATTAAGTAAATGAAAAATATATAATCATAAACATCTCGTAAAAAATTTGCCTAGCCTTTTCCCAACTATGTTGGGGTCGGCTTCCAGTCTAACCGGATGCAGCTGAATACCAGTATTTTACATGGAGCGACTGCCTATCTGACCTCCACAACCCAGTAACTGGGTAATACGATACCTCTTGGTAAGACTGGTTGTCAAACTTTCGGGCTTCTGACGACCCGTAACGACTGTCAAAGATCCACGAATGACAGCCGGGACCAACGGCTTAACGTGCTTTCTGAGGCACGGAGGAGTCTCGGTATGTAAAGATGGTTACCCATCCACTGACCAACCCCGGAAAGCGTAGCTTAACCTGATGGATCGACCCGTGCAGCTGTTATTACTTAAGCCACGAGCTCCTCCATAAACATCTCTTAAATAGTGGTATAATTCATAGCGACCATAATATTATGTATTAAGTAAAATTTATACAAAACGTTAAACGTTTTAATTAAAATTTCATACTTACTTTACATAAAAAAAAAAAAAAAATAAGATTCAAAATAAACGTAATTACAACTGCCAAATTGCAACATAATGCGATGCGTCTCCAATTCGACATGCTTCTAATATATCTACCTAATCCGTCAAAACGCAATTTTGTGACATGCTTCTTAAGAATTTAACAAAGAACATACTAACAAAACTATGTGAACTAGAAACAAGAAAATGATACCTACAATGTAAAATACCAAAGTATTAGATAGATAGATAGATAGATAGAATACTCTTTATTATGCACACCATAAAAATTACAGATATAAATGTTGAAATTTTACATAGGGTGACACAATGGGCGGTCTTATCGCTAAAAGCGATCTTTTACAGACAACCTTTGGATGGATTATGGGGAGAAAGGAGAGAATACTGTAGGTAGTCTGTGGTAAGTATTAGCGTGCTTATTGGACGTTAGTAGCAAGCTTCAACCAATAAAATGAATAAGTTAGAGCTTAGGGCAGGTCGCGCTGTAATACACACTTTGCATAAGTCAAATAAACTAGTTATTTTTATAACTGACAGGAAAATTACCCAACGGTACCATATTTTCGTATTTTATGTAACTACAATAAGTAATGTATACCGTAATGAGAGGTTTTCTTTTTTAGTATTAAAAAAAAAAAACATAGTTTCCAAGAACTCGGTAGATGGCGTTGAACTGACTACGTTACTAGGTGCCAAAGCCAAAACGCTTGGAAAAAAAGTATTGCGTCACGTCACTTACTCTCGTTGACTGACACTTTCGTTTGCTTAAGGCTGTAGTCTTGCAAAATTCACTCGCGGCGAATTATTTGCGCAACTTTGTATTTTTTTTTAAACAAAAGTAATGAAATAACATGAAATATTATTATAGTACGTGAATAACCATAATATAAGTAATAGATGGTAGTTTTTTTTAAGTTCATCTGGGTGGATTATGTTAGGTAAATCAACCGTTAAATACAGCTCTTTCGCGCCAACAACGATTCGAGTTATGTTTGTGCACTTGCATTGGGCAATACAAATTTTATTTAGAAAATCTGTTCAGCGCATAATTGTTTCCATATTCTTGTCTTCAAAATGCGCTGATTACTTTTTTTTAATTATCTTTCATTTTCTTAATTCAGATGTCACAATGTCATCGAAATTCTCTGTTTTTATCTCTTAATAAACGGTTTGTTTCATAATAACAAAGCATCGTGTGCATGTAAAAGTTGGTTAATTTAATGCCAAGAGTTCAATAAAGCAAAAACTGAAAAAAAATTGCACCTAAATCACCTTACTCTAACAATAATAATAATCTCAAAAGACCTCCAAAACAGAGTTTATGAACAAGAATTGCGAGGGAAATTTCTTAGTGGGTCGGAGCGTTTTGGAGGTCTTTTGAGATTATTATTATTGTTAGACTAAGGTGATTTAGATGCTATTTTTTTTAGTATTTGCTTTATTGAACTCTTGGCATTAAACCAACCAAATCTTACATGCATACGATGCTTTGTTATTATGAAACAAACCGTTTATTAAGAGATAAAAACAGAGAATTTCGATGACATTGTGACATCTGAAATAAGAAAATGAAAGGTAATCAAAAAAAAGTAATCAGCGCATTTTGAAGACAAGAATATGGAAACAATTATGCGCTGAACAGATTTTCTAAATAAAATTTGTATTGCCCAATGCAAGTGCACAAACATAACTCGAATCGTTGTTGGCGCGAAAGAGCTGTATTTAACGCTTGATTTACCTAACATAATCCACCCAAATGAACTTAAAAAAAACTACCATCTATTACTTCTATTATGGTTATTCACGTACTATAATAATATTTCATGTTATTTCATTACTTTTGTTTAAAAAAAAACACAAAGTTGAGCAAATAATTCGCCGCGAGTGAATTTTGCAAGACTGCAGCCTTAAGCTTCCGAATATAAAATAAAAACCCGGTCAAGAGCGAGTCGGACGCGCGCACCGAGGGTTCCGTACCATCATTTATATGTAATTTTTGTTGATGATTTCTGAAAAACCGTGCGATTTAGAGACATCGTTTTATTTTTCCTGTAATCTTTACATAAACTTCTATCACATAGAATAACTTCAGATTTTTCGCTTTGCAAACTTCGGAGATAAGGGGTGGGGGGGGGGAGGGGGGGGAACGGTATTTTTTTTTACATTTTTTATCAAAAGTCGAACACTATGCGGGCTAAAAAAAATGTTTGAGAATGTGCAAACAGCGCTCTTTCATATGATGCTCTAGTAGCCCCAGTTTGATTTTTTAAGACCCCTTTTCAGTCCCTGTTGCAAAAAAAATATAACTATTTTTATTTCTTTCTTACTTGCAAAATAGTTGGGTAAACGTCATCTAAAACTGTTAAAAATTTCAAGTTGATAGCATTCAGCATTCATTTGTTCTTGACATAGACTTATAAAAAAAGATGGACTCCGCGCCACGCATATCGAAAGTGAAGCACAGTAAGTATGCCGGACCGTTTGTACAAACACGCCTCGCGCACACATTTACATCATAGTATGCCGACCGGCCGCCATTACGTGACACGAGTGACGGCGACTTTGCAGGTACTCAAATCATGCACAGTTGCACACATAGATCGGTACGGTGCTTCACTTTCGATATGCGTGGCGCGGAGTCCATCTTTTTTTATAAGTCTATGGTTCTTGAGATATCCAGCTGTGACAGACAGACAGACAGACAGACTGAGTCACACCATAAGGGTTCCTTTTTTACCATTTTGGTACGGAACCCTAATACCATAATATAAATTACATCCAAGTGAAATGACGTGACGTTCCGATCCTTGCAGTAACTTACCAAGTTCAGCGCCATCTATCCAGCGACTAGGGAAGAGTTTAAAAAGAAAATCCCTCATTTGAAAATTATTCATACAAGGTTGTATGATTTTAAGACCTCTGTCTATGTTGCCGATTTTTTCAATAACAACAACCTCATTTAAAAAAATACCAAAACAAAAAGTAACTACGTAAGTACTACTAAGTAGGTAGTTACGTTATACAGGGTGTTTGGCGCATGGACCGACACAATTTTTTGGGGGATTGGGGGGGTCATTTGCTAGGTTTCACCTAAAGACCTCCATGTCCTAAGTGTGACGGTAATAGTTTTTTTTTTTTTTTTGTTCTTTCTTTGAATTACCCAAAATCTCGCCTTTGAATCGATATATTTTTTTTTTATGGTTGTAAAAGAACAAAATAATTTTTATTATAGTCTACAATGTATTCTTATTCGAAATAAAATAAAAAAATATAGTAACCGTAATAAGTCTTTTCTTAAAACACTCCATAACTGACTCTCTAACTAGTATTTTGACTACATTTGAATTGTTTTTCATAGCGTGTAGCATACCCTTAGAAAGGGTACAAGCTAAAGAACTTTTTGAGATAAAAATAAGGTCAAAATGGCTTTATTTAAAAAAAAAAAATGAATTTAAGAGTAGTAACTTTTCATACATTTAAACATTTTTAAGACTTTGGAAGCACGTAAGTCATTTTCTACTGATCAATTACATCAAATAATAATTTATTTAGAATAAAAATACATTGCAGACTATTATAAAATTTATTTTGTTCTATTGCAACCATAAACAAAAAATATATATCGATTCAAAGGCGAGATTTTGGGTAATTCAAAGAAAGCACAAAAAAAAACATATCTCAATTACCGTCACACTTAGGACATGGAGGTCTTTAGGTTAAACCTAGCAAATGACCCCCCTAATCCCCCAAAAAATTGTGTCGGTCCATGCGCCAAACACCCTGTATAAATACTTTTTCTTTCTTTCTTATTTTGGAATAGATATTCAATAATAATTATGCATACACAGTGGCGGCTTTAGGGGGTGGCGAGCAGGGCAAACAAGGCCGGGGCCTTCGCTCTTGCTGGGGCCTCGCGCAACAACCCAAGTAAAAAGTTGTCATTTAACAGTAAGTAAAAGTGGTAAAAGCCAGTTTGTAGTTCACAGAGTTCTTTAGTTGTAGGCCTCCTTCCTAACGATTGATAAACTTTACGGTTGCAAAAAATTTCGAGCTCACTTCGCTCGCTCGTGCATCCTTCAATCACAAACTTTTCTACCTAAATTGACAAAGATATTTCTGTATAAATGGTCAAAAGAAGACCTATCCGAGACGGGGTGCTACAATTTACGAGCTCGCTACGTTCGCTCTTGCATCTTGCATTCTCATTTTATTTTTTGCGTTCTTACCTTGTGGGTCGTGTCCCATTATTTATTTACAAATTGAGTTGCTCATCAATCATCAGAAATACCTACTTTCACTTGACTTGCCGCCCGGAGCCTTGGCTACGGCTGCCGCTGCAGCATACATGCACATAGTATGTGTATATGTCATAGTCAAAGGCGCAAAACGTCTCTTTCGCATAATGTCGCAATCTCATAATGTCGCTTTCGCAGAGTGACTCCTTCTCAAAAGGTCGATGCCTCTTTCGCAGAATATCTCCTTCGCAAAATGTCGCATAACTTAGCCAAGTTTTAAAAAAATGTTGTTTTTTTCCAATTTCTTATTAAATGTTTACAAGTTTTACAACATATAAGCTATGTTTGGAGTTACCTAAATGCGACATTTTGCGAAAGAGATATTCTGCGAAAGAGGCATCGACCTGTTGAGAAGGAGTCATTCTGCGAAAGCGACATTTTGAGAAAGCGACATTATGCGAAAGAGACGTTTTGCGCCTGAGCCATTTATTCCTTTTATTCATTTAATTTAATTTCATAATATTGATGACAAATTGATTATTGTCTGTGAAAATAAGACAACGTAACTTCTTCCAGAGGCCAGTCAATGTTCTCATTCTCAGAAATTAGGTCATTTGGAAGCTTCGATGCATGGTTAACAGTTTGCATTGTAAAATAATACAATCTGCATCCTTGTTCTGAAAGTTTAGACTCTAATTCAATTTAGCGTATCCATGGCAATGTAGATAGAGTCAGCCAAGAACTTGGCTATGATTTTAGCACTTTCCAGTAGCTTCCATCAGTTTCTGTAACGTAAAGATAACAGGACAAGTTGGACACGATATTAGGCGCCTATTGTTTGTGGAACAGCACCACATTTACACTCCAGGGCGGAGTCGTCTGTGAATCTCCACCTGAACAGGATTTCCTTGCTTGGGACTATCTGGGTCCATAGTCTATTTAAAGACTTCCAGTTAAGCCAAGGCAACTCATATCCAGGTGGGAGAATTTCAGAGTCTAATTGATACTTGTCTAGTAAAATTGTGGTCGTTGTTAAGGACGCCAAGAAATGATACACAGATGATGAACTTATTTGTTTAATTTCCTGTTTTGCCTGATTGTTAGGAATTCTTAATGTCAGTTGTCAGCTTTTCAATAGTTATTTTATGCAGATTCTGTTTAGTTAAATCCAGGTTATTTTCGGAAGAAATGGCTGTCGTAAAAAAGTCTGGCCTCATAAATGTAAACTTTTATTTCTCTTTCTCTTATTGCCTGAAACCTGTCTCTAATTTTATCTTCTGCAATTTTATTTATAGGATCTTATTTATTAGACATAAGATAATATACCGTCAGTGTTATTGCGTGACTAGCGTGACACGTTCAAAATAGTAATACTTAAATAAAAATTCTTCCCAAAAACCCGTCAGTAAATATGGTTGACCTGACAAAATGAATCCTAAAGGCGTGAACGCACGAACGAACGAAAAACATTTATGAATACGAACATCGAACACTTTGTTCGCAGGTCCGTACCACTAACGAACATCAAACGCTGTGTTCGTCAAAAATGTTCGTGGTGATCCAGTTTCGTTGTTTTGTGTGGAAGGTGCTCGGAGAAATTTGATGCAACATTGTTCATACAATCGTACCGAACTGGAGGGGTGAGCGCGCAGCCGGCGCGGCGCCCACTTCCAACGGCGAATCCATGGCTACCACATGGCTACTAAAGAGAGCGGGGCTCACCGGGGCTGTTGAGTGCGAACACAAGTCGAACTGTGTTCGTATGGTGTTCGAGTTCGCTTTGCTAATTTAAGTCCACACGTACGAACCAAATGTTCCGTGTTCGATGTTCGTGTTCACCATGTTTTGTTCGTTCGTGCCTTAACGCACGCGACCCAAAGGCGCTGCTCGTCGCGTGACACGCTGTGCCTTTGGGTCACGTGCGATTCACGTCGCACGTGGACCCTATAAGCAAGCATGTTACACAACGTTTGTGCTATCGTAAATTCCGGGGGAATATGGCTGTCTCAAGACTTGTAGAACAACATTTGAATTGCAATTTTATCTTTATAGGGCCCTGAAGCCGTTAATATGCTTCATTGGGAAAATGTCGTACTTGGCCGGCGGTATGGCGATCACCATCCGAGGGAGGCAGGCTAGCCGAAACGAGGCGCCTATCCTGGTGGTCGCCCCCCACTCATCATTTTTAGACAGCTGTATTGTCTATGCCACCAAGATGTCTTCGGTCATCGTCAGGAAGGAGAGCATGGACAATTATGTTGGAAGTAGGTGGTCATTTAGTGCGGTGGTGGATATTTTAAGTGGCCTGGTGATGGGATTAAATTCGGTCATGGTTATTTTAATGTTAGAGTTAGTGTTTTTGGGTTTTAATGTCATAATGGATTGTTCTTTGCTTTGTAATGGAATAAAAAAAGCTGGGTGTATACCACGGCGGTGAGGCACTGTTTCTTGGTGACCTCGGATTCCGAGGGTCTTGTGTTTGAATGTTAGAGGAGTCAAAGCCTAAAGGCGATTCTGGTGGAACAATTTTTATGAAAACTTAATTGAAATTGTTCTACGTTGCACCGCCGCCGTCGCGTCGCTCCTGTCTGCAGGAGCCTTAACTGCTGTGGCATAGCTGTGGCCTATTTGATGATGGTTACGGTTTATTTTTGCTATACATTGTGTGCAATGTGCATGTTATTTTTACTCGTAACATTAAGTCACGAAGGTGGGTTCGAAATCTAGATTTCGATATTTTTTGCCATTTTGATTATACGTTACGTTATTTCAAGTTATTTTCGCTTTCTCTTGGTGAAATTAAACGTGTTTTTTTTTTAACATTTCCAGCAAATTAGGGCACTTCTCTGCATGTTAATGAGGAAATAATGGACTTAAACAAAAATTATGAGGATAAGTGTCTTTAGGGAAGTATTGCCATAGAAATTAACTGCTACCGCGTCAGTTACCTCTAAAGGATCCTTCAAAAACTCCGCGTCGCGTGTCGCGCCTGTTTAAAGGAGCCTTAAATGTGGGGTGATTACAAATGTATGGCCAATAAAATAAATAAGTTTTCAGGTTATTCGGTTACTTCTCGTATTGTTCGAGATGTGCATGTGATAATAGGTGCTTCTGCTCAAATTGAAAAAAAAAAACCGGCCAAGTGCGTGTCGGACCACACACAATGAAGGGTTCCGTAGTTGAAAAGAATTTATCCCAAAAAAAAAACTCAACTTTGGATATCAAAAAAAAAAAATGTATGTCATAAAATTACAAATTCACAATTTTCGGACTTTTTCCTTTACTTGTGCTGGGAGACCTTGCTTCTTGCCAAATTTCATTAGTCTAGGTCAACGGGAAGTACCCTATAGGTTTTGATTTACTTGCGACAGTTGCGAGTATCAAAATGTGTCGCAAAATGGTCGTATTTTTTTATTGCTTTGACTTAGAAGCTTGAGTTTTTTAGTACTTCAAGAGACTATAGACCTGCGTATTTCATATTAATTTCAATTTGATACCTGTATGCGTTCCTCAGAAAAGGGTCTTGACATACTGACAACTTTGAAATAGTACATTTTGATACAAGTGGAGAACGTTTGTTATTGCGTTCGAGGCGGAATTAAAACACCCGAGCCGTAGGCGAGGTTATTTTTGAGCCGAGAACTGCAATAACAAATGTCCACGAGTATCAAACGACGTTTTTCAATACACTTTTGAAGAAATAAAATAAAAAACCGGCCAAGTGCGTGTCGGACCACGCACAATGAAGGGTTCCGTAGTTGAAAAGAATTGATCTCAAAAACAAACATAACATTGTAATCCCAAAATAAAAAAAAAATGTACGTGATAAATTACAAATTAACTATTTTCGGACTTTTTCTTTTACATGATGATCATGATTCTAGGTTAACGGGAAGTACCTTTTAGTTTTGATTTACTTGCGAGTATCAAAATACGTCGCATAAACAGCCGTATTTTTTATTGCGTTGACTTAGGAGCTTGATTTTTTTAGAACTATAAGGGACCATTAACTTACGTATTTCATATTAATTTCAACTTGATACATTTACACCTTCCTGAGAAAAAGGGCTTAAATTGACAGACTGACACAAATTTGGAACAGTTTTAGTTGACGTTTACCCAACTATTTTGCAAATAAGAAAGAAATAAAAATATATGCATTTTTTTTGCAACATGGGGTGAAAGGTGGTCTTAAAAATTCAAAGTGGAGCTACTAGGTCATGTGGGGTATCATATGAAAGAGCGCTGTTTGCACATTCTCAAACATATTTTTATTTTTTTTAGGCCGCACAGTGTTCGACTTTTGATGAAAAATGTAAAAAAAAAATACCGTTCCCCCCCTTATCTCCGAAGTTTGCAAAGAGAAAAATCTGAAAATATTCTATGTGATAGAAGTTTATGCAAAGATTACAGGAAAAATAAAACGATGTCTCTAAATAGCACGTTTTTCAGAAATCGGAACGGAACCCTCGGTGCGCGAGTCCGACTCGCTCTTGCCGGTTTTTTTTTTATTGCGTTGACTTAGAAGCTTGACTTTTTTAGAACTCTAAGAAACTATTAACTTACGTATTTGATATTAATTTCAACTTGATACCTTTACACGTTTCTGAGAAAAGGGTCTTGACAGACTGACATACTTGAAAATATTTTTATAAGTGATAAAATGACAAATTCACCATTTTCGGACTTTTCCCTTTTCTTGTGCTATGAGACCTTGCTTGTTGCCAAATTTCATGTTTCTAGGACAACGGGAAGTACCCTATAGGTTTTGATTTACTTGCGAGCAGCAAAATGTGTCACATAAGTGGCCGTATTTTTTTATTGCGTTGACTTAGGAGGTTGATTTTTTCAGGACTTCAAGCGACCATAAATTTACGTATTTGATATTAATTTCAACTTGATACCTCCACGCGTTCCTGAGAAAAAGGGTCTTGACAGACTGACAGACAGACAGACGGACAACGAAGTGAATAGGTTCCGTTCCGAAGCGATAAGGGTTCCGTTTTTTCCTTTTGAGGTACGGAACCCTAAAAAGAAAAAAAAAACGGTTTTTCTCCAAGTTGCATTGTTCCTTGAGACCATGAAAGGTGCTTTAGCAGTTATCTAATAAAAAATAAGTAATAATAAGTTTATTATACAAGGAGTAACACATAAAATACACAAAACATGATAGTAGAAGAGGTACGAGTATTCAAAATCAGGTTGAACAGCAGGCTCCTGAACTTAGTAAAAAGATACTTGAAAAAAAATTTTTTTTTTTAAATAAATAAATTGGTGTTTTTAAACTCTCTGTGGACTTTACCATCATTTGGCTGAGAGAAAATAAGTTATAACTCTCACATAGGTAAGGTCTTTGGCCTACATACTCTATACCTGTAATAAGCCACATTACAGTTTTGGCAACTAAGTGTCAGCGCAAATTATGCGTCTAACTGAAAACGCAGTGTTGTCGTTAGCATTTGCGGCTTGTTGTTGCGACAGACGCAGAGCTGTCGTTGCGTCTAGGTCTACTCGTTCGACAGGTGTCGTGGACTCGTGCAGGAAGCGATAATTTTCTTTGACTATTCGAGAGAGACGGTCAGGTAGTTCATCTTGTGAGTGAATATTGTGCCTCTAGTTGCACTTGTCTTGGTGCTTATCATGCGAAGGCGGAGCGCATCCGACTGTCGTCGGGTGTGCGCGAACACTGTGCGACGAGTAGCGAGAGCCGGTGACTCCCATAACTAGCGTGTGCGGACTTTTTAACCGACTTCAAAAAAAGGAGGAGTTTCTCAATTCGGTTGTATGTTTTTTTTTTTTTTTTGTTTGTTACCTCAGTACTCCGTCATTTATGAACCGATTCGGAAAACTCTTTTTTTATTTGAAAGGGTCTACTTCCAGATTGGTCCCATTTTTGTCAAAATCCAGTTCTGATGATGGGATCCATGAGGAATCGAGGGAACTCCTCAAATATTATAGGCATACATACCTATAGCTCTTTTGGTATTTTCATCAACAAATCAAGCGTTAGGATTCAGGAAGTATCATCTGGTGAAGTGGAACTGATGAAGAAGACCACAGAAAGCCACGGGAACTCCTCAACGATGATAAGTATTTCACGGGTGGCGATAAGATATCTCGATTAATTGTTAAGCGACTATGACGAAGCTTTAAATAAATGGTTCTGATGAAAATGGTACCATTGAACCAATCTGATGAAGAAGCCGGAAGGTAGGCATCGGAACTCAGTAATAAAATAATGTATCCTAGGCGTGTTTGGGCTTATTGAAATTGTCATGAGGTGCACTCTGGCTATAAATGATTTAATGATAAATATATGCCGCTTCAAATTGCGGTACTTGAGTTGTATGTTGTGTGGCCTTGATTGTCAGAATGCAGATTTCGTAGCCTCGTTGTCTCCGTCAGCTAAAACTACGCGTACCAAACTTCTGACACGACTTAGCGCGACGTATTTACCTTTTTGCAAAGTTTTTATTTGAAATGGTATACTCCTGAGTGGGTCGCATAAAAATATCTTCAAGTTCTGATGAGTGGCTTTTGAGTTAGATTCAATAATTTAATACGTATTTTTCCCATTTAGTCTATGTGGATGATGCTCTAATTCATTTTGCAGAGTGGTATTCACCTTTGTGTGAGGTAGGCACCACTAAAAAATGAAAAATAAAAAACTTTTTACAAAGGGAAAGAACCGACTCCCAAAAAACCACTACAAAGTGAAAAATAACTTTAATTTCGGAAGTCGGTGGCAAAAAAAACGAAAGTAAATAAAAACCAAAGACACCGACTTCCGAAATTAAAGTTATTTTTCACTTTGTAGTGTTTTTTGGGAGTCGGTTGTTTTTTTTTTGTAAAAAGTTTTTTTAAGCATACTTAGGTCATACTGAAAGTTTACTAATAAGACCAGATATTAGACTACTGATACATTGGCTCGGTTGTTTTTTTTGACCAAAATATATGAAAATTGTCGGCCGTAGCCTGTCACTGCGTCTAGTTGCCGAGCTGTCACCATGTCGCATCGTGTGCGCTATGTCTAAAGTTTTTAATCACTACCATCCATGTCTAATGGCGAACAAACAGCATAATATTTTAAGCTATACGACTGTGTTTTGTCATGGGTCGTATGTTTTCTCTATAGCATTGTGTGCTCTCACGTTCGGACCCACAATGGGCTGAATGGATTTTTATTCTCCATTCATGTTAGCTTTTGTTTGAAATGACCCCTTTCGATACGGAATAATGTCGCATACGGGTTCGTTTACATTCGAAATCGAGTTAAGAGACTCTTAAAACGATAGACTGGTCATGTTTCTTTATGTTGGTTTTGGCTTTTCTGGGATGGTAACGCAACTGCGACGCTTTTGGTAAGTATTGTAGACGTTCATAGGCGTTAGTGACTAACTACTTACTTATCAATGGATACCAACGTACCTGAACAATAGGTAACAGCGGGTAACCATTTCAAAAATAGTTTTAAAAAAACAAGGACATGGTACCACATTCATCCGAATATAAATGTAACAAAGGCGTCCCTCAAGGAAGTGTCCTGGAACCAATCCTATTTCTACTTTATACATAGTGTTTTTTTTTGATTTCCCATAACTCTAGCTAGGGTATTAATGAGACCATCATTATGAACAACTTTTACTATGGGACCGAACCCAAAATCTCGAAAAAAAAATCAGCTGCTCCCTTTTCACATTTTGACTAGTAACATAAATGTAACGAACATAAATGTAGGGGGCAGCTGATTTTTTTTTCGCGATTTTGGGTTTGGTCCCATAGTAAAAGTTGTTCATAATGATGGTCTCATTAATACCCTAGAGTTATGGGAAAAATAACAACCTGTATATATATATAAATTCCATTACTGATATAACACAATCATAAATGTGTATTATTTGCCGATGATATTTTTATTATTGTTACATCCGATAGAAAGAATAACACGGTTAGTTTTTATGCGACTGACATAAATAACAAGTCCAAATATGAAGTCCAGACGCAAACTGCACTTAGCTTGCCTTCTGTTCGGTGTGATTAAATATCAGAAGCCGGACTATCTTTACAACAAGCTAAGTTGGGTGGCGAGTAGACGGGAATGCGGGAGAAGGCAATGCTCGCAACAACTCACGACTCGGTCTCAGGGTACAGCCGCTTTTAGAGGCAGTTTTCGTTATGCGGCTTCCAAAATATGGAATAACCTGCCGCCACCGATTAGAGAAATGAACACGATAGGCGCTTTTAGACGACGCTTACGGCAGTACCTCATAGAAGAGCAACAGAAGCTGGATATGGTCACACTAAATGTCTCAATTATATAATGTATGTATGTATCTATCAGTGTTTCTGTCGGTGAATGTTGCACGGAAATGTAAATAGCTGCTGTTTCTGGGAATTGCTCTCGCTCATGTTAACGCTCGGCTTGGCTCGCTGGCTCATGTCTCATAAGGCTCAGCCCGAAGATTGTTGTTGCGATATCCGCGGCATCGCTTGGTCCCATTTGCGTATGTGGGACCTGTTAAATTTTTTACTCAAAATCACACTACTATATTATGTACGTACACGATATTATTTATTATTATCTGACACAAACTTATTATTATTTTTTATTACACACGTTGCAGTATATTTATTTATTAAAACTGATTTACATCCGTTACCTCACACTTCGGTCAAGTTGAAAACCAGCGTCAGGCACGTCTAGTTGTCTGGCATTTTTGCTGAACTGGACCTTTTTGGCGCAGCCGTCGGGCACACACTCATCGCTCTGTTATTTTGTTTTATTTTTTTATTATTGTTTTATTTATTTTTTATTAAGTAGGTACCTATTGTTATACCTATTATGGTGTGTGCCTTTTAGTCTGTGCTAAATAAATCTATTTTCTTTTCTTTTTTTCTTTATAACACAACTGAAAAACTAATAGAATGGATAATTTAAAACCGTCGCTTAAAGTTAAGTAATGATTAACGTCTGCTGAACCATACCTACATTTTTTCACGTTATAAAGTCTCTTTATAAAAAACACTATTATGTTGTTAGGTATATTTTTATGTTATCCACCGTTCTCTGGACGACCTTAAGCTCCATTTTCCAGTCATTGGATTTCCTTCGATCGAGGACCGTTCACCTGAAATCACCTTGTCTGGCTTAAAATAATATAATCTTAAAAATACCTGGAGCCTTTTGGGCTGCCGCCACTACACCTTATTGTGCGAGAGGAGGCGGCCCTGGCTGCCTTTAGGCTTAATATTGCAGGGACCCTGAGCAAAGACTCTAGAATCAAGCACACACGCATAATGGAGGATGCGATTAAGCGACAACCATTGATGGCATCACCATGCGATAGATCACCCAAACAACACTTCTTTCAAAAACATTATGACATAATACTCACAGAAGAATGGTGTGACTACTCAGGCCCGAAAGAGTTGAGAGTATACACCGATGGATCAAAAACCGACTCCGGAACCGGAGCCGGTGTTTTCTCATGCGACCTAAATATAAACATATCCAGCCCGCTGGGAATGTTCAACACTGTCTACCAGGCAGAGTGTGTGGACATCATACAAGCGGCTTACGCCATAGAAGCCAGGAAAGTCACGGATACCCGAATACGTATACTCTCAGATAGCGCCTCCGTACTCCAATCCCTACAGAGAAAACATATTTCCTCGAGTTTAACACTAGAATGTCACATTGCACTAGAACGTATAACGGTATCAAACCGCAATACAGTGACACTACAATGGATAAAAGGACATAGCGAATCACTGGGCAACGACGCAGCTGACGAACTAGCTAGGAAAGCATCTAGCATGTCAGCTTGCGGACCCGAACCTATCGTACCGATCCCCTTCAACCAATTACGCAGGTGGCTACAGGAGGCCACTCATACACAAGCGGAGATGTGGTGGTCCTCGACACCGGGATGCAGGCAGGCCAAGGAGGCTATGCCATCTCTTGATGGTAGGTTAACCAGACGTTTGCTACGCCTGGACAGGAATGGCCTGCGCCTAGTGACGGGGACTATCACAGGGCACTGCTCATTAAATAAACATTTCCATACAATAGGAATAACGGACAGTCCCCTGTGCAGGGCTTGCCTGGAGGCTGAGGAAACCGTTAAGCACGTGCTCTTTGAATGCACAGGCGTCGCACAGATTAGGATAAAAACTCTTGGTACACCCGGATCCTTCACAGATGTTCTGAACAGATTGGGAGACTTGATTGACTTCTGGAGTGAGGTGGGCTGGTTGGAGTAGGCCCCGACGGCCGATATGGCCCACGCACAATGGTCCAAATAAAGGACTAAGTGCGGAAACCATACCCTCTAACATAGAACATAGATACCTGGAGCCTTTCTTTAACTACTTATCAAATGAAATCAATCAAATCAAAATATTTATTTGCAAGAATATGGTACAATAGACATTAAAGATGGCGTTCAGGCATATTAATTTGTCACTTTATAAGAATTATGAATATTATTATAATATGATTATTACTACATTAGGTTCTATCGACTTTTCCTCGAAATATTCCTTAATCACACTAATATTATAAAGGCGAAAGTTTGTGAGTGTGTGTGTGTGCGTATGTTTGTTACTTCTTCACGGTCAAACGGCTGGGCCGAATTGGATGAAATTTGGTATGTAGATAGCTTATACCCTGGATTAACACATAGGCTACATTTTATCCCAGTATACGCGGGTGAAACCGCGGGGCACAGCTAGTAGTCTAATATTTTATAAACAGTAAAAGTTTAAACAGTATTTTTTATATGATGAGGTCAATCTTGGAGGGAATTTGGTAAATGGTTATATAATTATTATAAACATGCAGCAGCTATACATTTCTCTTAAATAATTTTAATGTTATTGGTGGCGACCGTAGTATGTCTGTATGTCGTGTCGTGTACTGTTTAACTTGTCGCAAATATTTTCGAATAGGTTATATTTTTTTGTTTTACGAAAATACAAGTTTCCAATATATACTGACTGATGGTAATATTTTGAGTTTTGAAATAGTGGCTTAAGAGCATTAACGTCGCGCACGCTGGCAACGTCACATTTCCAAAGGTTTTTCGTGATTATTTTAATAAATTTAAATCAAATGACAATTTCCTCTGACAAATTCTTAGATCGTTGGTATTTATAAGTATGTATGCTATTTTTTGACGGTTATTTTGATATTTACTATTTAAAAATAGAATAATAGAAAATAATTGACAATATTTCATTTTCTAAGAGTAAATACCAAAATAACCGTCAAAAAATAGCATACATACTTATAAATACCAACGATCTAAGAATTTGTCAGAGGAAATTGTCATTTGATTTAAATTTATTAAAATAATCCCAAAAAACCTTTATAAATGCGACGTTGCCAGCGTGCGCGACGTTAATGCTCTTAAGGCTATCTAAAAGTGAGCTCCACATATTTCTTGGACACATTTTTTTTTATGCTTTAAAAACTCTGTCAACGTCTTCTCAGTTACCCCAAAATAATTATAATACCGTATCAAATTACAGAGGATACGTAAGCATGGTAACCAACCATCGCAGTATCGCCGATTATTTTTAGGAATATACAAATCGATCTATTGCAATTAAGATTTTATCTATGTGTGGTTTCTAACTGCAGTTTTACACATTCATTTACAGTAGTTAAATATTGAATGTCTATATTATCTATGTGCGCGTTAAATGTTTGAAAGTGTATTAAATATGTTTGTTTTCATCATGTTTATTTTTAAGTTATTTTTATCTAGCGAATTGATTGCATCGTCTAAAGCTTTAAATTTTTTTTTTTCAAATTATTAATGTCGTGTCATCAGCGAACAGTATGCAATCTTTGCTTATCGCCTCCGGCAGGTCGTTGATGTAATACTAGGAAAAGAAGTGGGGATACGATACTTCCTTGTTGTGTGCGGTGTGCTATAATTATTTTGTCTATATTCCGACCTAAAGTTTTTATGTTCTTATTGACCAGTTCTTGTTATTTCTACAGATTATAGTCTATCGGCAAGATCCAGTCGTTGGCCTTTCCACGGATTTCATAATGAGAAAGTTTTGAGAGCAGGGTTTTATGGCAGATGAAGTCAAAGGCCTTTGTCATGTCTAGAAAGGCGCACCCTATTTTGGACTTTAGATTAAGACTCAGTGATATGTTTTACTAATGAGAAACATGTTAAAGCAGTAGAGCTGCCCTTCCTAAAGCCGGATTGTACTTTTTTAAGAATGTCACAAATCGACAAAAAGTTCTCTGTTTACATACACGACTTTCTCAAAATTTTTCCATAAAATGGGGATTAAAGTTACTGGTCGATAATTGTTCATGTCCGTTTTAGCAATTAAAATTTTAAGTCGCTTGGGAATACTCCTTCTGTTAGGGACATGTTTATTATGTAGGTTAAAGGGGAAAGTAAACTCGTTGCATAAATTTTTAACACTTTAGTGCTTAACTCGTCGTAACCAGTCGAGTACGTATTAATTTAAAATATCGTACGAAGAATATAGTCTACAGCATGATATTATTATTATACTCTTTGGTTTACTGTCCTGGGTTCAGTTTAAAACGGAACCAACCACCACCGCTCTTTTAATAACGTTTTTCTGGGGAAACCCATTATTTAAAGAATATGATTTGATTACCTTTTATCTTGACGGAGATCTATAGTTTGAGAGTTACCTACGAATTTACGCGAAGTCTAAACACTCAGATTATATGTATTTATGGAGACCATGCTTCGTTTATCACCTTAGTGTAATTTAGAATCATCCTACCTTTTAAAAGGAGCTTAAATTAGGAGCTTAATTACTTAATTACGCTCTAGAAACAAAACAGTTTTCTCTAAAGGTATGTTTTAACAGTTTTCTTTAAAAAAGAGCAAGAACAATGTTTCCTTGAAGTTCTTGACATTTTAGAAGGATAGAAACCGACGAAAGAATGCTCTGTCCCTGTTTACACAAAAAGAAAAGGCAGAATGGGGGTAGAATGTGCATTTTTAATCTTTATTCTTTTGGTCAAAAGTTATACAGTAAGTCGATAGTTGAACGGCATGAAAAACTGCTCTCCCTTTATCAAAGTGAGAGCAGTTTTTCTTGTGTCTTGACAAACTCAAAGCATTTACTACAATTAAACCAATTTAACCACTTTTGAATTGGTAAGGCGACTGACCGACTGTCAGTCGGTAAGATATAACATATTCCAAAGCGTAGTAGGTTTCTCTACAGGGTGTCCCGTAAATAATGGATCAAACGTAACGGGTAGGTAGCTTACCTAATTTCCAACAACTAATTTGAATATTTAAAAAAAAACCGTTACAGTAACCAGGATATTAATTTTTTTTCGAATTTTACGATTTTGTCTTCCAGAATTAAGCTTTTTTAATGCTGTCGCTGCAAATGATGACATTTTTAGGTATGATTTTTATTTAACATTTCTGAATAGCTTACTAATGTTATAAGATACCATTTTTTTGAATACCGTTTTATTTGCCTTAGAAAAAAAATCTTGAGTTGAAAAGTTTTTTCTTTACGATGTTAAGACCAAAATTGAAAAAATTCTCCTGTAAAAAAAATGTATGACACCGAAGACCACCATTATTTTAAAAACTTGTACATTTAATAAGGTTTGCAAATTGGTATAAAACTTACGTCTAGTCCTTATCGTTACAAAGATATTGCTATGAATGTGATGAAGAAGACAGAAAATAAATTAAATTGGTACTATTCCATTTTTCCTTTTCGTAATGGCTTATGCTTGAATGCTTGTAATCGAAGCAGGTAGTTAAGCGGATAGCATAATTCCGACCCGATGACGTCATCTGTCCGGAATTTGGGACCGCTACCTGTGGCGGAGTTGCACCTCAGTCAGTGTGAAAGGGATAGATAGCGCCGCTTTTTGGTAAATCGGTTAAATCGGTATGAAGTTGCGCAGGTTCTTTTGTTCTTTCCTGCGCCCTTCACTCGTACAGGCTTCATTGTTGCTTGATTTTATTAGTTTAGTTTTAACTAGTCTCTCTTCGAGTTGCTACGTCAGACAACTTTCGCTCCCGGTCAGTGGCTCGGTGTTTTCTTCTGTAAAATTTGACTTGTGCTGTGTTTTTGGACTTTGCTTTGCCTATCGATTTGGAACTCTTTGCGTATTGGACAAACGACTTGGCGATCCTACGGACTCCGAAAACATTCGTTTGTGTGTGCTTGTACGTGTGTGCAGTAGCGCTGAAACCTTATTCAGCCCAATGCCTCGTTATGAGTACACGCCACGGCTACTGCCGTGGCGTGTACTCATAACGAGGCATTACCTCTTGCTTCTCCGTAGATAAAATGCATTTCGGCGTACTCGCCGAAATGCATTTTATCTACGGAGAAGCAAGAGGTAATGCCAGGGCGGCTGCAAGATTGTACCGTGAAAGATACCCGAACCTGGTTCGTTATCCCGATTATCGCGTCTTTATTAGAGTGCATAACGCGCTTCTTGAGGGAAGAATTCTTGGCACCGGAGTTGGTGGTACCCGTGAAGGACGACCGCGACAAGTTAATGACGAAGTCATTCTTCGAGAAATCGAGGAAGATCCGTCAGTCTCCGTTCGCGTCATAGCGCGACGCGTAGGAATTTCTAGATCGACGGTGCATCGAGTGCTACAACGGTGCCGATTGCACCCATATCACGTGCAACGTGTTCAAACGCTGACGTCGCGTGATTACCAGCCAAGAATAGAATTTTGCAAAAGGATGCTTAGAATGATTCGGGCGGACCCGCAGTTTTTTAACAAGATTTTATGGAGTGACGAGTCTTCATGCCGCCGAGATGGATATTTAAATTTGCATAATTTGCACAGTTGGCAGCTGATAAACCCACATTTGATGCGAGAGGACAGGAGCCAACATCAATTTAAAATAAATTTATGGGCGGGAATAATCAATGGGCAAATAATAGGGCCCTTTGAACTACCAGCTACTCTAAACGCCGAATATTATCTCCATTTTTTAAGGAATGAGTTGCCAAGGTTATTAGAAAACGTTCCAGAAGACGTACGGCAAGCAATGTGGTTGCAAAATGATGGGTGCCCCGCTCACTATGCGACGGCAGTAAGGGCGCACCTTGATGAAAGTTATCCGGACAGATGGATCGGCCGATTAGGACCAATTTTGTGGCCTCCGCGATCTCCGGATTTAAATCCCCTAGATTTTTTTTACTGGGGATGTTTAAAAGACAGGGTCTACAAGAATCCAATAACGTCGGAAGAAGAATTACGACAGCGCATCCAATCTGCTGCATCAGAAATAAACCAAAGCCGTTTTGTCCGTCGGATAAGAGCTTCCTTTATTAGGAGATGCAGACTTTGCATTCTTGTAGAGGGAAGGCAATTCGAACATTTATTGTAAAAACCAAATAAAACGATTTATTTGAACTAACTGTTTTTTTTAGTACGGCCTCCTAATTCTTTTCATACGCCTCAATAATTCAATGAACATTGCCTCTGAAATACTACAGTTACACATTTTAAAGAAAAAGTTTAAATGTACACATTTTTTTATTTTTTTTATTAACGTTGATTTGGAGCACCTCTCAGATTCATAGCAATTATCTTTGTAACGACAAGGACTAGAATGTACAACTTCATACCAATTTACCAAAAATACAAAAGCGGCGCTATCTATCCCCTTCACGCTGACTGAGGTGCAACTCCGCCACAGGTAACGGTCCCAAATTCCGGACAGATGACGTCATCGGGTCGGAATATGCTAGCCGCTTAACTACCTGCTTCGATTACAAGCATTCAAGCATAAGCCATTACAGAAATGAAAAAATGGAATAGTACCAATTTAATTTTTTTTCTGTCTTCATCACATTCATAGCAATATCTTTGTAACGATAAAGACTAGACGTAAGTTTTATATCAATTTGCAAACCTTATTAAATGTACAAGTTTTTAAAATAATGGTGGTTTTCGGTGTCATACATTTTTTTTACAGGAGAATTTTTTCAATTTTGGTCCTAACATCGTAAAGAAAAAACTTTTCAACTCAAGATTTTTTTTCTAAGGCAAATAAAACGGTATTCAAAAAAATGGTATCTTATAACATTAGTAAGCTATTCAGAAATGTTAAATAAAAATCATACCTAAAAATGTCATCATTTGCAGCGACAGCATTAAAAAAGCTTAATTCTGGAAGACAAAATCGTAAAATTCGAAAAAAAATTAATATCCTGGTTACTGTAACGGTTTTTTTTTTAATATTCAAATTAGTTGTTGGAAATTAGGTAAGCTACCTACCCGTTACGTTTGATCCATTATTTACGGGACACCCTGTATAAAAGAACGGGCAATAAAACTCCACGGACACTCTTGTAAATAAAAATTTCGTTACAAAATATTAGTTACATTACAACTTTACTATGAGACTGGTGGCGAGTGTCCATCTTTGTTTTCATAGAGAGATACCTGGGTAGTTCGTCTAGTAGGTAGGTACGCAGTCTTCATCCAGTCTGCGCACACTAATACACTCACAGCCAACACTTTCATTAAACTGGGTATCAAGTTCGAAGTTTTTTTTAATTAACATCTCTCTACGTCAGAAATCATCAAATCATTAGGTTATACACACATTTCAGCTCAGAAGAACATGTTGTCTTTTACTTCTGTCCAGTTATCTTTAATGTGATGATTACATTATTAAAAAGCAATAGTGACGTTCCACTGTGGCAACTTTCACTGGTCGTTCGAAAGAAAGAAAAATATTCAATGATTTCAATAACTGCAGACCGATAAGGAAATTATGTGTCCTTAATTGTTGTTGTTTTCTTTTTTTAGGGTTCCGTACCAAAATGGAAAAAAAGGAAACCTTATGGTGTGACTCAGTCTGTCTGTCTGTCTGTCTGTCTGTCTGTCACAGCTGGATATCTCAAGAACTACTTATGCTATCAACTTGAAATTTGGAACAGTTTTAGATGATGTTTACCCAACTATTTTGCAAATAAGAAAGAAATAGAAATATTTTTACTTTTTTTGCAACATTGACTGAAAGGGGGTCTTAAAAATTCAAAGTGGAGCTACTATGGCATGTGGGGTATCATATGAAAGAGCTCTATTTGCACATTCTCAAACATTTTTTTTTCTTTTTTTAAAGCCGCATAGTTTTCGACTTTTGATGAAAAATGTAAAAAAAAATACCGTCCCCCCCCCCCCCCTTATCTCCGAAGTTTGCAAAGCGAAAAATCTGCAAATATTCTATATGATAGAAGTTTATGTAAAGATTACAGGAAAAATAAAACGATATCAGATAATTATTTTGCCTTTGATAATCATGTAGAGATGGTTTTTTAAAGTATGTTAGTATTATTCAGATCAGATATCCCTACATAAAATTATCTATCGCAAGACTTACTTACGTCATTACATTTTTGCAAGCCGCGGATTTTAACAGATTAACACCACATTAAGGCTTGTCTGTCGCAAAAAGCGCGGTCACTGTCGGACTGCATAGAAAAGAAAGAGAAGCGCGATGACACAACGCTTGCAAAATATGAAGTAATTATCGATTTACAAAAAATCTGTTGATTAAACTAAAAAAGTAATGACAAGAAATCATTCCTTATTAGTTTGTGAAGAACTGTATTTTATGAACACTTTTAATGAAAACTGTAGGATTAATATTATGGTAACAACTCGAAAAAATAGACCGAAATAAACCTGGATTTAGGTTTTTTTTTCCTTGGTTCTACAAACTAAAATAGATTTCAGGACACATGAAATCACTTCTTATGTATTGTAGATTACCTACTGTGTATTTTTAACCGACTTCCAAAAAAGGAGGAGGTTCTCAATTCGGTTGTGTTTTTTTTTTTTTTTTTGTATGTTTGTTACCTCAGTAAGGGTCATTTATGAACCGATTCGGAAAATTCTTTTTTTATTTGGAAGGGATTCCAGATTGGTCCCATTTTTATCAAAACTCAGTTCTGATGATGGGATCCATGAGGAATCGAGGGAACTCCTCAAATATTATAGGCATACATATAGCAATTATGGTATTTTCATCAACAAATCAAGCGTTTGCATTCAGAAAGTATCATCTGGTGAAGTGGAACTGATGAAGAAGATCACAGATGGCCACGGAAACTCCTCAACGATGATAAGTATTTCACGGATAGCGATAAGATTAAAATAGTTAAGCGACTATGACTAAGCTTCAAATAAATGGTTCTGATGAAAATGGTACCATCGAACCGATCAGATGAAGAAGCCGGAAGGTAGGCATCGGAACTCAGTAATAAAACAATGTATCCTAGCCGTGTTTATGCTTATTGTAATTGTCATGAGGTGCACTCTGGCTATAAATGCTTTAATGGTAATTATATGCCGCTTCAATGATGCTCTAATTTATTTTGCAGAGTGGTATTCAGATTTGTGTGGGGTAGGTAGGCACCACTAAAAAGTGAAAAATAAAAACTTTTTACAAAAAAAAAACAACCGACTCCCAAAAAACACTACAAAGTGAAAAATAACTTTAATTTCGGAAGTCGGTGGCAAAAAAAACGAAAGTAAATAAAAAACCAAAGACACCGACTTCCGAAATTGTAGATTATTAAAAAAATATTGGACACGACCATACTTATTTTTTATTTTTTTGTGTAATCAAAAGATTACGGCGATACGTTGAGATAAAATGGAGCATGACGTCACACAGTGCTAGATTTTCTAAGTAGTTGTGACGTAGCGAGCCCCCACTGTTATATAAGTATTTTTAGGGTTCCGTACCTCAAAAGGAAAAAACGGAACCCTTATAGGATCACTCGTGTGTCTGTCTGTCCGTCTGTCACAGCCAATTTGGTCCGAATCTAATGAACCGATTAAGTTGAAATTTGGTATACATAAGGATTTCTGTGACCCAAACACGTACGGCTAAAGTAAATAAATTAATTTTGAATATAGGGGTCACTTTTAGGGGACTATAAGAAAATTTAAAAAAGTTTTGCAATCTGTACCGTGTAACATATCAAATGAAAGGGCTTACAGGAAAACCTATGAGAAGTTTGTGGTCTTAAAATAACATGGTAAATCTCTCAATATTGTGAGTACAAACTTACATTATTTTACTGTCGGAATGTATGGGAGAACATGTTTTTCAACTATAATGTTAAGTTTGTTCTTGGGATAATTAATTTAATCCCAACTACGGAACCCTTCATTGTGTGTAGTCCGACACGCATTTGGCCGGTTTTTTTTAAATAATATGATAAAGCAAAAAATACGTGTTTAATATTATTTAATTATCTCGCCGACGGACTAAATAGAATTTCTTTTTTTTTACCCAGGCACCATCTCTATTAACCCATTAACCGCTTACGTCGGATTAATCCGACAAATATTTTCGTGTCCATTTCGCCAAGGTCGTATATTTACGACCAAATACCACAGCTCCTATAATCTGTTTTTTAATTTCGATAAGCTGTATTCTATCAAAAAGATTTTTTAATTTTCTGTGCTTGGCGCTGGGGGCACGACAACTGTGAAGTCTGGCGGTTAAAAGGTTAAGTAAGTAAATCAAATAAAACTTGATAACTTCTAACCAAACGAATAGTGTCGTGTAAACAATCAGATATTGAAGCAGGTAACCATTGCGTAACCTGCGTGTACCTACGAAGGGAAATAAAGGTTGTTAATAAACCTTTCTTTTTAAGAAAGCAAAAAAAAACATTACGTAACTGACGGTACTTTCACACTCGGCTTCACGTTAAATAAAATAATGTTATAACGTTATTATAATACGTTATATTTAGTAGTTACGTGAGGCATGCATGCCTTGATAAGGCTTCCTGACGCCTTCTACCTAAGGCTTAGGTATTAGGTACCTAAGTCTAGAACTCAAGGTTGATTTGACACGATACGGTCTTAAATCGTAATACCTTTTGTTTCTGAAGGCCTTAATTATGGTGTCTTTTTGGTGAGACAGGTTCATAGCATTGAAGGTGTTATTAAGAGAGCTGTCGCTTTTTGTCACCTCTCTCGCTCACACGGAACCAAATTTATAAGATATGTTTTTTTGAAAAATGTACCTAATCAATTAGCGACTAGTAAATAATCTTAATGTCAGCTGTGACAGACAGACTGAGTCGCACCATAAGGGTTCCTTTTTTACCATTTTGGTACGGAACCCTAAAAAGACATGTTGCACTGACTCCAAATAAATTGGGGTATGGGCAGGAGAATGATGTTGTCTTGGATTTTCATGTAGCGACTGTACTTTTCTGCGTAGGTAAGGGGTGTTACCGCCGATGGGGGAAACCAAGTTGTCCCTCAATGCCCTTTTAACTGTATAAGGTCAACAACCGCCTGTTAATTTCGCGTGTTAGTTGAAAACTTTTTCAGGGAAAGAGGTTCATTGCCTATGCTAGACTTTCGTGAAAAATGCTAATTTAATGTGATGAAATGGTTGCGTGTAACCATATAGATAAGAATATATTTCTATGCGTGTAACGTAGTAATCAAAAGTTTATCGATGGTACAATAGTCTGGTCGAATTGTTTTAAGATGGTATCAAAGACCTACGCGGATTCAAACTCATTAGTCATTCTAGAAAATAAAATAAAGTAGTCTTCAAAGAAAAAAAACGGTCAAGAGCGAGTCGGACTCGCGCACCGAGGGTTCCGTTCCGATATCTGAAAAAGTGTGCTACTTAGAGACATCGTTTTATTTTTCCTGTAATCTTTACATAAACTTCTATCACATAGAATAATTTCAGATTTTTCTTTTTCATCAAAAGTCGAAAACTATGCGGCCTAAAAAAAAATAGTTTAAGAATGTGCAAACAGCGTTCTTTCATATGATACCCCACATGACCTAGTAGCCCCTTTCAGTCCCTGTTGCAAAAAAAATATAAATATTTTTATTTCTTTCTTATTTGCAAAATAGTTGGGTAAACATCATCTAAAACTATTCTAAATTTCAAGTTGATAGCATTAGTAGTTCTTGAGATATCCAGCTGTGACAGACAGACAGACAGACATACAGACATACAGACAGACAGACAGACAGACTGAGTCACACCATAAGGGTTCCTTTTTACCATTTTGGTACGGAACCCTAAAAACCGGGCCAGTGCGTGTCGGACCACGCACAATAAAGGGTTCCGTAGTTGAAAAGAATTTATGCCAAAAACAAACTTAACATTGTAGATGAGAGACATGTTCTTCCATACATTGATATAGGTACGTCACGGATTCTAGGTTGTACGGTACCGCACATTGTACTTTGGCCTAGTTAAAAATACTGCTCAATCTGCCTAGCCTTTTCCCAACTTTGTTGGGGTCGGCTTCCAGTCTAACCGGATGCAGCTGAATACCAGTATTTTACATGGAGCGACTGCCTATTTGACCTTCACAACCCAGTTACTGGGTAATAAGATACCCCTTGGTAAGACTGGTTGTCAGACTTTCGGGCTTCTGACGTTTTAAAAATACTGTTAATATTGTTAATTAAGAAAATATGGTATTGTCACGTAGGTACGCAAGTACATCAGTCTTCGGTTTGATATCGAGCTCTCGCAACAGCTAACAATTTGTTACATTTTTTATAACATTTTAAATTATATTTTAATTAAGTACATTAATTTAGTGAAGTTTATCATTAAATACTTTCATGAACATTAACATTTTCATTACATGTAAGGAATCGCCCTTACATGGGTCAACGGCAAGTACCGTAATCTCTTTTCTTGCAAGTAAATTGCAAGCAATGAGATAAAAGATAATAGAGAGGCTATCAGAAGAAATGTCATAGAAAAAGTGTGATCCCATGTGTCAGTGACTTTAATAGGTAGACACGCATTGTCATCACGCATGCGACATGACATATGTAGGCGTAGACTTGTGTCCACTGGTCATAAGTATCAGATTACAATTTTGTTCGCTATGCTCCCGTCTATTGTTAAGTAATATTTAAAGTCTTTGCTTGCAAGTATCAAAATATGTCGCATAAATGTCCGTTATTCTTTTTATTGCGTTGACTTAGAAGCTTATTTTTTATAGAGCTCTTAAGAGTGACCACAGGCCTAGGGTATTTGATATTAATTTCAATTTGACACCTCCACGCGTTCCTGAAAAAAATGGTCTTGACAAACAGACGGACAACGAAGTGAGCCTAAAAGGGTTCCGTTTTTTTCCTTTTGAGGTAAGTACGGAACCCTACAAAAAGGATATGAATCTATGAAGGTGCTTACAGAATTGCTAGATTTCCAACAATGCGCTTTTATTTAGGCATTACATTTAGGCGTCATCTTGTGTTAGTGAAAACGGGCATTTTAGTGTCAATCTTTAGGTAAAGAATAGCATTTTTAACATGCTTTTTTCAGCTGACGAAAATGTGTGTGTTTTGTGCCATGTAACGCCATCTTTCCACCTACGAATTAACTTGAACGTAAGTATGTAAGTACCTACTAATAATTTATCGTTGATGCTGTAATTAACACTTGGTATTCATAGTTCTATATCACAGATCACATGCACTGACATGTGGCTTAGAATCATCTTTTTTTACACAAACCATCTTTTTTCTTCCTATTAGGGATAAAACGAAAAAAGTAAAAAAAAAAATAAAAAAGAAAAAAAAAGGATATTCGAGCACTTTTTAAATTTCACTGAATAAGTAACTATATCAATGTTGACTTTAAGGCTCGTATTTATAATCAAAGTAATTACTTGCTACTAAGTAATTTCATACTTGAGGATAGAATTCTTGTAAAGAAAATGGTGACTATAACTTGGCTTTGACAGTTGTAACTTCAAGCAATTACTAAACTATAGAAAGAAAATCATTGCTTGAGCAATTACTTTTACTTGACTATAAATACTAAGTATAAATAATGAGTGTAAGTATCTATACCCTATCGGTTTAGGTAATTAAATAAAGGTAAGCAAAATCCACGTGTCTGGTTAACCTACTAAACGTAATACCTGTCACTTCATGCTATGAAACAGTTGTACCTCAGAAGAATAACTAGTTATTCTTCTGGGAGTTGTACTCAATTTAGCAACTTTTTAATTCGTTGTATAATGTCTTTCACCTTCAATCTTTTCCCGGCAAGCGTAGTTTCACCTGATAGATTGAACGGTGCGGCTGTTGTTACATAGTCGCAAGCCGTTTTAATACCATACCTACTTATTTGTAAAATACTGGTATTCAGCTGCATCCGGTTAGACTGGAAGCCGACCCCAACATAGTTGGGAAAAGGCTAGGCAGATTGACCTACTTATTTTATGCTGGACAAGATCTGTAGATAATTTGCACCGCAAATAGTTTAAAATCGTATGACACTTCACTTTTTTGTTTAATATTGACCAGTATTTGGTACTGGGTACTGGCTACTGGTATGAGAGACCCATGCAGCTCTACACTAGAAAAGTTTAGGTAGTGAAAAAAAGGTAAACAATCTTGATGTGTCTTTTATCTTTTTTAAGGTTCCGAACCTCAAAAGGAAAAAACGGAACCCTTAAAGGATCACTCGTGTGTCTGTCTGTCTGTCTGTCCGTCTGTCACAGCCAATTTGCTCCGAATCTAATGGACCGATTAAGTTGAAATTTAGTACACATGGATTTCTGTGACCCAAATACGTACAGCTTAAGTAAATAAATGAATTTTGAATATGAAGGTCACTTTTAGGGGGCAAACTGGAAATATAAAAAAAAAGTTTTGCAAACTGTACCGTGTGAGATATCAAATGTAAGGGCTTACTATGAAGGTCTCAAATATATTTTTTTTATAATTTTAAAATAAATAGTTTTAGAGTTATTTAAGAAAATAGACGAAAATTGACCATTCTCCCCTTATCTCCGAAACTACTGAGCCTAAAATTTTGAAAAAAATACAGAAAATAGATCTATACCTGTAGATTACAGGAAATTCTATAAGAAGTTTGTGGTCTTAAAATAACATGGTAAATCTCCCAATATTGTGAGTACAAACTTACATTTACAGTTGGCATGTATGGGAGAACATGTATTTCAACTACAGTGTTAAGTTTGTTCTTGGGATAAATTCATCCCAACTACGGAACCCTTTACGTGCGTGATCCGACACGCACTTGGCCGGTTTTTTTATTTTAAAACCTCAGTTTAAAAATAAAATGCAACTAAAAACCAATATAAATACAACAATAATGATTACTAAATCAATTGAACCATTAGTTTAAGCAGTAGTTTATTTGTTTAGTATGTGTTTGTGTAAAAAGTCACATCAAGATTATTATTATTATTATTACCTTTATTTTACCACCTAAACCTTTCTAGTTTATGTAAAGAGTCACAAATGTTTGTTCAAATATGGAAATCAAACACTCGTAAGGAGGACAAATGGCAGTAGTTTCTCGATAAACCGGAAACTGGTCCAGTCATGGATCATTTGGTGTCACCTCTGAACAGTGCTGACCTTCATTAGTAGGCTGCACGTAAATTGAGAATGGTCGAATACTTAAAACCAACTCGATTTTTAGTCGCACTTTTTTTGCAAACGTAATATACATCTAACAGTTTTGAAATAATAATATATGTAGGTATATAAAAGACGGGAATATGGCATTAAAAATTCATCCGCGTCGCTGTCAACAGGAAAAGTGCCCTAAAGGCTGCCAGCATTGCCAAGTTGTATGGCGATGCTGATTCTTTGGCCAAAAAGTAAGCCAGCTAGCCCTCTGGGTGCTCTCACGAGCAGAGTTAACCAATCACTTGGTGATGTCTCGAAAAACTAAGTGGGCACTCGCTACTCGGACCCCATGCCCCTAATGGTTCATGGTGTCAGTTACGCTTTAGAAGCCGCCGGGGTCGCGGGTTGTTCGAAAGAGATACCGCTGCTCCTGGCATAGGTAACTGAAGGAATACGGGTGGATTTTAGTCAGTAAAAGTCTGACACGCCCTCCCGCTCCACCCAGACCGGGAGAAGTCATTTATTTGATGATTTCACATCCACAAAAAAAAAGTTATGCTTTAGAAGAACTTTTAAGATCTAATACATAGCTACGAAGTTACCTCTAGGACATCATGCACTTCCATCGCTACAAATCAGGTGGTTCGGGTTTTTTTTACCCTATCCTCGTAAAACAAGAGCCAAAAAGCTGTGTAAGTATAGCTGTGTGTGTAGTATTATTATGAATGTTGTGCACGCCTATAAGTGATGTATTTACACAGTACTGAAGAATGAATTACCTATTGTTATTTACCCTTGTAAATATATCGTTGGTGTGCCTTGCTCAATAAATAAATAAATAAATAAATAAGTACCTATAATGAGTGCTCTACACTTACGGCGTGAATGGCCGCTAAAACCATGAAACGCGAGTGTAGATGGTTTCGCGCATTTTCGCGCCTTCGCATTCTTCGTGTCGATTTTTTGTCCCGCGACAAAGGGTTCGCGCGCGTGAACCCGAACGCATCTACACTCGCAGCTCTTCGCAGGTAAATTATTACTGCTGCGATGGATTTTCGTCCTTTCTCTCCATCTAATTATTGTTTGTTTGTTATAAAGAAATTGTAGTACGCGGACATAGCGTCACAGCAGCAGCAACAGACACAATCGTCCATTTTCTTTGAGATCGCGAACGAAACTGCGAAAGTTTGCCAGTGTGGAGGGACACGAATCGCGCACGAGTGTAGAGCAGACTTTAGGTGTGCAACAATGTCTAGAATTATTATCGTAGCTATAAACTGATCCAGGCCTACACACCGTGTCCGCTAATTGAATCTAGTACACAATGAGCACAATTTTCCCGAACTTTCTCTTGCTTTGCTTTTGTTCATGCTGGCTGCCACACTGTTGTCAAGTAGCCTATCTGTACTAACAATCTAATCTTTGCCTATTTTGAACGCTTCATTGGATTTAGTAAGTATTGTTAGAAAGCTGAGTTTTCTACCTACTGCAAGCCTGCTTTTGTCCCGTTTTGTAAGATGTAAAACTATTATAGTTTTCTAATGAGATTTTATATCGTTCGTCTTGAAAAAGGCTCTGATCCTAGATGATATCCGGACTAAAAAAAGATTGTTTAAAAAAAAATACTCTTGTTATCGGCCATCTTTGTTTTTATATTATCGTCTTGCAACAGTTATAGCATAAACCAAAAACAAAGTATAGGGGTTCAGGTGAAGTTTCACTGCAAAGGCCCTAAAGTCTAAAATACCTCCCCATCAACCATAAATTATTGACGTTTCAATGTTTCAGTACACTAAAGCTGATATTAATATTTTTCAGAGCTTATTAACTATACGCAACCTGTGTACGTGTGGCGGGATGACCCTAACTCCAGGCAGAACACCATCAAGGAGATCATTGAAAGAGCTACTTCCAAGGAGGACTGGCCTCAGGTTAGTACTGCTCCAAATATCATGACACTCGGGCCTTTCCTGAAAGTAGGGACGAGGTTGATGATCATGCTACTGCTGAAAATTCTGCTTGAAAGGAGTTTTTGAGAGAGATCGCAAATAGGCTCGCCCCCATGCATGCGAAATTCAAATTGCGTTTTATGCAATTTGCAGCTCAGTGTCAGGTTGTATCTTGATACGCGACAATTACAAATATGTATCTACATAATTATAACCATGAGAATCATCAACACATCTCTCTAAGTTAGACTTCCCGTGGTTTGATCTGATTTCCACCAAACCACCCCCACCAAAAAAAACACCACAAAAAACCATGGAAAATCTAACTATCTAAGATGTATTGATGATTTTTCTGGTCAAAATGATGTAAATACATACGTTTTTTATTGTCGCGAATCATATTTTGATCAAGATACAACCTTACCTGCAAATTGCAAAAAACGCAAGAAAATTTCAATTTCGCGGGCTACCTTAGCGCATCCCCCCCTTAAACTGGCAGAATGTAGGTGTTTATAGGCACAGAATACAAGTACATAATAGTATACAAGTACAGAAGATTCACCCCGCAAAATCATTTAAGTAAATAAATAGCGACTCTTGCTACGACATAATAAAGTGCAATTGATCATCACTCTTCCTCCTGCCCTTATACCAATTAATTTGGGGTCGGCGCAACATGTCTTTTTCTTCCATACTTCCCGTCATCTCGGTAGAATGACCCCATTCCCCCATTTCTACCCATATCACACAGTCCATTCATCGTTTCTTTGGTCTTACCACGGCATTCATCGAAATTTTCCAATTTCTATTGAAGAGGAATGAGGAACAGGGTGTAAAGTTCACTCATCCTCCATTGAAAAGGAAGGATCCTCCTACCAGACGGGTGTTGTGTCTGGTGGGCTACTGCCCGACAGTTGATGTCAGGACGTTGTATTTATGCTAGTCGCGCGGTAAACTCTGATTTCGCGATGCAGGATTGCGTGACGTCATGCCATTGTGATGCGTAGTTCATATTGTGGTGATGTAGATGCCGCCACAGTATTAATAATCCAAAAATAATGTTTATTTAGTCAACGCGCGTCGATCTTCAAATAGACGTACTCCCGCGCATGGTTATAATAAGCGAGTATTTCTGGAACGGGTTATACTTAGTTGAACTATTTAAACACTAGCTTCTTCCCGTGACTTAGTTCGCGGGAGTTGTTTTAACTTAAAAAATATCCTACTAGCTTCTACCCGCGGCTTCGCCCTCGTGGATCCGTGGACCGGGATAAAAGTATCCTAAGTCCTAATTCAGGTCATGATCTACCCATGTGCCAATGCCACGCCATGTGGCATTCGTGGATCTTTGACGGTCGTTACGGGTCGTCAGAAGCCCGAAAGTCTGACAACCAGTCTTACCAAGGGGTATCGTATTACCCAGTTACTGTGTGTGTAGGTCAGATAGGCAGTCGCTCCATGTAAAATGCTGGTATTCATTCGGTTAGACTGGAAGCCGACCCCAACATAGTTGGGAAAAGCTAGGCAGATTGATACATATATTCCTAGTATTTCTGCCACCAAGTGGCGGGTGGCATTGCTTTCCGTTTCAAGCAGAGTTTGGGTGATGAGTTGAATGTTTTACGTTACAGGTCCTGATATTCCCTGAAGGAACTTGCACGAACCGTTCGTGCCTCATCACTTTCAAGCCGGGAGGATTCTACCCTGGGGTGCCGGTGCAGCCCGTCACCATACGATACCCAAATGCGAGGGACACCGTCACCTGGACCTGGGAAGGGCCTGGCGCGTGAGTGATAAACTGATAAATATTTATAAAAAAAACCGGCCAAGTGCGTGTCGGACCACGCACAATGAAGGGTTCCGTAGTTGAAAAGAATTTATCCCAAAAAACAAACTTAACTAACATTGGATCTTGGGATCCAATGTTAGTTAAGTTTGTTTTTTGGGATTTTTGGGAATTTATTTTTATGTCATAAAATTACAAATTCACTGTTTTCGGACTTTTTCCTCCAGTTGTGCTGGTCAACGGGAAGTACCCTATATGTTTTGATTTACTTGCGACAGTTGTATCAAAATATGTCGCAAAATGGCTGTATTTTTTAACCGACTTTAAAAAAAAAAAGAGGAGGTTATCAATTCGTCGCGTATATATATATATTTTTTAATGTTTGTACACCGATTTCTCCGTCAATTGTGAACCGATTTTGAAAATTCTTTTTTGATTTGATAGTGTATGCTCTCGAGGTGGACCCATTATCACCAAGTCAGAATCTGATGAGGGGATCCCATGGAAATCGAGGGAAACCCTCAAATTTTATAGGCACACCTATAGTGATTTGGGTATTTTTGATAGTAACTTGTGCATTAACTCTCGAAAAGCACCATTTGGTGAAGTGGAACTGATGATGAAGACCACATATGGCCATCGGAACTACTCAATAATGAGTATTTCACGGGTTGCGATTCGATTACCAATTTATGCTCGTCCGTCACAATGCATATGGTGAAGTGGAGCTGATGGTGACTTCACCATCAGCTCCAGTCCTTCTGGTTCTTACTAGGAGAACTCCTCAACAATTAACGTCCCAGCATCGGGAAAAGCAATATTTTGTAAAAGATGATGAGCAGTTGACATTAGACTATTGTAACTTAGATAAATTACAAACTGACTCATTAAAAATTTAAAAATAAAAACTAAAAAAAAAACAACCGACTTCCAAAAAAAAGTACAAAATAACTTGAATTTCGGAAGTCGGTGGCAAAAAACTAAAATACAGATCCAAAGACACCGTCTTCAGAAATTAAAGTTATTTTTCAATTTGCAGTTTTTTTTTTAAGTCGGTTGTTTTTTTTTTGTAAAAAAGTTTTTTTTTATTGCGTTGACATAGAAGCTTGATTTTTTTAGAACTCTAAGGGACCATAGACCTACGTATTTGATATTAATTTCAACTTGATCTCCACGCGTCCCTGAGAAAAAGGGTCTTGACAGACTGACAGACTTGAAAATTTTTTTTATGTGATAGAATTACAAATTAACAATTTTCAGCCTTTTTCCTTTATTTGTGTTGTATGACCTTGCTTCTTGTCAAATTTCATGATTCTAGAACAACGGGAAGTACCTTATAGGTTTTGATTTACTTGCGAGTATCAAAATATGTCGCATAAATGGCCGTATGTTTCTATTGCATTGACTTAGAAGCTTAAGTTTTTTAGGACTTCCAGAGACCATAGACCTACGTATTTGATATTAATTTCAACTTGATACCTCCACGCGTTCTTGAGAAAATGGGTCTTGACAGACTGACAGACAGACAGACAGACGGACAACGAAGTGATCCTATAAGGGTTCCGTTTTTTCCTTTTGAGCCTGAACCCTAAAAACCGGCCAAGTGTGTGTCGGGCCACGCGCAGTAGGCAGGTCGTAGTTGCACAATAATGTGGACTAAGCAGAGGGCTTTTTGTTGTTTCATGAATATTTGACCATTACTCGTAAGCTTGAAAAACCTACTTGCTGTGATAGTTTTCCTTTTTACTTATATATTAACGTGATAGTTTTACTATTACCGTGAATTTTTTCACCCATCCAAAACTAACCGTTTAGCTGGCGGGGGGGAGGGACACTTGACTCTAACAAAAATTAGCACTTTAAAGCTAGTTAATTTTAGAAACGGATCCCTAAATCGAAAAATTATTTTAACAAACCCACTATATTTTTGAAAGACCCATCCAACAATACCCCACACCATAGGTTAGACGAGAAAAAGAAAAACATCCCCACTTTACGAATTTTTTTTTCATGATTTTATTTTACCACTTTGTCGGCGTGATGAATATGTATATCCATGCCAAATTATAGCTTTCTAGTACTAAGAGTCTCTGAGCTAAGCTGCGGACGGACAGACAGACAGACGGACGGACATAGTGAAAGTATAAGGGTTCCTTGTTGACTACGGAACCCAAAAAAAAAACTTTTACTTCAGAAATGAAATCCATATTGATGTTAAGTACTTACAGCTATCTACTCTATCCAGTCCTTTTACCCCGTTTACATGTCCATTTCCACGGTAAATTGCAAGGAAATAAAATGGGTAACGTGAATGTGTAAACAGGTCGCTTCCCTTGCCGTTGACGTTGCCGCTTGCCTTGCATGGCGATCCCCAAATTGGCGATTTTTCGGCGGACATCAAAAACGAGCGCGAATCAGTGTTTATATGCATTGCTCTCTCGCTCACTTGCTATCGAATTTCTACGTTCTCTATGTTGGAAAGGCGTGACGAGGCAATGTAAACACATACAGGGTGTAAGGGACAGCCCTCCGCAAACTGATAGGGTGAATTCAGTATGTCATACTAAGATGACCGGTACATGAATTTTTTTGAGGAACGTTAAGGGAATCTAATAAACCTGATTTGTTTGTGTCTTTGTGCACAAATCGGAGCGTCTATTACTGGTTGGGAGGGGCAGGTAATAGGTATGCGGTGAGTTCGATGAACTCTGTAGCTAGACAGAAAGTGAACAGCTGATTTCACGCTTCGTTGGTTAGAGTATTTCAACATCCATTGCTGGTTTTTTTTTTTTTGTTTTTTTTTACATAAATGGAGTGCTGCGAACACACAATGCAATTTTACATTGAAATAATGAAAATCTAACTGAAAAAAAATTTGAAAAAATGAAAATTTTCCTGAGAAAATTTCCGGTGGAATATGATTCAAAATGAGGAGCTGAATGCACACTGTTAGTTTGCGGAGGGCTGTCCCTTACACCCTGTATTTCCCTTGACGTTTCCACAGTAATATTTAGGGAAATATTTCCGGCAGCTCGAAAGGCAATGGCAATGCCTGAATGTAAACGGGGTATTTGGTATTGGGCTGTCTGAGTGCTCTGCAATCGCTTTTAGAATTTGAGTTTGAAAAACTCAATTAAATCATAATTCTGTTTTTGTTTTTTTAAACCTATTTACAAAACTTCTCACAAGAAAATTATCAACAGTGAAACGAACAGGAACAGAAAGCATAATATTGATTACACACTGGAGTCGTCATGTGGTCTCATTTCCGATAGCAAAGAAGTTGCTCAAGAATTTGTAAATTTCTTTACCAGTATCCCACTTAAAACTACTGAGGTCTTAAACTCCTCGCCCTCGCTGTCTTTTGATTTAGTAAGGGCGAACGTTTCGGCCTGCCCGATTGAATTTAACTTTAAGCATATTAACCCCATAACAGTAATAAAAGCTTTTAAGCAAATTAAGATCAAACTGACCGAAGATCTTTGGGGAATGTCCATTAAAGTCTGTACCTCCATAATTGAGACTATAGCGCCTTACTTAGCCTTAATATTTAATTTTTGTGTAGATCAAGGAGTTTTCCCGGATTTAATGAAATACAGTAAGGTAATTCCACTTTTTAAATCCGGAGACAGTAAAGACAAAAATAATTATAGACCAGTATCCGTGTTGCCGGTTTTCAGCAAGGTGTTTGAAAAGGTAATGCTTAATCAAATGCTCAATCACTTTAACACGAATAAAATACTTCACGATCAACAGTTTGGTTTCACCAAAGGACGTTGTACGACCGACGCCGGTGTAACCTTATTAAAACACATTTTTAACGCGTGGGAAGAGGCCCAAGACGCCATAGGCATTTTTTGTGACCTCTCCAAGGCATTTGATTGCGTCGATCATGAAACCTTACTCTTGAAACTTGAGCATTACGGACTTGGAAAACTTGCCCTCAGTTTAGTAAAATCTTATTTAAATGATAGACAACAGCAAGTTCAAATAAATGGTGTCAATTCACTCTGTTTAAAAGTTAAAATGGGTGTTCCACAAGGCTCGATATTGGGTCCTTTCCTCTTTTTAGTGTATATTAATGATTTACTCCATTTATTAAAAAATCAACCACAAATGGTGCTATTTGCTGATGATACTTCATTAATTTTTAAGGTAGATAGACGTGCTACAAATTTTGACGACGTTAATAACGCCCTACTGCAGATCCAAAATTGGTTCACTGCTAATAATTTAGTATTAAATGGGAAAAAAACTAAGTGCATCAGATTTTCTTTACCAAATGTCAAAAGTAGTGATTGTGAGATAGTATTGAATCAAGAGAAACTAGAATTCGTCGATAAAACCGTTTTCCTGGGGATTACGCTCGACTCAAGGCTACAATGGGGTCCTCATTTAATATCACTTGCAGGACGGCTAAGTTCAGCAGCTTATGCTGTCAGAAAAATCCGTCAATTTACTGATGTAGATACCGCGAGGCTAGTCTATTTTAGTTACTTTCATAGTATCATGTCTTACGGTATTCTACTTTGGGGACGGGCTGCAGATATCGAGTCCATTTTTATTCTGCAGAAACGAGCCATCAGAGCCATATATAATCTTCGCAGGCGCGATTCTCTAAGGGAACTGTTTAAGGATATTAACATCATGACGGTACCTTGTCAATATATCTACGAAAACATCATGTACGTAAGAAAAAATTTACATCTTTTTAATAAAAGAGGTGAAAGGCATAATTATAATACTAGAAATAAGGACCTATTAGCTCAACCAGGTTTCAGGCTGGCTAAAGTAGACTCATCGTTCATGGGGTACTGTTTAAAATGTTACAATAAAATACCTCCACACATACTACAACTAAATGAGACGAAATTTAAAACTTGTATAAAACGCACACTATGCAGGCAGGCATATTATACGTTGGGGGATTACATAAATGATAAAAATGCTTGGCTCCATGCTGGTCCTGCTCCACAACCTCAACTAATTAATTAACATTTGAACATACTGTTGGAACTGCTGAAGATTGTAAGAATAGCTTTGCATTGTGTAGACTCAATCACCATTGTATTGTATAATTGCTTAGCACATGTGTGAGTACTATGTACCTACTCTAAAGCTACCATTTACTGGGTACGTCTTTATTTGACTTGGATGTGCCCTGGCGGCTGAGAGTGTGTCATGCTCACTCTAATGCCTCGCTGATGGTGGCGCGTGTGTTGGATCATTTAACGAATCCATACGTCAGGTTCGTCAACGGGCGCTGTTGGTGGAGGCTGGTCATACCTTAGCTGCCACGGCTTATTTTAATTTTAATTTTGAATTGTTTTTTTTTTTTATTTTTTTAATACGGACGCTTTTAACGTTCATCGTTCTCACATGTATAATTTCAACATGAATGATGTAACCAATATTTTGTAACCATATTTTGATTTAAAAGAGTGTCCGTGGAGTTTCTTGCCCGTTCTTCTCCATAGATCTACGTTTTGGAATGGGCAACTAGCTTCAACTTTCTGACTTACCTACTGACCGACTCTTTGACAATTCAAAAGTGCCTGTAATTGGTTTAATTGAAATAAATGCTTTGAGTTTGAGTTTGAGAAGAGTGTTACTTTCAGTAGAAGACAAAACACTTCTATAACTAAAGTAGGTTTAGTTTTTTATGAATAAGGGGGTAAGAGTTTAAGACAAATCGATTGTAAGAATCATCAAAATCGAGCCACGTGCGTGTCTCTAGAGCGCCACAGAAGAACAAATATACATTCTTATAGGCTGATAAACACATTACCCGCCTTTGCGTCGCGCAGTCGGGTGAAGAGTGGCTCATTTTTTGTTAACGTGATCATCATTAGAAGACCAAAACACTTTTAGGTGATTAATTAACTACATTCCTTATTAATATTACCTTTAATCGATTTCAGTTTAAAACTGCTATGGTTGACGTTGACTCAAGTGCACAGTTCGTGTGAGATCGAGTTCCTGCCAGTGTACTACCCTAGCGAGGAGGAGAAGAGAGACCCCAAGCTTTACGCCAGAAACGTTCGAGATGTCATGGCGAAGTAAGTTCCCAGCGTGATCATTGTCATTTATTGTGAAACACCGTGTATTATAAACTAGCTAATCTGACTGACGTTGTCATTTCCAAAAACTGCAAGTCAAACTGTACTTAATGTATTGGATGACTTTTTTTACCGTCTTGAAAAAATGTCATGCGCATCGGAAAGTCAGAGCGACAAACTTACGTGACGCGAACTATAATACCTAGTTTTGACTGATCTTTGTGTACATTATAAAACAATATCGAGAACGGGTCCTATCGCGATATGCCTTTTTTTACGAGGTAAACAGGTACCTACTTGTTTCCCGACGTTTCGACCGCCTTGCAGCGATCGTGGTCACGAGAGGATTGATGACAGCTCAGCGACGTCTTCGTAAAGTGCGGGTATGTGCATCTACCCTCACTTGGTCTTCACAATTTTTAATAATGTCACTGTCGGTTGAAAGGAGTGACGCACAAAGTTAGAACAGTACTCAAGAAATACTCCATCAAGACTGTATATAGTCCACTCTCCAGCATTTCGAAGTGCCTACGTTCTCCGAAAGACGTAATTCCCCTTCAGACACCTGGCGTATACAAGGTGGATTGCAGCTGTGGTAGTTCGTATATAGGGCAGACAAAACGAACAATCGCCGAAAGGATCAAATAACATATTGCAGCTGTAAAAAACCGTCAAACCAACAAGTCCGCGATAGCTGAGCAGTTGCTGGAGGCTGGTGCAGACCATTGTATTCAACTACACAAGCTACAGGTTCATTCCACTGATCGTTACTATTACTCCAGAATAGTACGTGAAGCAGTTGAAATCAGGAAATATAAAAATTTCAACAGAGAGGATGGATACCGACTGCTTACAACTTGGAATCCAGTCTTTAGCAAGTGCAAGCAACGCCGGTCAGGTCCGCCAGTGTGTAGACGTCCTTAGTGTTGTGTGTAGAAGTACCGACAGTGACATTAATAAAAATTGTGAAGATCAAGTGAGGGTAGATGCACATACCCGCACTTTACGAAGACGTCGCTGAGCTGTCATCAGTCCTCCCGTGACCACGATCGCTGCAAGGCGGTCGAAACGTCGGGAAACAAGTAGGTACCTGTTTACCTCGTAAAAAAAGGCATATCGCGATAAGACCCGTTCTCGATATTGTTTTATAATGTGTACAATCGCGAAAGTTAAAAAAGTTTGATCTTTGTGTACTTTCAGAGCACTCGGCGTTCCTGTTCTCGACTACACCTACGATGACTGTCGGCTGATAGCGCGCGCGAAGCAGCTGGGCATCCCCTGTGCGGCTTCTACGAGGGAAGTCCACGAGATCCGAGCACAACTGGGGTAAGGGACATGAGCTGAATACAAGTATTTAACATTGAGCGACTGCCTATCTGACTTCCACAAGCCAGTAACTGGGTAATACAATACCCCTTGGTAAGGCTGGTTGTCAGTCTTTCGAGCTTCTGACGACTCGTAACGACTGTCAAAGATCCACGAATGACAGCCGGGACCAACGGCTTAACGTGCTTTCCGAGGCACGGAGGAGTCTCGGTATGTAGAGATGGTTACCCAACCACGGACCAACCCAACAAATATGTCACATTGTCTGTTAACGCAGTCTTACCAAGAGGTACCGTATTACCCAGTAACTGGGTCGTGGAGATCAGATATGCAGTCACTCCATGTTAAATACTGGTATTCAGCTGCATCCGGTTAGACTGGAAGCCGAGCTCAAGATAGTTTGGGAAAAGCTAGGCAGATGACGTGATATCGCATTGTCTGTTATATTAAATGGGACCCTGGACATAATCTATATCTAGAAAAATCAATGCCACTTTTCGTTGAAATTTTAAAACTCATGAACGGCTGGGCCGATTTAGCTGATTTTGGTTTGAAATGTTTGACGGAGTCCTTCAAACTAGATCGTTTAAACCTTCCCTGGTTTAAACGATGAAAAAAAAAAGGAAAAGTTGCCGAGAAAATTGGCAAATTCTGGAAAACTGAAAGTGGACTTTATATGGGAATATTGTAATTGGGACAGGACAACGTCTGTCGGGTTAGCTAGTAATCTATATAAAAGAAAGTCGTGTTAGTTACACTATTTATAACTCAAGAACGGCGAACCGATTTGGCTGAAAATTGGTGGGGAGGTAGCTTAGAACCAGGAAAAGGACATAGGATACTTTTTTTCTTTAAGTAGATATAACGTTGTATAACAACGGCTGGACCGATTTGGATGAAATTTTGTGTGTATATTTGAATGGGTTCCTGGATGGTTTGAAACACAATTGGACCCGGTAGTTGGCGTTGCATTCGGGTTCTAGGATCGTTCAGACAGGACATCGTCTGTCGGGACCGCTATTGTAATGTATTTTCTTCTGTGGCCAGCCTGGAGCGGTCTCAACTGGAGCTGCACCTGGCGGCAGCGGGGCTGCAGGGCGGCGCGCGCTGGCTGGGCGCCGAGGAGCTCGCGCGCCGTCTGGGGGTGCCGCTGGACACGCGCACGCAGAGGCTCTTCGAAATATTCATGCAGGTTTGTAAATCATACGTACAGTCAACGACTATTGTCCGTCACCCCCATAAGGGCGCTTTTCGTATGCAAGGGCCAGTGGCTAGTGGCCTGCATTGTTTTCGTCCACAAATAGCGCATCGGCGCACATTATAAATCAATCTGCCTAGCCTTTTCCCAACTATGTTGGGGTCGGCTTCCAGTCTAACCGGATGCAGCTGAATACCAGTATTTTACATGGAGCGACTGCCTATCTGACCTCCACAACCCAGTTACTGGGTAATACGATACCCCTTGGTAAGACTGGTTGTCAGACTTTCGGGCTTCTGACGACCCGTAACGACTGTCAAAGATCCACGAATAACAGCCGGGACCAACGGCTTAACGTGCTATCCGAGGCACGGAGGAATCTCGGTATGTAAAGATGGTCACCCATCCACTGACCAACCCCGGCAAGCGTAGCTTAACCTGACGGATCGACCCGTGTGGCTGTTATTATTTAGCCACGAGCTCCTCGGCGCACATTATAAAAAAAAGAAAAGGGCCATTGTTTATTTTAGGGTCATCCTTTTTAGGCGACAGTCATCTTTCATTGGTCGAACAAAAACAATTAACTTTAAAAAAAAGGCTCATCCTTCATCAATTGGTCAAACTAAAAAAGGGCATTGCAAACTACGATTTCAACGTGCAACCGAAAAAGTTTTGAAAAGTGTGAGGCGCAACGGCTTGCGATAGTACCTATACAGAATAATTTTTTGAGCAGTGCGCAAGTGCTGGAGTTACACCTGGAATTGCAAATCTTCGGATTGTAGTAAAAAACTAGCTATTCGCGATTCTTTTAACCATAATTTAATTATTTTCAGCGATCGAGTGGTCTAGTCTACTTCCCTGATTATCTCCTGTGCGCCGCGTTCCTGTCGCTGCAACATGCTCCCTTATCGCAACTCCTGTCCATCGCATTCAAGGTAGACATCCTTAATTTTATAAATTGTTAATTTGTTTTATATTTGTTTCAATCAACATTTTTGCCATAATTGGACCGATTTAAGCAAAAATGTTCCAAACCACACAAACCTCATTTTGAGATAATTGACTTAACATAGAATTATGAGTTAACATAGAGTTATTGAATTAACATAGAGTTGCGAGTCTTTGATAAGTTAAAATATACCTTATTTTGACCACGGACACTGTTTTAAATTATATTGTTACACAATCCTACTAATATTTTAAATGTGAAAGTTTGTGAAGATGTTTGGATATTTGTTACCCAATCACGCAAAAACGGCTGAACGGATTTGGATGAAATTTTGCAAACATATAGTTTATAACCTGGATTAACATTTAGGATACTTTTTATACCGGTAGTAGGTTCCCGTGGGATAATTTCCTACATCCACGCGGGTCGCGGGCAAAGCTAGTATGAAATGAGTAGGTACATCATTAATGTTAAATTTATGATTATTTGTGAGAACGATGTACAGACGCCAGCACATTAAGTCACCCGAAAGTGTCAAATTTTCCCAATCAATCTTGAACCTAATGCTTTAGCGATAAAGATGAAAATCCATTAAAGAAATTTGATAGATTGTAGATTTGTAGTACTGTACCTACGTTGATTCTGTAAAATTCAAACAACAACTCGCATCTCACATCGCTATACACTCTCACTTCGCATCACTTCTGCTCACTTGTTTTTTATTTGTCACTTTGAAAATTTAGAACGCCAATCAAGAAACTCCCGTGAAAGCTCAGGTGAAGTGAATTTGTTTTTGCTAGGAATTGACACTATAGACACTGTAGTGCTATTCTGCAAACATCTCACCGTGATAACTTAGGTGAAGTGAGCGTGAAGTGAGTCGTCATTCCATGTGACGATCTAGGGGTTGGCATTATTGACAGCTCACTTTGCGATCACTTCACTTATGTTTTCACGGTGAGATGTTTACAGAATAGCACTACTGCTCACTCCACGCTCACTTCACCTAAGTTTTCACGGTGAGATGGTTACAGAATCACACGGCTGGCGTCTGTACTTATTAAGACGTACGTATGTATGTCACGTTTAATTTGCAGCTATACGACAGCAGTCGCACTGGGCGGCTGAACCTGTCCAGCTTCGAGGAGTTGGCGACGCGCTGCCTGGGCCTGTGCCAGGAGGACGCACACAACACCTTCCAGCAGGCCGACCTGGACGAGAAGGGCTCCTTGACTTACGGTAACACAATATTCGGTCTCCAACAAATTCTATTTAGTCCTTATGTCAGATAATAAAAAAATATTAGACACTATAACGCGAATGCTTTTCTAACCGCTCAACCGCTCCCGCCACAATCCGCACGATTCTGGCGGGAACGACTCTCGTAACCGCTCGGACAATATGGGCGAGTCGAAGCTTCTAGAATCTTCCAGAAACAAATGACGCGCAGTCTTGTCGTTGACTTTAGTGAGACGTATGTCACTGTCAATTGGGTTGTGCACATTTTAGATATATTTACAAAACTTCAACTTCGGCCCGAACCCGAATTTTTTATTAAAGCACTTACCTACCTAAGATAATGTGTTTATGTTAAAAGACGTATTTATACAAAATGACTTAAATAACACGGATTAAAGATGGGGAGTGGGGGCTAGCTACGTCACTTCTACGTATAAAATCTAGCTAGACGTGACGTCATGCCATATTTTAACTGAATGTATTGCTTTAATGTTTAGATTACGAAAAAAAAAGAAAAATACGTGTCTAATATTTTTTAATAATCTAAAATAAGGACAAAAAATTTTTTTTAAACATTCTCAATATTTTAATTTTCCAGATGAATTCATATCATATGCGCAGAAAAAAGCTGAGTTTGCGTTTGTATTCGCGTGCGACGCGACACATCACAAGCCGAAGACTCAGTGAGGGTCACCAGGTCACATCCCGACAGTCTGCAGCCAGGTGCCCTAGCGACACGAACCGGCCCGCAGCAGGGCAGGTGGAGAGACACGAGGAAATGTCGAGAATGTGATTTTAGAATATTTTCCGTTACGGCGAAAGCGCCAGAACAGCCCGCGAAATTTAAATTTTGTTAAGTTTTTTTGCAACTTGTAGGTCAGTATTCGCTCACCCGAACAAAGCGCGCGAAACGCCGCTTGCAAAAAACCAGTCCAGCGTCGCACTCGATGACGTCATCCGGCTGCGCGCCACACTTTTGTAAACAAAGCCGATAGCCGCGGCGAAGTTTCTTGGAATCCCAAATGTTTTAGAATGTTTTTTAGAATGCTAGAGAGCAGGACTTTATTATTGTACTATGCGTGCCAAATAAGAGTACTGTCAAGACGCCATTTTGTTCCGCAATAGTATGGCAATACTCGCGAACTTCATTGCCAATGCGCACTAATTTGACAGCTATCGTGTGAAGTTGAAGCAAGCGCGATCCTATTCTTATATGGCACGCATAGTAGTGTCCGTTTCGTTTGAATGTATGATCGTATAAAATTCTCAAAAATGGGTTTGTTCTCAAAAAAGGAGCAAACACAGTTAGCCTCAGATTTCTAGATTCTAGGTTTCTAGATTTTCTAGAGAGAAAAAACAAGTGATGATCTGTATGTTTTAAGGTTTAAAATGCATGGTGTGTTAATTCTTACGTGAAACATAAATTGTTTGTTAATCAAATATGATTCCAAAACATAACAAAATTTGAAGTTCACGGGCTGCCTTAGAGCTTCTAGTGATATAAACAAAATTCTCAACCGCTGGGCAAAACTCTCTTGCAATTACGAACTAGAACTTTGCTAGAACAGTGGTATCCCAGTGGTAATGACCTGTATCAACATATTTTTATTTATTGAAAGTGCTGTTTCAGCAGCCATTAAAGTTCGCTTCATCACTTACTAAATACTCTCAGTATTTCATGAAATACTTATACTCAAAGATTTAAATCGTTAGATTCGCCCTACTGCGTCAAGAAATAGCCGCGTTTCTCTTTCTTTTTGACACCTCTGACACACCATAACGCAGTGACTTGACTTGATTGTCATGGAAACGTTTTTTAATAACGTGTGATTATGTACCTACGGTGAGGGCAAATCCAGCGATTTAAATCTTTGCACTACATACCTACATACATTTTTATTTTATTTATGTAATAAAGTATTTGCTCACAATGATGATTTGTATGACGCAAGTATGTTTTATCTATTTATATAGTTTTAATCCAATAGAATGATCGGAAATACATTGACAATTGGATACGGTGAAATATGGGGACTTGAAATTGTAGATATCTGGCATGTGAAAATAAAAATAACATTATAACTGATTTACTTAGTGCAATTTACTTGCATCTGGCATACAAGCGTTTAGACGAAGCAAGTCAATTGTTGCTTCAATTTCATGGTATGCCACAGGCGAGAAATTTGCATCGTGTAAATGAGTCTTAACTTCTGTATGGGATGAATAACGACTCTAAAGTAAAGATGCTTTAGAAATTTATATAAATACTGCATTTTAAATGTATTTAATTATGTTACAAAGTATTAGAACACTTATGATAGGGTTGCTGTGTTTGTATTCACAATAATAATATGCTTTATATCTTTAGAGTAGTTATTCATCCTAAACGTGTAGTGATAAAATAATTTATTTGTGAATAGCTTTAGTTTTACGCCTTATTCCATAGTTATGTAGAGTGATTAAGTCAATTATTGGCCGCGTGTGTTATTTAGAGAATATTTATTATGACGGCTAAAGCTACGGTTTCCTAAAAGAGAGTTTTGACACCTCTGACAAGCAATGACGCAGTGACTACACTTGTTTGTTATGGAAACGCTATTTAATATTGTGTGAGCTCACTCTTCTCAGCATCGACACTGTTTCTTGTGACTAAGTACGGTGAGGGCAAATCTGGAGATTTAAATCTTTGGTGAAAATTATAGATTTTCATGACGGCCGTTATAATATGAAGGAACTGCTTTCCTAGGAAACCAAAGTTTTGGGGGGCAATAGGTACTATCGTGGATATTTTCGGTGAACCACTTTTGAACCTTATTACCATGGTAATAAAGTCGAAAAGTGGTTCACCGCGATGGTACATCATAACCTCATTTTAGTTCAGACCTGCTTATGAACAAGGTGAATAGTTTTTAAACCGTGAACTTTTGTAACAACACGTTTATATTTTAGACCTTAAAATATAAAAGAGTCACAAAAACTTAAGGTTGCAAAGCCGCGCAGACCGCTGTATCTTTTCCTTAAAATTTAGGGAAAGTGGTCTGCGCGGCAGAATATTTAGTTACGGATCCCCGAAACGATCAATAATAATTGAATTTGCTATTAATTGATAAGTGATAGTATTCTATTATGTAATCATTTTTTAAATGACACTACACTTTAGTTTTAATATTTGACATTTTGTATTTCCTGAATATTGTTATAATGCTCATTTCAATTCTATAATTTTTTAATTTATTTTATTTTAATTTTTTTATTATTTTAATTTACTGACGTGTTTTTTTTATTAATTTTATTTTCAATGTTTGCATACCAACATGGTAGATTGTACAGGGATCACAACTTTGTAAACAGCTTTATTTTATGTACCTACTTTCGATGTAAATTGATTATGCAATTGTCAATATTTTGTGTGTTTATTGTCATCACTTCAACTGATATCAATCATGTAAAAAATGACAATTGCAATTGATCGTTACGGGGACCCTTTAAACGCCAAGCGTCGCGGCAGTAGCGGTCTTAATACGTGCGTTCGTGAATGTGCGTAAAGCCGTGGGTGCATTATGAACATTTAGTACGAACAACAATACTTAAGGCCCAGATTTCCTGAAAACGACCAAAAAGGTGGTTTTTTAAAGCAGTGTATCTCATAAACCGTAAATAATTTTGACATGTAAAAAAAAATATGATATTTTCAAGTCTTTTTCGCATACAGTGATGGAAGCCAAAACATAATTTTAATTATACATATTTTAATGCACCAAAAAAATCTTTAAACATACCTCCTAATAATCTTTAAAAGCAGTTTATCCCTTCATTAACAATTATAATTATAATTAAAAATATACCATGAAATGTCAAATTCCAAACTGCATCTAGTGATGGATTACTTTTTATTAAATAGTTAATTTCTAATTTTATACGATTTTATTTGCATTTTTACGACATAATTCCGTTGCGCGTGAGAATCTTCTATCTCGTGCGTCAAACTAGACAGCCATAACGCCATTTCACTTACACACCGAGCTAAACCAATCTTGGAACCAGGGCCTTAAATAATAGTACAAGTGTACGGAAAAGTATTTTCAGAATCTCGTGTCGACTGGTTCCCACGTCTTATGACCGTGCCTTCTACGACCGATGCTTCGGTCACACGTACCGAGTAGATGAGCCCGGCAGCAAAATGATACTAGGCCGAGATGTCCGAATGACTGTCTCGCCCTTTAAGGCTGCTCCTTCCTAAAATACGGCTTAACTAAGTAACTTTGTAACCATCTTTTACAGTAACTATAGCATCTTTCTGATAGGAAAAAATACACAGTAATCTACAATACATAAGAAGTGATTTCATGTGTCCTGAAATCTATTTTAGTTTGTAGAACTAAGGAAAAAAAACCTAAATCCAGGTCTATTTCGGTCTATTTTTTCGAGTTGTTACCATATTACTCCTACAATTTTCATGAAAAGCTTTTTGCGACGGATAAGCCTTAACTCGGCTGAGCGCTCAGTGATGTGTTTACACGTACCGTGCACTAGGCCGTAAGCACTATCTACTCGGCACGTGTGATTAAGGCAATGCGTTCAACACACAATTTTGTGTGCAGTTGCTGGTATAGACAATAAAAGAGATATCTAGGTAGGACACGCTAACATATTTGTAGGTGTATTGCTTCATGTTCAATTTTATCTAAATATTAGTTTATTAGGGTTCCGTACCAAAATGGTAAAAAAGGAACCCATAAGGTGTGACTCAGTCTGTCTGTCTGTCTGTCTATGTGTCCGTCTGTCTGTGTGTCTGTCTGTCACAGCTGGATATCTCAAGAACTACTAATGCTATCAACTTGAAATTTGGAACAGTTTTAGATGACGTTTACCCAACTATTTTGCAAAAAAGAAAGAAATAAAAATATTAATATTTTTTTACAACAGGGATTGAAAGGGGGTCTTAAAAATTTAAAGTGGGGCTACTAGGGCATGTGGGGTATCATATGAAAGGGCGCTGTTTGCACACTCTCATACATTTTTTTTATTTTTTTTCCCGCATAGTTTTCGACTTTTGATGAAAAATTTAAAAAAAAAACCGTTCCCGCCCTTTATATCCGAAGTTTGTAAAGAGAAAAATCTAAAATTATTCTATGTGATAGAAATTTATGTAAAGATTACAGGAAAAATAAAACGATCTCTACATAGCATACTTTTTCAGCAATCGGAACGGAACCCTCGGTGCGCGAGTCCGACTCGCTCTTGACCGGTTTGTATTTTTGCAATAGTCTTACATTGTAACACACTAGGTAACACAAAATTGTATATTGTCACGAAATTGAACATGAAGCAATACAAATATGTTAGTATGCCCTGCCCAGATATCTCTTTTGTTGTCTGTACATTATTATAAAATGCTTAAAATAAGGAGACGATTAAAACATTTGTATAAAGCGGTATTGTAAGATATTGCATTTTTTTCTAAAAATATTGTAAATGTAGGTATGCTTTAACTTAGGGTATCATCATGTGCTTATTTTACTCACAAATATAGCCAATAATTGGCCCCTTCAAGCTAAAAATTAGAAGGCCATTTGTAATAATGTAATAATTTTAAGAGCATAGTTATATCAGTACAAGCTAAAATGACGCTAATGCTAATGCAATTGAGATTATTTCCCAATATCCTTCCTTTGTGTAATTTAAAATTATCCGGCCTTATTATTCTTCCTTTAGATTAGTTAATTATTCCATATTAATAGGTATATAATTATATTAGTAGTGTATTGCGAGTAAAAGGAATTGTTTTTATTACCTACTTATGAAGTCAAGGATTTTTGTCCTAGTATTTTTTTTGTTAATAAAACGAAGTTAGTTAATAGCGAATATGTTTTTATTCTGCCGTTTTACTTTTCCCTGTGTTAATTAATTAAATTTGAATTATGAACACCTTTTTAGGGTTCTGTACCTCTAAAGGAAAAAAAACCGGACAAGTGCGAGTCGGACTCACACACGAAGGGTTCCGTACCATATACACTCCTTTGCAAAACAAGCCACGCCCCGCGCGAATTATAATTATTATTTACTATTACAGATTTATTATTAGAAAATAATGGTTCACGGTTTATGCATAAGGTTTATGTTTATGAAATTAAATGGTTTTTTTATTTTTATATTTGAGTTGATTGAATGAAAGGTAAATTGCGGTAAACAAGGTGGACAGCTGATTTCACCCGTCGTTCGTTAGAGTATTTCAACATCCACTGCTGGTTTTTTTTTTTGGTGCTTTTTTTGGGTTACTATAATAATGTCATAAATTATAAATGTCCAATACGAAAAATGTCCAAAAATAAAAATGCCTAACACGAAAAATGTCCAAAGATAAAAACGTCAAATACGAAAAATGTCCAAAAATAAAAATGTCCTATAGGAAAAATGTCCAAAAATAAAAATGTCCAATACAAAAAATGTCCAAAAATAAAAATGTCCAATACGAAAAATGGTCCAATACCTACGACAAAAGAATTGAGCAAGTAGTTTTCGAAAGTGAGCGTATCTGACCTTTAAAATTTTAGGCATTCCACTTTGCCCCACCAGTGCGGCAGCCGGTGGGGCAAAGTGGAATAATTCATATTTTGAAACCAAAAAAAACCAACTTAAATTTTTTTGGTTTTTATTTAGTAAGGTATTTTGTGTAGGTATTATATAATAAAAGTCTATTTAAAAAACCGGTCAAGAGCGAGTTGGACACGCGCACCGAGGGTTCCGTTCCGATTTCTGAAAAAGTGTGCTATTTAGAGACTTCGTTTTATTTTTCCTGTAATCTTTACATAAAATTCTACCACATAGAATAATTTCAGATTTTTCTCTTTGCAAACTTCGGAGAAAAGGGGGGGGGGGGACCGGTATTTTTTTTAAACATTTTTCATCAGAAGTCGAAAAATATGCTAAAAAAAGGAAAAAAATGTTTGAGAATGTGCAAACAGCGCTCTTTCATATGATAGGTAGCCCACATGCCCTAGTAGCCCCACTTTGATTTTTTAAGACCCCCTTTCAGTCCCTGTTTCAAAAAAAATATAAAGATTTTAATTTCTTTCTTATTTGCGAAACAGTTGGGTCAACGTCATCTAAAACTATTCTTAATGTCAACTTGATAGCATTAGTAGTTCTTGAGATATTCAGTTGTGACAGACAGACAGACAGACAGACAGACAGACAAACAGACTGAGTGACACCGAAAGGGTTCCTTTTTTACGATTTTGGTACGGAACACTAAAAAGAAACATATTTATTGGTTGGTTATAACTTTTGTCCATTTTACTTAACATCTAAACTAATATTATATTGATGCCATTTATTTTATTGATGGTTAAGTATACTTCATTTTTGGTAAAACTTTTTTTGCATGTATGTTGGCTTCGACGAATTATATTTTCCTTTTCTTTATCCAAAGTTAGTGAAGCACTACATTCACTACGGTTTACGCATCGCCATATCGACGTTCCTCTTTTATTGGAAATATTAAAATTATACCTGTATCCATCTAGCAGTAATGTTGGTTTTCCCTTTTGATTATTAACAAAAGTTATGTTTTCGCTCATTTTTGTCGCAGCAGTGATCAATTTATGCAGAATAAGTAGTTACAAACCATATATTATTAATACACATAAAACCTTAATAAAACACTCCATAAAATCAGTGTTGAGGAAGGAAAACAGAAAATGACATCCTGTAATAATTTTTTTTATTCATTACAAGTGGCCAGTACGTAGTAGATACTTACTGATTAATTTAGTTTTTTTTTATTTTTTTTTATTTTTGGGCATTTTATTTTTGTGTCTTTTTTATTTTTAGTCATTTTTATTTTTGGACATTTTTAGTTTTGGGCATTTTTATATTTGGTCAATTTTTATTTTTGGACATTATTATGATTTGGACATTATTATAGTAACCCATTTTTATTTTTGGTCAATTTTTATTTTTGGACATTATTATGATTTGGACATTATTATAGTAACCCCTTTTTTTACATAAATGGATTGCTGCGTACACAATGTATTTTTACATTGAAATAGAGGAAAAGTAACTGAAAAACGATAAAAAAAAATGAAAATTTACCTGAGAAAATTTCCGGTGGAATATACTTCAAAATAAGGAGCTGAATGCACCCTGTTAGTTTGCGGAGGGCTGTCCCTTACACCCTGTATAAAATTGATAGCGCTGGATGATTAGAAAACTTCGATCAGGAATAGTAAGTACCAACCTGCATTAGATTCCAGATTAGTGCCTCAAAAACGGAAATTACCTACACTATAGTCATCATCTACCTAGCCTTTTCCCAACTATGTTGGAGTCGGCTTCCAGTCTAACCGGATGGAGCTGAATACCAGTACTTTACATGGAGCGACTGCCTATCTGACTGCCCTCCATAACCGAGTTACTGGGTAATACGATACTCCTTGGTAAGACTGGTTGTCAGACTTTCGGTCTTCTGACTACCCGCAACGACTGTCAAAGATCCACGAATGACAGCCGTTACCAACGGCTTAACGTGCTTCCGAGGCACGGAGGGATCTTGGTATGTAATGATGGTCACCCATCCATGGACCAACCACGGCAAGCGTAGCTTAACCGATACCCGTGCGGCTGTTTCTACATAGCCACAAGCCCGTTGGAATTGGAAATTACACTAGTGCAGTGTTATTTCCTTGTTTGAGGCGTTGGCGAAATAACTTCAATTGGAAACAAGGATTTCATTAGACAAAGGTACCTACGCCTTTGTAATGAAATTTGATTATTTTTTTATTTCATTATGTTTAGGGTTCCGTACCAAAATGGTAAAAAGGAAACCATTATGGTGTGACTCTGTTTGTCTGTCTCTCTGTCTGTCTGTCACAGCTGGATATCTCCAGAACTACTAATGCTATCAACTTGAGTTTGGAGCAGTTTTAGCTTACGTTTGCCCAACCATTAACAAATGAGAAAGAAACAAAAATACATGTTTCTTTTTTTTTGCAACCGGGGCTGAAAAAAAAATATCTTAAAAATTCGAAGTCGGGTTACTAGGGCATGTGGGGTAAGAGCGCAGTTTGCACATTCTCAAACATTTTTTTTCTTTTTTTTAGGCCGCATAGTTTTCGACTTTTGATGAAAAATGCAAAAAAAAAATACCGTTCCTTATCTCCGAAGTTTGAATAGAGAAAAATCTGAAATTATTCTATGTCACACAAGTTTATGTATAGATTACAGAAAAAATAAAACGATGTCTTTAGATAGCACACTTTTTTTCAAAAATTACATATAAATGATGGTACGGAACCCTCGGTGTGCGAGTCCGACTCGCTCTTGACCGGTTTTTTATTTATCACAATTAATTTATTATTTTTTATCGTTGTGATGAAAAATAATACAATTATTATCTGTTGCCTTGTTTTTTGTTATTATTTTGACCCCAAGTTATATTTCTATGATTGACCCATAACTTCCAAGCGGTCTTGTTCTGCAAAGCCTCCGAATCCTAACGGTATTCGGCCCTCTGGTCCCCAAATTTCTTCATACTGACCCTGTATAATGAATAATTTTTCAATGGAGTCAGCAATATCAATATTGCACGCCAACATTTTCTCGTAAATGATAAGATGCCAAACGAAATGTGTTTCATATTGAAATTGTTTCATTTGGTTGTTAAGAGATTCCATTTTGTTTAAGATGGCGGCTGCAGCACCGTACAGTATTGCAATCTGGTAACTTAAGTCACCGCTGTATCTTTGCCTGAAGGGTCTAGTTAGGTTAATCTTTTCTTTGGTCATGTAAATGGTATTCTTCATTAAGTCCAACGTTTTATTAATGACGTATGGATGCCATTCATACGCTGGGTCTTTCGGGTATGCAACAGATCGTCGTGAGTTTTCTGCCGCCATTATTCCATCCTCGTGCTTCTTTTTGGCAAAGGCAATAATTTTCCGGACGTTGTTTACGTCAAGTATGCTGATGTCTAGGTTGTCTCCCGTGAGGTTGTCTTGATGTTGGCTGGGTTGTCCCAGGATGAAGTCAAAGAGGGCGTTGTTGCTGTAGCTGTCGCCGAGGAACTTGGTGAACAGATCGTCGAGAACGTCGGCGTGTGGCACTGGCAGCCCGGGGATTGCCTTCACACATTGTGACGTTTTTATGTCTGAAATGTAATTTAGTTATCTTAATCTAAAAAAAAAACCGGCCGAGTGCGTGTCGGACCACGCACAATGAAGGGTTCCGTTCCGTAGTTGAAAATAATTTATCCCAAAAACTAACTTAACATTGTAGTCCCAAAAAAAATTTATTATCTATGATAAAATTACAAATTATCAATTTTCGGACCTTTTCCTTTACTAGTGCTGTGAGACCTTGCTTCTTGCCAAATTTCATGGTTCTAGGTCAACGGTAAGTACCCTATAGGTTTTGATTTACTTGCGAGTATTTTTTTATTGCGTTAACCTAGAAGCTTGTTTTTTTAGAACTCTAAGGGGCTATAGACCTACGTATTTGATATTAATTTTAACTTGATACCTCTACGCGTTCCTGAGAAAAAGGGTCTTAACAGACAGACAGACGGACATACAGCTACAGACAGACAGACACACGAGTGATAAGGGTTCCGTTTTTTCCTTTTGAGGTACGGAACCCTACAAAACCTGATTTCGTCCAAAACCAGCGACACTTTTATAGTTATCAAATTGTATGAAGCCACTTACATGATATTGCAACTAAAGCAGGAAGCAACATTCCATTCATCACAAATCATTCGAAATGAAAATAATAGTGATTCTAGAATAAGTGGTGCTGTCGTGGAGCTATACGTACCTACATCTCGCTAATAAGTACGATAATTTTACTAGAGTGGTTCTGTAATTTAAATTGAATGTATAAAGGTACCTACAGTTTAATTGCAAATTTGTTAATTGCTATTAATGAAAACCATTAACAACCAGCCGAAACTAGTTAAAATGTGTTTTAAACATTATTTTTTATGTAAACTTATCGTCTTCCTAGTGCTTGAATTGCCTCTCCGTCACGCGTTCCGCCTCCTCCTTCGCGAGCATTACTGCTTCGCAGAAGGAGGTGACGGCCTCCCATGCACTCTCGCTCCGCACCATGGCCTGGACCAGGCTCGGACGCGAGAGATTGCCGCCACCGATCGCCTCCGTGAGAACACGGCAGTGCTCCGCCCAAGCCGGGCAGACCTCCACTGTATGCTCCACCGTGTCCTCCGGGCGACCCACACAATGGTGACACCCGGGCAAACGCCCGGGTGTCACCAACAATGCACCCACCAACAATTTTCGCAACAATGAACCCTCTTGTAAGCGCTATAACTCGAAGTTGCAACTACTCAGAGCAGGCAGACCGACGTCATTCACATTAGGGGACTACTCTACAACCCATCGAAGTAAATCTAACCGTATCCATGATCGTTATGAAAAATCCTGTCACCTCTCGGTCTATATCTCTCAGTGTGTTGAAGTTTTGAAATTACCGCCTTCATCTAACTAATGTCAAGATTTTCGTTACTCAATTTTTAAACTTGAACCTATGCGCCTATGCGCTATGTCTGTGTGATTTTGCTTGTCTTGTGGTGTAATAGGTAAAAAAACATAACTTCGTATTTTATCAAATTGTATTTATTTTAACTCACATATTGTACAACTCATAAAAAACATTGTCATGAGATTATGTCAATAACAAATATAAATAAATTTAAAATATACTCGTATTATTCCTGTAATCTTTCCATAAACTTCTATCACATAGAATAATTTCAGATTTTTCTCTATGCAAACTTCGGAACTAAGGGGGGAGGGGAGACGGTATCTTTTGTAACAATTTTCATCAAAAGTCGAAAACTATGCGGCCTAAAAAAAGAAAAAATAATTTTGAGAATGTGCAAACAGCGCTCTTTCATATGATACCCCACATGCCCTAGTATCCACACTTAGAATTTTTAAGACCTCCTTTCAGTCCCTGTTGCAAAAAAAAACATATTTTGCCTAATATATAAGATGTTACCCAAAATGACTTATTGTGATGCCACCGTGAGAATACCAATTTCTTTAACCCGTCATCTGTCTTAAGAAACACATAGGTTCATGGTAAGGTGTGCTCGAATGTTAACCGAACCTCATAGGTTCATAGCTACTGTAAGCCCGCGGTCGCCATTGGATGATGGTATTTTACGTTTATAAAAACGTATTATATTTTTACGTATGTTAAATTCTGGAAGTCACCCAGCGCACCCGGGTAAGGCGGCGGGTTCGTTATGCCTGTCACGCCCTTTGCTTTATTCTGAACCGCCAGTTGTTCCTGCAAGGATTTTTTAAGACCTTTTTGCTCCTGCCGCATGTTTGTTGATTTTTTGTACGCACCATCCACATTTATTAGAACCCACCAAAGGTAACAAAAGTCTACGTGGATTCTCGTCACTTTACCGTGCATGATTATTTGAGTATTGGGGGTACTGTACGTTTCTATATTACGCCATGAGTAAGTAAAAAACCGCATCATTCTCCTATACAGCCTGTTTAACAAGCGAAATGTGAATGCTATACGGAAACCTGTATCCGTCGTGCTGAAGTATTTACCTTCTTGGAGCTTCTTTATTTTGTGCCTTGCCATGTACAATACCTGCAGCATGAGGTCGAGACATTTCCGCCTCATATATTGACTTAACCCCACCCAGTAGTCCGTCCCCTCACCTCTTTCGAGAAATTGTTGTCTTCTCGACGCGATGTGACCTTTTGGTTCATCTTTTGCAATTAGGCCTGTGATTGCATTCATTTTTTTTCTAAATTTGTTTATATTAATTTTTTCTAAGTCAATGGATATATTTTTTACTATCGTGCCAGGCATGTCATCATATTCCAACGGTGTTTTTTGTACAAGAGTTGGCACAACATCACTGAGCTTCGGAAATTCGTCAAAAGCAATATCTATTGCGTCTACCGGTTCATAGAAGTAAGAACCATTTTGAGCTCTTATTGATCTATTTGCGCTTTGAACAAAAGGTAAGAAAACTGAAAAAAAAAAATGTTATAAGGGACAGGAGTTGTCTGCGTATAGTTTCAACTAGCAACAAGTGCAATGCCAATTTTTTTTTAGATTTTCCCACGGATTCAACTGACGCACATCAATCAATCTATATTCTGTAGTATAGATATGTAAAGATGGTCACCCATCCACTGACCAACCCCGGCAAGCGTAGCTTAACCTGTTGTGGATCGACCCGTGCGGCTGTTATTACCTATTCACGAGCTCCTCCCAAAATCCTCCCAAAGAAAATACCCACATATAAACAAATTAAATTATTTCCTCTGTTCTTTGAACACTTGTCGAGGGCCCCAAGTCTGCTATTTTTTACATTCCAACACGATCCCATTGTCACTGCATTGTCATTTTGCTAAAAGTTCGTAATCTGCTAAATTCATAATTTCATACAATGGAGTGTCAGTGGTTGACCATTGGAAAGTCATAATGACGCCATTATGACGCCATTATATTAGTAGATTACCAAACTTGTCAAAATCAACAATTATGAAATCAATGATAGACCATTCTGACACTATTGTAATAGCAGACTTGAGGCCCTGTTTCTTAGTACGTAAGTGCAATTAGCATTGTAATTTAAGAGGGTGCGAGTCTGTAGATGTGTCACACAGGTACCGAACCCAGTATAGACTCCAGTTCACACAGGTTGTTAGACTGCCTCGTTGGTCGAATGGTCCTAAGGCAAGCATGAGGGGTCTTGGGTTCGTTTGCCGGGTTGGGCAAAGTCTTGTTGGGTTTTTCCATCTGGAATTTCTCAGTGGCAGCCCGCAGTCTGGATTAGTGCCCGGTTGATGGCAATAGGCTCGCCCCCTATGACATGGGGCTTAAACATAACTAGCGAAGTAGAAATTTTATTTACAATCCACAATAAGTACGTGGTAAATTAAAATTGTATTGCATTTTATTCATTCCTTGAGTAAAGCAGCACAGCACGATTTTTATGAGAACGCCATCAAGCGTTTCTGGAAGTAAACTATTTACGTGTGCATGTGTGTGAATATGGTGCGCCCAGATTAAAGTACAGACGATCTTTATACTCGGTAGGAAAACTCCGTTTGAGAAGAGTTGACAAGTAAAGTGAATATGTGCTAGACATATCAAGACAATGCGCTAGATATGGCGTATAGAATATTGTATACCAAAGACATATGTATAAGTTAGGCGTACACATAGAAATATCCATATCTGTGACTACAACGCCATCTAGTGAAAAAACGGCGGCTGGATAGACAGTCGATCCTCCTTAAGGTTTTTCCTACCTAGCTGAATCGATACTTTTACAACGACATGAACTATTCCCGAATACCTACCTAGTTCGTGTCGAGAAGAAGATTATTTTTTAATTTACTCTATTGTATAATAAATCATTATTTGAACTTACAAAACAGCAGAATATGATTCATCGTAATTATGGCGAACGGTTGCATTTAAAAAATAATTATATATTTTTAATTAAAGAAAAATTCCGAACTTGCAGAGCATTTTCGATTATAAGATTTGTTACCTAAGTTATTAAAAACTAACCTAATCATACTAAAATTGTTACGTAATGAGTAGATTATGGTTTTTAATTGATCATCATTAATATTTACTGCAAATTATTGCGTTATCGATTTAGTCGGTGTTGCCAGTAGAGTTTAGCCAGCGAGTCGTGGCTCAACAAAATGGCGGCAAAATTAAAAACATCTTTAGGTGGCAACATCAAATCAATCTGCCTAGCCTTTTCCCAACTATGTTGGGGTCGGCTTCCAGTCTAACTGGATGCAGCTGAATATCGGTATTTTACATGGAGCGACTGCCTATCTGACCTAATCCAGTAACTGGGTAAGACGATGTCCCTTAGTAAGACTGGTTGTCAGACTTTCGGGCTTCTGACGATCCGAAACGGCTGTCAAAGATCCACGAATGACAGCCGGGATCAACGGCTTAACGTGCTTTCCGAGGCACGGAGGAGCCTCGGTATGTAAAGGTGGTCCATCCACGGACCAACTCCCGCAAGCGTAGCTTAACCTGATGGATCGACCTGTGCGGATGTTATTGGCCACGAGGTCCTCCCCGAAAGCACTTAACTGGTTCTGTAATTACCAGGTATGAAGAAGTTTCTTCAAACGTTTGGCTGTAACCCCACTGCTAATGCAATATACAAACTTTGCATACTTCCATGAGAGAATGAAAAAGAGAAGAAAAACAAATTGTTTATTTTGCACAAATAACACGCATATTATAAAATCAAGTTAAATAAGAACCTTCGTATTCTGATACCATAAGAGCATCCGTGTTAAGGCAAATCAGTACCACCAGCACCACCAACACCACCAACTCCACCAATATTATCATCAGCACCAGTCAAAGGTTTCTTCGTCCTTGGCACAACGAATGAGTCGTAGTACGCCTCTTGGCGGTACACCTCCTTGATGAGGTTGGCGGTGTCACGCATGTCTACATCGAAGTGCACCACACGCTCATACATCCGCATCAGGCTGTACAAGTGCCGGTACTCTGTAAGGTTCTGCTGCCACGCCGCACCCACCATCTTCAACTGCTCAGTTTTTAATCTTCGCATTCTGTTAAATAGGTAACCCAACTTGTATCTCTTGTCATCTCTAATGTTTTCGCGCTGTAATAAAGCTTTCCCTACCTCGTAACGACAGTGCATTGTAAATTGCACCAAAATCATCTGGAGTTGCTGTTTTTTTATATGCTCTATATTTTCATTATAATATTTATCATCAGGGTCTATATACGAGACTCTTCTTGTAATATTCTTCATCTTATTCATATTATTATATTCTTTAGTAAAGTTAGAATACTTTTCATTGATGATTAAGAAGTCATGTAAGTCGAAGGTCTGGTTCGTCAGGTTGGTTCGAAGGAACCCAAATACGTCGGCTATCTCCAGGTCCGGTTCATCGAGAGTATCGTTGTTGTCCGCGGACGGCACGGCGGCGTCTGGCGCCGGCACCGTCTCTTTGGGCTCTTTAAGGAACAGATCCTCCATGGATCCTATGTTGCCGAATAGTGTATGGTAGACATCCCTCTCCTCCAGTGGATCACCATTGTTGAACGAGACATCTGATAATAGTAAATTAATTTTTTTAGCCACGTAGAAAACGGTGGGACTAAAAGAAAACTAAGCTTTAAAACAAAGTAGGGAATTGGGTTAGTGATCGGGATTCCTATTTGGCATAACCTGCATTGGAAATGATTAGTAGATTTTAAATATATTAAAGAAATCAATGTATACAAATTAATGTACCCACTTATTGTATAAATATAATACTCACAAAGTAATGTTAAAGAAATTAAGAACACAAACATTCCCTCACACTTTTATTCTTCTATAACAGACCGGATAAGCAAGCTCATTAAATTCAAATTACTTGAATAACCTATTAAAAAAAGTAATGACCTATGGATGGATCTACGCTTTAGAAAATACGTTTGGAAAATTATCAACAATGAAACGAACAGGAACAGAAAGCATAATATTGATTACACACTGGAGTCGTCATGTGGTCTCATTTCCGATAGTAAAGAAGTTGCTCAAGAATTTGTAAATTTCTTTACCAGTATCCCACTTAAAACTACTGAGGTCTTAAACTCCTCGCCCTCGCTCTCTTTTGATTTAGTAAGAGCGAACGTATCGGCCTGCCCGATTGAATTTAACTTTAAGCATATTAACCCCATAACAGTAATAAAAGCTTTTAAGCAAATTAAGATCAAACTGACCGAAGATCTTTGGGGAATGTCCATTAAAGTCTGTACCTCCATAATTGAGACTATAGCGCCTTACTTAGCCTTAATATTTAATTTTTGTGTAGATCAAGGAGTTTTCCCGGATTTAATGAAATACAGTAAGGTAATTCCACTTTTTAAATCCGGAGACAGTAAAGACAAAAATAATTATAGACCAGTATCCGTGTTGCCGGTTTTCAGCAAGGTGTTTGAAAAGGTAATGCTTAATCAAATGCTCAATCATTTTAACACGAATAAAATACTTCACGATCAACAGTTTGGTTTCACCAAAGGACGTTGTACGACCGACGCCGGTGTAACCTTATTAAAACACATTTTTAACGCGTGGGAAGAGGCCCAAGACGCCATAGGCATTTTTTGTGACCTCTCCAAGGCATTTGATTGCGTCGACCATGAAACCTTACTCTTGAAACTTGAGCATTACGGACTTGGAAAACTTGCCCTCAGTTTAGTAAAATCTTATTTAAATGATAGACAACAGCAAGTTCAAATAAATGGTGTCAATTCACTGTGTTTAAAAGTTAAAATGGGTGTTCCACAAGGCTCGATATTGGGTCCTTTCCTCTTTTTAGTGTATATTAATGATTTACTCCATTTATTAAAAAATCAACCACAAATGGTGCTATTTGCTGATGATACTTCATTAATTTTTAAGGTAGATAGACGTGCTACAAATTTTGAAGACGTCAATAACGCCCTACTGCAGATCCAAAATTGGTTCACTGCTAATAATTTAGTATTAAATGGGAAAAAAACTAAGTGCATCAGATTTTCTTTACCAAATGTCAAAAGTAGTGATTGTGAGATAGTATTGAATCAAGAGAAACTAGAATTCGTCGATAAAACCGTTTTCCTGGGGATTACGCTCGACTCAAGGCTACAATGGGGTCCTCATTTAATATCACTTGCAGGACGGCTAAGTTCAGCAGCTTATGCTGTCAGAAAAATCCGTCAATTTACTGATGTAGATACCGCGAGGCTAGTCTATTTTAGTTACTTTCACAGTATCATGTCTTACGGTATTTTACTTTGGGGACGGGCTGCAGATATCGAGTCCATTTTTATTCTGCAAAAACGAGCCATCAGAGCCATATATAATCTTCGCAGGCGCGATTCTCTAAGGGAACTGTTTAAGGATATTAACATCATGACGGTACCTTGTCAATATATCTACGAAAACATCATGTACGTAAGAAAAAATTTACATCTTTTTAATAAAAGAGGTGAAAGGCATAATTATAATACTAGAAATAAGGACCTATTAGCTCAACCAGGTTTCAGGCTGGCTAAAGTAGACTCATCGTTCATGGGGTACTGTTTAAAATGTTACAATAAAATACCTCCACACATACTTCAACTAAATGAGACGAAATTTAAAACTTGTATAAAACGCACACTATGCAGGCAGGCATATTATAAGTTGGGGGATTACATAAATGATAAAAATGCTTGGCTCCATGCTGGTCCTGCTCCACAACCTCAACTAATTAATTAACATTTGAAGATACTGTTAAGCAACTGCTGAAGATTGTAAGAATAGCTTTGCATTGTGTAGACTCAATCACCTTTGTATTGTATAATTGCTTAGTACATGTATGAGTACTATGTACCTACTCTAAAGCTACCATTTACTGGGTACGTCTTTATTTGACTTGGATGTGCCCTGGCGGCTGAGAGTGTGTCATGCTCACTCTAATGCCTCGCTGATGGTGGCGCGTGTGTTGGATCATTTAACGAATCCATACATCAGGTTTGTGAACGGGCGCTGTTGGTGGAGGCTGGTCATACCTTAGCTGCCACGGCTTATTTTAATTTTAATTTTGAATTGTTTTTTTTTTAATTTTTTTTATTACGGACGCTTTTAACGTTCATCGTTCTCACATGTATAATTTCAACATGAATGATGTAACCAATATTTTGTAACTATATTTTGATTTAAAAGAGTGTCCGTGGAGTTTCTTGCCCGTTCTTCTCCATAGATCTACGTTTTGGAATGGGCAACTAGCTTCAACTTTCTGACTTACCTACTGACCGACTCTTTGACAATTCAAAAGTGCCTGTAATTGGTTTAATTGAAATAAATGCTTTGAGTTTGAATGCTTTGAGTTTGAGTTTGAGTTGAGAATGGGCAACTAGCTTCATTTTTCTGACTGACCGACCCAAGACCGACCCTTTGACAATTCAAAAGTGCCTATAATTGGTTTATTTGAAATAAATGCTTTGAGTTATTGAGTTAATGGTATAATTTACGATGGTATTTCGATTGGTATTGAATTAGAAATGCCTACAAGATATCCCAAGAAAAATATGCGCTTCGGGAATCATCGACTGTCTTCGGCGTACAGCTGTTACAACCATAGCGGTTGGGGATACGGAGATCGTAACACCGATGGCTAGACACTGCTGCAAGCTGCTTCTACTTTCGACCTGGCAATAAAAAACACGTGGTTTGAAAAAAAAAATGAACTCCTTATTTCTTATAAAAATGGCCGCCACGCGACATACATTGATTTCTTTCTGGTGAGACGGAGCAGCCTTAAATGTGTCAAAAACTGTAAAGTGCTGCCAGGCGAAGACTTAGTCTGACAACGCAGATTAATGATAACGGAAGTAACAGTCTGTGTCTCTTCTAGTAGGATTAGTCAAGTAACAGTCAAGTAACAGTCAAGTAACAGTCAAGTAACAGTCAAGTAACAGTCAAGTAACAGTCGAGTAACAGTCGAGTAACAGTCAAGTAACAGTCAAGTAACAGTCAAGTAACAGTCAAGTAACAGTCAAGTAACAGTCAAGTAACAGTCAGTGTCTCTTCTATAGGTTGGTCCATGGACCAACCCCAGCAAGCGTAGCTTAACCTGATGGATCGATCCGTACAGCTATTATTACTGCCACGAGCCCCTCAAGTATTTTTAATCATCCTCATTATTCTCCTGCCCTTATCTCCTTTCTAGCCATGTCAACTTCATGCATGCAGCATGTCGGGCGAAGACTTAGTCTGACAACATAGATTAATGATATTGGAAGTAAAAGTCAGTGTCTCATCTAGTAGGAACAAAGAACGGCCCGCACTTGTCATCTTTCACACAGTCCATCCATCGTTTCTTTGGCCTACTCTAGCCATCGACATTCATACTCAAAGATTTTTAATATTATATTATACTAGGCTTTGCCCGCGGCTTCGCCCGGCTGGATTTCGGAAAATATCCCATGGGAACGTATATTCATGTGGAGAACATAGGGCTGACCGATATAACTGTGCAAACTCAAAACGCTACGATTTATCGTTGCCGTGTACGGTGGGCTTAAAGCTCCCAGTCGCCTTGAGTTTTTCCGACATCTTCAACAATCGTCAAATTTTAGTTAATTTACACAAAACCTGAAAGAATTACACTGATTCACTCCGTCCATTGATGAAAACCGTATGAAAATTCTGTCGGTTTTGAGTTTATTGCGGTCAAACAGACAGACAGACGCGGCGGGGAGGCTTTGTTTAGTTAAAATTTATTATACCAGTCACGCTCTAATAACAAATAACTTTTGACCGAGTGTCCACTCGTTAAATTGTTATTTTTCCAATCCCTTAAAAATCTCTTATAAAAAGAGGTAGGTACATAAACATTGTATTATTATTTGTGAATTTTAAAATCAACCTCTATTGTACACCCTTAGGGGATGATTGTTCAAAAATGCTGTAACAAACATTTCTTTATTTCCTACCAAAAGCATAAACTTGAATTTTCATAATTAACACTAACTTAAGAAATGCTGGGTTGCCCATACTAACTTTCATGCCCTATATTACCCGCTGTAGGATTATTTTTTTAAACAAAAAGTAACCTAAATGTCCTTCCTCACGATGCTACCTTGCCAAATTTTATCGAAATCTGGTCAGTTTTGTGAATTTTAAAATCGACCCCTATTTTAGAGGGTAAAATAGGGGTCGATTTTAAAATTCACAATTTCGGGTATGATTTTTCAAAAACGCTGAACAAAATATTTTTTATTTCCTACCAAAAGCATAAATTTGAATTTTTACATCCCTAACTTAAGAAATGCTGGGTTTCCCATACAAACTTTCATCCCCTATATCACCCCTGTAAGATTATTTTTGAGACAATAAGTAGCTTATGTATGTGGCCCCAGGATGCCATTTACAGCCTTGCCAAATTTTATCGAAATCCGTTCAGTGGTTTTGGCGTGAAAAGGTAATAGACAGACAGACATAGTTACTTTCGAATTTATAATATTAGTATGTAAGTATGTATAAGTAACTTAAATATTAATCTATATAAATAAAAAGAGAAGTCCTGACTGACTGACTGACTCAACAACGCCCAGCCCAAAACCCTTGAACTTAAAAAGCTGAAATTTTGCACAGAGGTTCTCTTTATAATGTAGACAAGGAATAAGGAAGGATTTCCCGGTAGTATGTTCCCGTGGGATATTTTCCGATATCCACGCGGGCGAAGCCGCGGGCAAAAGCTAGTGGATTATACAACAGGTTTTGAATGTACATATAATCCATTAATATTTAAGTTATTCATACATACTATATTATAAATTCGATTCCGGAATCAATCGGAATAAATTCTCTAAATGATAGTGAATATAACCGCATCAAAATCCGTTGCGTAGTTTAGAAGACCAACGCGGCCACACAGACAGACACGAAAAGCGACTTTATTTTTATAATAAGTATAGATTTATAGATTATATTCAAATTCACCTCAAGAATTTTTAACATGATACAAAAAATGTTTTCTTAAATCAAAAACTTAAATTAAGTGTAGCGATTCGTGGCGATACACAAGCCGAAAGTTCCTCGACGGAAGTCCGGCTGGGGAATACTTTTGAAATTACCAGCAACACGTCAGGCCGAAATTATGTTGTGTTTTCACATAAGCATACATTTCTGCTTGAGTTACACAACGGAATTATCAGCAGGTGTTCCGCTGTTCAGAATCTTGTACTTAGTCGATAAACAACTCGTCGAAAAGCAAGGTTCTATTGACGGTAGTATTTTTGAAAACTTTATGGGCAATTAGATCGTTCTCAATAATTAGATCGCCCAAAATCTCAATGTTAAACCAAAGATTCAGTTGTCTCTCGTTTACAGACAATAAATCGGGAATGGACATCCTGTATAGGACTTTTTCTCTTGCCAACAAGCAACCTCTATATGCTCTAAAAGAAAATTTGCCAAAAGTCTTGGCAGCATTATCTGCTTTGTTCGTCAGGAAGCCCATTTTGTATAGAGACGAGTTTCTGTATTTTTCCCTATATATTTGCATGATAACCATTTTGTTTCGGGTCGTGTATATCGCTTGCTTCATAAGCTCGTACATCCGGTTTCGGATATAGAACCTATCTATGACATAACCTGGGTGCGTTTTGTGGGGCCTCCAACCTAATTGCCGGCGGCCATCTTGGTCTAAGATTAATTTGGGGTTCCCGTTCTCAATATTAAGTTCCATGATTTCATCTGTGGGATCCATAGCATTGATCATAATTGCTGATTGTTCCTCTTTAGATAAAATAAGACCTTTGTATTTCTTTTGTTTGTCAATTTGTTCCCAGATCGTACTGGGCTCAAATTTTCTCAAATATTTTTCGAACATCGATTCCTTTTTTTGATGGCCTTTGTTACGTTCTTGTCTTCTATTCATAATTAAATCATCACTCAAGCCATCAGATTTATTACTTTCTTGTCTTCTATTCATAATGAAGTCATCACTCAGGCCATCAGATTTATTACTTTCTTGTCTTCTATTCATAATGAAGTCATCAATCAGGCCATCAGATTTAGGTCCAATTGTGTCTCGCATCGGCTCTTCGACTGCTTGTGAGTAACTTGTAAGTGTTAAAACTAATAGTATACCTGTAAAGGGAAGAAGTAACAAAATAAAACAGGTACAGATGATGCAGATGAAGCTCGTGGCTAAGTAATAGCAGCCGCACGGGTCGATCCAACAGGTTAAGCTACGCTTGCCGGGGTTGGTCAGTGGATGGGTCACCATCTTTACATACCGAGATTCCTCACTGCCTCGGAAAGCACGTCAAGCCGTTGGTCCCCGGCTGTTATTCGTCCGTTGATCTTTGACAGTCGTTACGGGTTAACTGGGTTGTGGAGGTCAGATAGGCAGTCGCTCCATGTAAAATACTGGTATTCAGGTGCATCCGGTTAGACTGGAAGCCGACCCCAACATAGTTGGGAAAAGGCTAGGCAGATTGACAGATGATGAGGAATACGTTTTTGTAGGTGTAATGATTTTCTGAGACATTGCTCAATCTTTGTTATGTTATGAAGAAGCCCTATTTACTACAAAACATAAGATGAAATAAGATAGCAAAGTTCAAAGTGTCGTCACAAAATACATGGACGTGGTCTTCCAGCAGTATTACAAGAAAAAATAAAACCGGTCAAGAGCGAGGAACTCGCTCGAACTGGACTCGCGTTCCGATTCCTGAAAAAGTGTGCTATTTAGAGACATCGTTTTGTTTTTCCTGTAATCTTTACATAAACTTCTATCACATAGAATAATTTCAGATTTTTATCTTTGCAAACTTCGGAAAAAGGGGGGGGGGGGAAACGGTATTTTTTTTACATTTTTCATCAAAAGTCCAAAACTATGTGGCCTAAAAAAAAATTTAAAAAATGTTTGAGAATGTGCAAGCAGCGTTCTTTCATATGATACCCCACATGCCTTAGTAGCCCCACTTTGAATTTTTAAGACCCCCTTTCAGTCCCTGTTACAAAAAAAATTATAAATATTTTTACTTCTTTCTTATTTGCAAAATAGTTGGATAAACGTTATCTAAAACTGTTCTAAATTTCAAGTTGATAGCATTAGTAGTTCTTGAGATATCCAGCTGTGACAGACAGACAGACAGACTGAGTCACACCATAAGAGTTCCTTTTTTACCATTTTGGTACGGAACCCTAAAAAGTAAAGTCAATAAAATTAATTGTTAAAACATTTTTTTTTCTTTGTCATTTTTTATTCCTTTTTTCTTTGTTGTTCTTTTTCAGTTATATGAAATGGTTATACCACGACAAATAAACGTAGGATATCATTTTGCTTACCTAACGATTAATTTCCCTGAATGTATTTAATTGAGGAAGTTTTATTGAACTTTTATTGCGTTGACTCTATTGTTGACTCCAAAAAAATATAAGGGATAACTTACCTCTGATATTAATACACATGGCCGGTTACCAAACACTTAAAATACCATTAGATGATGATTAGAATACTCAATATACTTATAGCATAAATGTATTATTACATTAGATTTTTTAATTAAAATGGTAATTCAGTTCTCATTACCGTTACGAACAGTTTTATGTACACAAGGCTACACATCAAGCTATACATTTCCAGTTTACACTGACCTCTCATTGTGACGAAATCCTATACAATGCGAGATCAGCTTATACTGGAAATGTATAGCTTGATCTGTAGCCGTGCGTACCAATAAATTAATCACGGGTAGTTTCTTCTAAAAGATTTAAAAATTTGACTATCTCGAATCGTTCGTGTGAAAAGAGTAAGGCCGTGTCATAACCGAAAGCGATTAAGCGATCGTCAGTACTAAAGCTGCGTACTATTTAAAGTGATCGTCACGCGAATACGTATCCGTCGCGCGAATGAGATTTAAGATTGAGATTCACTCGATGTCAAAATGTTGTATCCTAATTCAATTTTAAATTCTTTATTTCAGATAATTGTTGCCTCAGAATAATTGTAAGTAATTATTTGAAATATAAATTAATTGGCGACATGTACATCTGTGCCCACATGTCTGCCCACCCAGTGCCTGATAAATGTCCCATCTATTTTGTCCGCCAGTGTAGCAAGGATGTTGTTAGGACTGCTTCTGAAACGCCGCAGCATAGATGCACATCGCTTGCGCATGACGGCATAGAAGTCGTCTAGCCTCGCTTCCGCAAACATACCAGACGCGCTGCAAAATCGAGGCAGCCCCGACAACACCCTCAACGCATATACTGAACGCGCAAAGCGTTGTAAGCCTTCTGCTAAAGCTTTAATATTATATAAGCGATCTTCGAGAATGGATGGTCGCATCGCGTATTCGCGTCACTAAGTCAGATTTCACAATGGACGTTAGAAACGCGCAGTTTTTACCATCGGCCAATATAATTTACCTTGCTGGAGCTAGATAGAGAAACCAACAGCAAAACCACTGGGACGTTCTCGCGAATGTCCGGTAGGACACCAGTTCGACTCCAGTACGTTTGATCGCTAGTTCGTACGAACAACGTTCGCGAGAACATGCGATGGTCGCGTAGTCGCTTTCTATTAGGACGCCAGGTAAGGCTACGTCCCGTTTAGAGTTCCGTACTTCAAAAGGAAAAAACGGAACCCTTATAGGATCACTTCATTGTCCGTCTGTCGGTCTGTCTGCCTGTCTGTCTGTCTGTTTGTGTGTGCGGCGGCTACTTCCTGTTCCTGTTCCTTTGATCGATAATTAGTATTGCTTTAATATATTCCGCGTCCGCACTAGTTAAGTCCTCATGAATTATTTGAATAGAAAGAAAACTTGGTCAAACATGGTCTAAGCCCGTCGATACGCCCTGTCTCTGTCGCAACAACAGGCTTTTGGTATGCGCTGTCTTCGTCTGGCACGCCCGGAAAATGTCAAAGATTATTTGGAGCGGTGTGTTTTGTGCCTACGCTCGAATGGCCACAAAGATAGGTAAGCTATTGATTTGTCAAAGTTTTGAAGGAGCCTTACAACAGACGCGCATCAACCACGTCCACACTAACACGCATACTATAGCAAAAGTGTCATGGCGTTTCTAACAAGTTTTTCTAGCTCTCATTCGCCAAGTGTGCAGAGTATAACGTGCGATAAGGAACTTCGTTCCAAAACAATGTTTTTTTTTGTTCTGTAAATATGATAAACTAGCTTTTACCAGCGGCTTCGCCCGCGTAGATGTTGGATGGAAAATATCCTACCGGAACATACCTTAATTACGGGAATTCCTTCCTTATTCCAAAATTATAGTCAAAATTATAAAGGGAACCTCTGTGAAAAATTTCAGCTTTCTAGGTCCAAGGGTTTGGGCTGGCCGTTGATGAGTCACTCAGTCAGTCAGTCAGGACTTTTCTTTTTGTTTATATAGATAGATATAATAGGAAAGACCCAGGTGCGTAGTACCCGCATCTGGCGCGGCGTGTATGTATAACCAGAGGGCTTAGTGCGAGTTTTTATACTTACTCGATCACGTTAACGTAAACGTCAATTTGTACTGAAATTGAATAAGCGCCGTCTGGTGACTTTAATGGGAAACGCAATTATTCCATACAATTTGACGTATGTCAAAGTTAACGTAAACGCGATCGAGTAAGTATAAAAACTCGCACTAAGGTCACTGTGGCCTTAGTGCGAGTTTTCATACTTACTCGATCACGTTAAAGTAAACGTCAATTTGTACTGAAAATGAATAAGCGCCGCCTGGTGACTATAATGGGAAATACAATTATTCCATACGAATTGACATACGTCAACGTTAACGTAAACGCGATCGAGTAGGTGTAAAAACTCGCACTAAGGCTGATGTATGAACGTAAACGAGGCAAAGGGAGTATGTAAGGATCGTAGCAGCTGGCGTTCTGTAGTTTCTGCCTACTCCCATGGGAAGAAGGCGTGAGTTTATTTATGTATGTAATTAGGATAATTATAGGAATCACTATTACATACCATATATAAAAAAAAAAGATGGAGTCGACATTTCTTATCTAATTACCCATGAGAAGAAATGGCGAAACAAACTCAGTCTCTTTTAAACTCCAGATATAATCTTGGTCAGGTCATATAGAGTATGTCTTTTGAAGAAAGAACCACACAGATTTGAGAGGACCCGTCCAGTCAGTGCAAGCATTTGTCAGTTATCGTGGAGCTCAACTCAGAACTTAAGGAGCTCAAAGACTCTACGAACAGTACCGAAGAAAGGACATTGAGTTCTCAAACTGCCAGACCATCAATAAAACTAACTGAGAAAGAAAAAAAATAATCCACATAGGCCTCACATTTATAAAAATTAAAGTAATAAAATACTTTACAAAATAATCTTGTAATTTTGTATATAATATTCATCAATGTCAATGTGTCAGTATAAAAAAAAAACAATTTAGTAGCAATGAGTGTAAATTACTCTTTACCTACTTAAAATTAACCAATAGTAGGTTGAAACATTTCAATTTTGTTGACATCTATAGCTGGTATAAAAGTATGCAAGTAGCTTGCATGCCATGTGCCATGACAAGTTTTGATTGGTCACTGGTATGTCAGTTACTTGCATAGTTTTGTACCAGCTACAGGCATGTGTATTTTCGAAGCATTCCCGTTCCCATTTGAGCACCAATCAATATTTTAAACTGGTGCTCAAAAGGGAACAATAAAAAGTATTCAACTTTATTCCCTTTTGAGCACCTACGGTGCGGTAGCTTCTAGTGATGGGGTGTTTAATAAAACATATCGATACAAATTGGCAGTACTTTTGAACACCATAGGATATCTCGAGGGCATTGACCTTAACCTCAGGGTCATTGAGCTTGAGATCAAGGTCAAAATTCCGAAAGTCAAGATCAGTCATTCTCCTAAGGTCACTGACCTTGACCTCAGGATAATTGACCTTGAGGTCAAAGTTAAAATTCCGAAAGTCAAAATCGGCTATTTTCCTAAGGTCAGGTAAGGTAAGGTCTTGAGTGACCTTAGGAGAATCACGGATCTTGACACTCGGATTTTATAATAATAAAGGTATTCCACCTTCGGTGCTCAAACGGAAATGCTTCGTATTTTCGCCCTAAAGTTAATGATTGATTATTTTTAAATGGCGTCTTTGATTTCGAATTCAAGTACTTATAAATAGTCTTTTGACTAGTGACAGATGTGTGTGTAAATTAGTGGCAGCTGTAGTAATTACCTACTTATATAATTTTACCTGTAGCAAAAAGCACTGTTTACGAGAATCTGTTTCATTATTTTAATATGAATGAAAAAAAATACAAGGAGTAATAAAAAGAAGACATGTTTTTTGGTATTAGTTTTCGTTCTAGTTACGGAAAATGCTCCCTCTGCAATAATAATTTAAATAATCTTTGGCCCGTAGTATCGAAGCGTAGGGGTTTCCTACCCCTCTAGCCAGTGTAACAAGGCGCGATCGAATGACGCAACGTGTCGCGTCGTCCACAAAAATAAACACGAAAAAAATGTAGACGAAATATATTAAAGTACCAAAACTAAGCGGCTAGGCCCTACGCACGCGAAGAACGGATTGAACTGACATTTAGTGTTTTTTGTTTTTTTTTTAATTCTGAAAACATTAACAAAAGTTTTTTTTTTCGTGGCCGTGTTTGTGACCTGTGTAAATATAGTTGGGGTATAATTTTACTCGGCGTACCTTGTGTAAGGCTTGCAAACTAACTCCAGGTGAGTGGAAGACCACATTTTTACCTGTATCACGCTCTTGTAATGCTTATTAAATTCCCTTATAGTTCCTGAGACAAATATTCTTATTATTATAATAAATTATCACGTTGAATATTATAGGTACTGCGAAAATAATGAGAAAGTTCAATAAATAATAATAAGTAAAATAAAAAAATATAAGTAAGTACTTAATACATTTTTTTCACCCCTGTAGTCTTATTCTATGGATTATGGTCTAGAAGTCATTGTTTGAGGTCTTTTTTCAGCAGTGCGGGACAACTCGATGTTTTTAAGAAACTGACTAAGTATTTAATTTTGAGTAAAATATTACTGATTGCTAGTCCCACGTACTTACGTTTTCTTTGTAAATAAATTAATTAAAATAAAACAAATGACCCCTACAGGCCTACAACTTAACTGTTAAAACATTATAAGTATTGTATTTTTTTATGGAACAAGAAACGGACAAATGCTTAGGCTTTCTTTAACAATAGAAAATTACAAAGTAGAACATAATATTATTTCTTATGTTTTGAGGTAAACAATTTAGTCTAGGTTTTATTACAGCATAAGTATCTATAGTAAGAACATCTAAAATTGGGATTTTTTAAGCTTAGATTAATTCGTTATAATGTTCCTAAACCTTAAAAATTCTTTTCATTTTATTGTCATTATTCTTCTATTTAATTCAACCAAGAAAACCTACCTGAATCAGTTATATTTTACAGTGCCCTTCGATATTCCGTGTATTTTTAGCTTTCGTGTATTTTTTTCTCGACATTACCTAAATTATTTTTATTTATTTATTTGTTTAGAGACAAACAATGGTAGGTGCAATAACGAAAGTTGTAGATTCTATTTAAATATAAGGATATGAGTACCTATTAAAATAAAATAAAAAATAAATATACCTAGTTATAAACAAATATAAGCGTACGTTTCAAGTTCCTTCATGATGCATCCACCAGCTTTATAGATAAAGTCTTTCACAGTTCAAGCAGTACGATTATGGAATGCCTTGCCCGTGTCGATAAGGCGTGCTCAATCTTAGTCCACTTTTAAAATTCTGGTAAAAAAACGCTTCCTCTCTCCTTGAAAATCATCATTAATCAAAAATCATTACATATAGTTCCTTGCTCTTTTTTCATGTTTATTATTGTTTAGGTATTTATATATTTGTCTATAAGTATGTATTTATTGTATATGTATATGCTACACCACTGACTACCGACAGTATTGTTTCTCCTTCTTCCCTTAATCCATCCAAAGGTTGTCTGTAAAAGATCGCTTTTGGCGATGCGACCGCCCATTGTGTCACCATTATGTAAAATTTAAACATTTATTTGTATCTGTATTTTTTATGGTATGCATAGTAAAGAGTATTCTGTCTATCTATGTAATATAAGCACAAATAAACTCTAATAAGTACATGAATATACTGAAAAAACTAAGAACAAAACAATGGCAAAACATTAACGTTGTGATGATACTGCTAGATTCTTACGAATGTGTTCGCGATCGTTTTCCTGTGTATCTAAAAGACTAACTGTTATGGCTCCTTTAATGTATCTTTAAGTTTTCTGTTCATAAAGACACAATATAATCATTACTTACAAATGAGTATTTCAGTGTAATGATGACTAAAAATTTATTTTTTGTCCGTCATAGAGATTATTAAAAAATATTGGACACGTATTTTTGCTTTGTTTACGTAATCAAAAAAATAACGGCAATACATTGAGTTAAAATATGGCATGACGTCACGCGTAGCTAGGTTTTATACGTACAAGTGACGTAGCGAGCCCCCACTCCCCAACTTTAATGCGTGAAAGCTAAGTCTAATATTTTTTTATTATCTGACTGACGGACTAAATAGGATTTCTTTTTTTTTACCCAGGCATCATCCCTATTATTAACTCTTTAAACGTCGACTGCACACCCAGGTGTTCAGATAACAATAGAAAATCTGTTGTGTCAGCTAATTGGCGTGCGACGGGTGATAACTTTAAAACTACCACAGCATATAATATTACAGCAGAAAAGAAAATAATCAGCAGTGAGAAATGTGTAGAAACAACATTGAACATTTTGTCAATGGAAAATGGTCATAAGTACCTACACATATACTATAATATAATATTATATTATAAGATTTTAAGAGGTGTGCGAGTTTGTAAGTATGTAGGGGGTAATCTTCGGCACTACTGATCCAATTTCGAAAATTATTTCACTGGTAGAAAGCTACACTACATATTGCTGAGTGCCATAGGATATTTTTGGAAAATTCACGCGACCGAAACCGCGGGCAAAAACTAATTCGGAGTACACGGATTAATGATTATCTTCTTACCAAAATCATGATCTAAACGTCTTTTGTTTGCGTTGGGCTAAATGTGAAACTGCCGGACAAAAAATAAAAGTTATTTTCGGAAAGAATAGGTTCTTCTCTATTTATTTCTCTTTTTAGGGTTCCGTAGCAAAATGGTAAAAAGGAACCCTTATTGTACCACTCAGTCTGTCTGTCTGTCACATTTGTATATTTGAAGAACTACTAATGCTATCAACTAGAAATTTGGAACAGTTTTTGATGACGTTATCTCAACTATTTTGCAAATATGAAAGAAATAAAAATACATATCTTTTCTTAAAATTTCGAAGTGGTACTTCGAAATTTTAAGAAAAAATATGTATTTTATTATATGTATGTTTCATTATATGTATGTATGTATGTTTATTTATTGTATGTTTCATATTTATTCTTAAAATTTCGAAGTGGGGCTACTAGGGCATGTTGTGTGAAAGAACTCTGTTTACACATTTTCAAACATTTTTTTTCTTTTTTTTACGCCGCATATTTTTCGAGTTTTGATGAAATATGTTAAAACAATACCGTTTCCCCCATTACGCCGAAGTTTGCATAGAGAAAAATCTGAAATTATTCTATATGATTGAAGTTTATTTAAAGATTACAGGAAAAATAAAACGATGTCTCTAAATAGCACACTTTTTCAGAAACCAGCAACAAAAATTTAATATGTAAAAATTTAATGATGGTACGGAACTCTCGGTGTGCGAGTCCGACTCGCTCTTGACCGGTTTTTTTTTAAATCGTTATATCACTAATGCATTGTTTAGCAGTGCACAGAATACATCTTGTTTCCTATGTTCATCGATATAATGCCTATAGTCTCCGAGTAAAATAATTGTTTGACTTCCGGACGAACAGAGGGACATGACGAAATTATAAGGGTTCCGTTTTTGTCATTTGGCTACGGGACCCTAAACAAGTCTTCCATTTTATTAGTTTCTTTGCACAAGAGCAATAATTTAACGTGAATTATTGCGCTCTTCAAGAACCCGTAAGATACAGGGGATGTAGACGATCAGGTTTATGTCTTCCTGGCGTTATATTATCTTTTATGGACAGAACCTTTATAATCATCAGTTACGTTGAAAGGTAATAATTATTCGTCAAGATTATGGCTGTGGCAATTTCTAGCCTTTTACTAGCAACCATAAAGGAGAGGAGGGCTCCACTGTACAATCACACCTGCGCGTACGAAACTTCACATTGGTGAATCATTTGGGTTAGGTTAGAATAGTGACCATTACCTCTATTGCTGGTGAATCATTTGGGTTAGGTTAGGTTAGAACAGTGACCCTTAACGCGCGACGGCGAGCGAGCGAAGCGAGCGGTGCCGCGGCAGCGGCCGCCGAGCGCCATATCCCCTCTATTTTTGGTGAATCATTTGGGTTAGATGAGGCGGTGAATGTCTCGTATATTAGACGATGAAAGCCTCAGGGTTATTGACCTTGATTTCAAGGTCAATGTGGTACTCGTACTGTAAAATTTTTTTTTTTCAGCGTTATTATTTTGCGCACTTTGTTGTTTTCAGTAATACACTAAAAAAGGTCTATTGTACCCAAAAAAAAATAGCTAGTATATAAAAGCGCCGGGTGCGTTTGTACAGTGGTTCCGAGAGGAGCTCCATAAAAAAAATTAAGTAGACCAGGTGGAGTTCGAGTCCACACCCTTTAATTTCGTGAAAATGTTTGATTATCATCTTTTGAATGCTCAACCATTAATTACTCTCTACACACACATCACATCACATCACTCGAATATCAATAAAAGTCTCGTAGTTATTAGCGGTTGAAATCTCACGTTTTTGTCCGTCAGAAATATTGAACTTACAACCAGAGGTCCTAGACAAGGTAATATTCGATTAGCGATTACGATTGTAGAAAAGCCAAAAAATGTATGGGATTGACATAAGCTATTGAAATGTCACGTGATCATGTCAATGTAACTTTGAAGCTGTAGCTATTGTAGAAAAAGAATCGCTCCGAAGCGAATCCCATTTGTCTGGGCCGTCAGTACACAGAGCGAACAGACATTTTCACGTCAAAAATGGAGAACTGTTATATTAATAAGTACAGTCGGCTGCATCAATTGGGTACCCCAGTTGTATTATTTATTTATTTAATAAGGCACCAAGTCCCATAATACACATCACAAACACATAAAATTAATTCAATTAATTCATCATTAAAATGAAATACATTAAAAGTCATCATGATCATAAATATAAAATACATCGAATTCCATACAACATCAAAATAAAATACATTAAAATTCAATACAGTCACAAAATAAAACACTAAAACTGAATATACAATAAAATTAACTCACAATAAATCATCATTAATTACCTAACAATCAAACAAAATAATATCACAATAATAAGTGTCTATCGACGGTTGGCACTCCGATGGGCTCCAAGCGAATACCTGTGGATCGGACTGCTCAAATCCTCACTAACGACCCTCAACAGTTGATTGGTCGATTTTCTTAAGCTGCTGGAAAACGATGCTATGCAATCAATCTGCCTAGCCTTTTCCCAACTATGTTGGGGTCGGCTTCCAGTCTAACCGGATGCAGCTGAATACCAGTATTTTACATGGAGCGACTGCCTATCTGACCTCCACAACCCAGTTACTGGGTAATACGATACCCCTTGGTAAGACTGGTTGTCAGACTTTCGGGCTTCTGACGACGCGTAACGACTGTCAAAGATTCACGAATAACAGCCGGGACCAACGGCTTAACGTGCTTTCCGATGCACGGAGGAATCTCGTTATGTAAAGATGGTCACCCATCCACTGACCAACCCCGGCAAGCGTAGCTTAACCTGACGGATCGACCCGTGCGGCTGTTATTACTTAGCCACGAGCTCCTCGAAAACGAAAACGATGCTATGCGCGATCGAATAATAGCATAAAAGTCCGGCACTCCCGCTTCAGCGAACATGCTCGACGCGCTACAGTACCGCGGAAATTTCATTAAGATGCGGTAGGCATCATTAAACTGCACACGCATGGTACTAAGTGTCGATCGCTTGAATTTTGTCCTCAGCTGTTATAATTTTAATATAACTGGAGTACCTAACTGATGCAGCCCATTGTACCTATGACAGTTTCCAAAAGCGTCAGCAATGGCAGTCACTAACAGAGCGAAAAGACGTATTTTTTCTTGTTTGATTTTACGATAAGAGAAGTTCCGCTGCCGTCGTAAATATGACGTCGCTTTCGGAATTAGAACTGCAGCGGCTGCACTGTCGCCTGCGGTGGAATTGTTCTTTAAAGTACATATTATCTCTGTCTTCTGTATTTATTTTACCCAACAACACATTTCCTGCACGTTTCCTGCGCCATCTATCTTCTGATAACTTATTTACTCGAGTTACACTAACTGTTGATTAAGTTTCGAGTGCTTCAGGGAGGGCGAGGCGAGGTAATATATCAGTCGGCCATCTCATTGACAATTCAATGAAGGAGGTTCGGGATTCCTTGGGATCTCTTCCTACTTCCTTATAATAAAATAGTATCGAGTACTGTAGTTTGACACTTGATTATGTACACATATTTACGTTATTTGCAAAATTCATATTCATTGTAAATTATTGTGTATGAACTGTTTATATGTATTTACTGTGGGCTGTATCAATTGCATTTAAACTTTATACAATTTTAATACAACTGGGGTACCCAATTGATGCAGCCCACTGTACATTTAAACTAATTACAATAATGCATACAATATAATAAAATACACCGATACGTTATCATCTGTTGTCTCGATAATCGATACTGATTCAGCCAGAAGCGCTCACGCAATTGCTGGCATCTTTGTTCCTGAATCATGCAAACCATAAGTATTTTAAAAAGTTTAAAATATTGACCTTTCCATCAGCTTATCTATTAAGTTACAGTATTTATTAAACTAATTAAAATCTATTCGGTGACTTCAAATACCATAAAGAACTGCTCTTCTGGGCAAAAGATTTTTGGAATGGCATCTAAACAATAATATACCTGTGGACATTATAAACACCAAGGAATTCCCAGTATTCAAATATAAATTGCGTATTTTTTTAATGGGGTTGGCTCCTTAAAACTTTTGGCAGATGACGCTAGCATAGCTTTCACCTGCCACGTTTGTTTACTCAATTTGTGTGTTCGGTTTTGTAAATTTTTTCATCAAAATACCAGGATGGATGATAAGATAAACATGTACTCAACATGGAGAATAAGCGAGCTAAAGTCTGAGCTGAAAAAAATGAGGTGCTTCTTTCCAAGGAAGAAAAGCAGACCTTATTGAAATGTATACTCTTAAAATTATACATCAAGCTATTTTATGTAGGAAATAGTTTTGTTTGTAGAAAGTATACATTTCATAATACTTTTCGCCAATTATACATTACTACAAAAAGCCGAATTAGACCACTTTTTTTAATTACTTTTTGTAACCACTTTTTTTTAATTCTACAGCTATCGGAAATTGGTGTGCACCTATTTCTTTGCAATAAGGCAATAAGGCACTTCACATTTCTTAGGCATTTTGTAAAATCAAATCAAATCAAAAAATTCATACAAATGAATATAATTTTGGTTAAAGCTATGCTAGCGCCACTTTGACAGTAGCCAACCCCATTGACAAAGCTTACTAATAACTAACTAACTTTTGGTAACAGCCATTATTTACGCGATAGTTCTGCACTTTTCTTAAACTGTAACCCGAAATTACATAAGAAAGAAAAATATACTCTTTACTATACTACGCTCATAACCTTTAAAACGTGCACTCTCGGATAACGACGGACTTTATTAAAATTATATTAAAATATTTCCGTATGGCAACTAGGCTCAATAACACTGTTACTAACAATTATTGTTAGTAACAGTGTTTTTATAACTATTGTTAGTAAACACACAGAAACACAAGCAAAAAGAAAATTGTAAGGTTAGCTATGGGGTCTTCTGACGAACCTCCACAGCGTGCAACAACCAAAGTGCGTCGTTCTTTTCTATAATTAGGATGACGTTAGAACTAGACTGCGCTCTTGACAAGGCGGAATTTGTTTTTTTGCGCATTATTATGGCGTAAAAGTCATCAGTATGCGCAAATGCGAACATACCGGACGCAGTACAAATAGCGCCGCAGTCCCAACAGCATCCTGAAGCAGTTACGAACTTTAATTTAATAGATGGCGTTACTAGTTACATTTTGTTACTAAAATAATTTTTATCAATGTGGGAGCCGTCACAATATTTTCCGGAAGCGGTGCAGCCATTGCTTCATTTTAACTACCATATTGTAAATACCTACAGTGGTATGAAGATGAGATCTCGTGTATAGACAACTCAATAACCCGATAGCACATTCCTCCACACGCCTGCCACAGCCATTCCTGGACACTTCGCTATTCGCTATTATATAAAACAGCTCAATTGTCTTTTTTGTTGTGGAGATAAGAATGTGAAATATGCAGAGGATTATTTTAACCTCGTAACATCCTTTATAGATATTATGTCTAGTTTACATGATGCGAGTTAACATGCTAGTCGGTCTACCGAGTAGCTACAGTGCAGCAACTCATACTTTGTGGATGTATCATACGAGTTACTTGCACTTGCCAGTTGGACAGTAGCTCGCAGCCGAGTACCTTTAACACTATTAGGGTTCCGTACCAAAATGGTAAAAAAGGAACCCTTATGGTGTGACTCAGTCTGTCTGTCTGTCTGTCACAGCTGCATATCTCAAGAACTACTGATGCTATCAACTTGAAATTTGGAATAGTTTTAGAGGACGTTTACCCAACTATTTTGCAAATAAGAAAGAAATAAAAATATTTATATTTTTTTACAACAGGGACTGAACGGGGGTCATAAAAATTTAAAGTGGGGCTACTAGGGCATGTGGGGTATCATATGAAAGAACGCTGTTTGCACATTCTTAAACTATTTTTTATTTTTTTTTAGGCCGCATAGTTTTCGACTTTTGATGCAAAATGTAAAAAAAAATACCGTTCCCCCCCTTATCTCCGAAGTTTGCAAAGAGAAAAATCAGAAATAATTTTATGTGATAGAAGTTTATGTAAAGATTACAGGAAAAATAAAAAGATGTCTCTAAGTAGCACACTTTTTCAGAAATCAGAACGGAACCCTCGGTGCGCGAGTCCAACTCCCTCTTGACTGGTTTTTTTTTTATTTTCACTCGCCTGCTCGCCTTTCCCATAACTCACGTGACAGCAGCTCGCACATCACTTGCATCGTTCGGACGCTTTAAGGATGATGCGCAGTGGTAGCCCGCGAAATTCATTTTTTTTTTTGAGTTTTTTGCAATTTGCAGGTCCGTGTCAGGTTGTAGCTTGATCAAAGTATGATACGCGGCAATAAAACATATATATTTATATAATTTTAACCATAAAAATCATCAATACATCTCTCTATGTTAGATTTCGTGCAGATTCGTTAGATTTTGTTCGTTTGATGAAATAAAATGATGTAAATACATATGTTTTATTGCCGCGTATCATACTTTGATCAAGATACAACCTGACACGAACCTGAAAATTGAAAAAAATCCAAAAAAAAAATAATTTCGCGGGCTACACCGCGCAATCACCTTAACACACTCATATACTTCCATATACTCACGCCTTCTCTCAATGAGGGTAGGCAGAAAGTGCCAAACGCCTATCCTATGATTTTGACATTCTCCCTTTACTTCTATTTAAATCCATAAGAATTCTTGGTATTATTACGGAACCCTATAAAGAAAAATGCGCAAGCGTAACAGCCGAAACATGCCGATTCATGCCGAATTGCCCCGAACTCTAATACAGGGTGGTGAAAGCGTCCATTAACTTTTTGCGGCCACCATTATGGCGGCGAATGTTTTCCGGCCTCTGTATAAGTATTAATGTAACACCCCCCTGTATAATGTGTAATCTTTTTGAATACTTATTTTTAAGAGCCGGAACACCATAGCCAAGTATTTTTGGTTCAAAAATATGTTTATTTTGGGTTTAATAAAAGGAACTGTACTTTGTTACCTCAGATCAACAAAAAAAGGAAGATAGACTGCCGCGAAAATCAAAAGTGAAGCCACCTTATAAGTTTTTAAACTGTCATGGTCACTAACAAGCCACCTTTTTATCTACGTGTGTGTCGAAGGGTTGCTATTTGTTAAATTGTTTCACTATAATTTAGGGAATAATAATGTATAGGTAAGATATCATATTCAATCGAATAGGGAAATTTTAAATCGTATTATGGCAACCCTCGCACTTTATGTCACTGCGTTCGTTCGTTGAGGTCTTTGCTCCAAGTAAACAAAAACTCATAGTTTATTTAATAAAAAAGCGATGTTATATCAAGTACTTACAAGTGAAAAGTGATTCCGTGAGACTTTTTAAGTGATTTGCTAATGTTTTTACAAGTTTTCACTAGACAGAAAGACATAATTCTATTTTTTTTAACTACCTATGTTAACTATACGACTACTCGTCACGTAATAAGAGCGGTGGCATGGTTTTAGTTGTATGTGTGTGCGTGAGCGTGTATTTTACTTGCACGGTTTTGTGGTTTCTCTTTTGATGTTCGCGGCGCTCCATCTTCCTTTTTTCGTTGATCTGTGTTTGTTACATTTTCTTTTTTGTTTCCGTAAAGGGCAGAAATTCAAATTTGGTCGCACCTCCCCTAGTATTACTGAACTGTGATCGTTGCTTTACTATTTAACTCAGCATCAATACGGTGTACCTGCACACGATTCCGGTGCGGCTGCGGCGTCGCTCGTGTACATGAAGCCTTAAGGCTACTCTTTCGAAAAAAGCTTAAAAACAGCGTGCAGATGAAGCAGTTTTTCGCCGGAACCTACAGAGAAATTACATCTGAAAAAAATTGTTAGTAATCTACATGATATGAATCGTAATTTGGTTTAGCCATAATTTTTCTATCGGTATCACATAATAAGAAAAAAAAACCCCAAATCACCTCCAAATCGTTAAGATGAAAACATTTTACTCCTTTATTTTTTATCAAAAGAATATAAAAAAAATATCTACTACTTTGCAATACAAACGAAAATGATTTGGTTTTGTTACTTTTTAAAAACATGTATATTTTTTATTATAATAAATTAAAAATGCGTCTAATTTGGGACAGCGCTCCTTGATGGGCGAGTCCTATTACTGGCTGGACGTACGACGCGTTGCGTGAGCTCAGGCCAGAATGCGCAAGCTAACCACTCAAGGTCATTGGCGTATAGTTCGACCTTAAGCTGAGCGTCCACTGGTCCACGTGGGCCGAAAGCCGTAACGAACGCACGGCATGCATGTTTTTGGTTTGTTTGTATGAAGAAACACTAAGTCACCTTTAGATGAAGTGAGTTTGAAGTGAGCTGTCAATAGTCCCTCAATCCCTAGCATCAAGTGGAATGACAACAGTAACTCACTTCAAGATCACTCCACCTAAGTTTTCACAAGTTTCCAGTGAGATTTAAATTTTACAGAATATACCGGCCGTAGTTATGAACTCATTTGTCATTGGCATTTGTTTACAAAAATATTTTTGGAATTATTTTTCATATTTTTTTTGAGCGATTATACAAGATTTTCACAACAAAATAATAAAAGATAATTTATTGCAAGTCTTCACAATAAGCGTAGAAAAATGATAAATCGCCCCTCATTTGTTTAGTAGAAACGTCCAATTTGTTTGAAACCCAAATAAAATGGCGGTGCGGTTACTTTTGCTTGCGATTTATAATATTGTCTTTAATAAAGTTATTCTTTTGCTAGCCGAGGCAAGTAAACGTTGTTGGTTAGAAAACATTTGTGATGTTGTAGGGGAATAAAGGGTTCTCCTGTTTTTTTATATTTCTATGGTTCTAACACTTACATTACTGGCTACTAAAATTAAACTATAATGAAACTGAAAACATCCTTATAAGAACCTAAACACTCAATCATACACTCTCACACACCCACCCACACACCCCCACACCCACACAGTCACTCATACGCACACTACACATCTACTAACATTAGTCTCGCATACCTAATAACCTAGATGTTAATCAAAATTAAATATTTTATAAGGTCCTTTTTTACATTGTCGGCGCGCTTAGTAACTACATAATTTTTAAAATGAAAATGTAAAGGGGTGGGATCCTGGTGTCCTGAAACACAGGCCACGAGCCTAGCTTAGGCACCAGTGTCCCACAATATATACTTAAGTACCTACTGGAATTATGTATCATTGTCGAATCTGACAAATGTAAAATAATTTATGTATATTGTGGTGAGAAAAATAAAGTTGATTGATTGATTGATGCTGTTAAAAAATAACCCTAAAATTGCAGGCGGTTTATCTGATCTAGTAACGTGTGCATACTGCCTAAGTGTGAAATATTACTGGGCATAAACAGATAATGGGCCAACATCTACCATACTGACAAGTTGGTAATTATTCTGATGTATGTGTGGGCCAACGTTGGTTCCAAGTTCAACTGACAAGTTTTAAGTGATAAATGTTTGGTTAATGTTTGTGTATCGGTTTTGAAACTGACCTGTGTTGTTTGTGTTTTTAGGGTTCCGTAGCCAAAGTGTGCCAACGGGACCCTATTACTTAGGCTCCGCTGTCCGTCCGTCTGTCACAGGCCTGTATCTCAGAGTGCTTACTACCTACTATGGCCGCTATAACAACAAATTTTACTTCTTACTAATATTAGGTAAATGCGAAAGTTTGGATGGATGTTTGTTACTTAATCACGCCAGAAAAGCTGAACAGATCTAGATGAAATTTGGCACAGAGATAGATTATAGCCTGAAATAGTACAAAGGCTACTTTTTATCCCGGAAAAATGTACGGTTAAAGTGGGATAATTTCCGACATCCACGCGGGCGAAGCCTCTAGTAATAAATATGTAGTGTTAATTATTGTACGGTGGTACGGAATCCTTCGTATGCGAGTCTGACGTGCACTTGGCCGCTTTTTACTTAGGTATCACGAGACACGTAAGTACGTATATTATGCACAATCAGCCTGATAATTTTCTCAGTGCTTGAACCACAAATCGTAGTACCTATCTACAGAAGTTAGCATAAGTATGAAACACATCCAGTAGCTTAAAAAGTATCTTATTTCTGGCATAACTGCAATAAAACACAATTTTTTTTATTTTTTATAACTGAATTTCCAGTTCCAAAGTGAATCCAATCACAAATATTAAGGCCCAGGAAGTCCGAATATAACTCACCGAATAAATTCAAAAAATGGATCAGAATTTGTATGAAATTATCTGCCAAGTAAGTTAATAGGAACTTAATCGTAGGTGGTGAAACAGGCCCTTGGGATTTAATTCTAATGATTGACGCCGAGTAAATTAACAAATTTTCAGCAGAAAATTTATTCAGGTTAGTGTAATGTGGCCCGTTTTTATCAAAACATTCCAAAAACAGCAAACAAATAACGGATCATACTGGTCTCTGTCCCTTGCCGTTGGTACATCCTAAAGTACCTTCTAAAATATTTAAAGGGAGAGAAGACACGTTACGAAAAGGTAGCGGGTCAAATTGACTGTTACGTGACAAAAATGTTCCATGCGTTTAGGACCAGTCTTGATATACCAGAAATGGAAGAGACATGAGCTTATATGTATAGAATACTAGTGGTATTTAAAAAAAAATCAAAAATTATAAATTTTGACACACACACCCACACACATAAATAGAGCGAAAACCAAGGAAATGATTGTGGATCGAGCCGGGAAGCTAACAAATGTCACCTGCAACATTCCTGGCATTAATATCGTCGACCGCTACATCTACCTTGGGTCGCAAATCTGCAGTGATGGTAGCTGTGTCCCCGAGATAAAGAGGCGTATTGGGATGGCCAAAGATGCTATGACCCGTCTAAACAACATTTGGAAGTAGAGAGGAATTGGTATCAAAACCAAGATCAGATTGATACGAGCTCTAGTGTTCCCTATCTTCCTGTATGGAGTAGAGACGTGGACGATTTTGGCCCGGGAAAGACAAAGGATTGATGCATTTGAAATGTGGTGCTGGAGAAAAATGTTGAGAATACCGTGGACTGCCAAACGCACCAATGCATCAATCTTAACCCAGCTTCAGATAAAAACCCGCTTGTCGACCATATGTCAACGACGCATTCTCTCCTATTTCGGCCACATAGTACGCAGAGGCGATGAAAGCTTGGAGAAACTGATTGTGGTTGGGAGCACCGAAGGCAAACGATCGCGCGGTCGTTCACCAACACGATGGACCGATCAGGTGAAGGAATCATCTTCCTCTAAATTCTACACGGTGGTAAGGGATGCGCTGGACAGAAACCGGTGGAGGCGAATCATCCGCTCCAGGTGCAACTCCGTAGCTGACCACGATCCTCAGATATGAGGGACCGACTACAGAGATATCATTTGGTTTTAATAAATTTTCTATTTTTATTTATTACTAGCTGACCTTACAGACGCTGTCCTATCAACATTTAAATATAAAGAAAGAAAGAAATATATTTTTTTAGCGCGGATTAAAAGACTAAATTTTAATATGGTCTTGAGTTTATAACAAAAATCCCATGGAAAAAATCACTTTCAGTTTTTGCCGAATTTTACATTTTTCCGGGAAGCTATTCTTATTTTTCTTTCCATAATAACCTAATTAGGGTTATTAGGAAAATGTAAAAAAAATAAAATAAACAAATCGGTCGAGCTGTTCGCAAGTGAGGTGGTAAAACAATCGTAAATAGTTATCTGTATATATAAAAATGAATCACTATTTCCCTTGGTCATCGCATCACGGATGAACCGATGGAATAATTTCGCTAATTCTTTTTTTGTTGTGTTTATTATTGTCAGGAGAAGGTTCTTATGTAGAAAAAAATTGGAAAAATTGCCGGAAAAATTGAAAAATTCGGAAAAACTGAAAGTGGATTTTCTATGGGAATTTTGAATTATTGAAATTGGTACAGGACAGTGTTTCTATGAGAGTGTTTACGGAGAAGCAATTAAAAAAAATACAGGTAATAGTAAAGTAAAAAAAACTAATACAAAAAAAATGTATATGTGTATGTGTGTGTATGTGTATGTGTGTGTAGTGTGTGTGTGTGTGTATGGGTGTAGTGGTAAATACAGGTAGTAGGTAGTAGTAGTAGTAGGTAGGTGGTAGGTTTAATTAAAGAAAATACAGGTTGAAATATATATGGTGACCGGTACTCAAACGCCTTACCGCGACAACGTAACAACTGTAATAAAATAAATAAATAAAATAAAAAATAAAAAAAGCCTTTTATTTCCAGTAAATTTACATTCCTTAAAATCTATGTATGTGTTAGTTTTGTTTATTTTATTCTATGTTATTTATTTGTCTCTTACTTAGTATAATTTTTATGTGTATCCTATGTATTATATCATAGTATTTATAGTTAGGTACTTCATTTTTTTTTTATTTAATCTACCGGAACCCCAGAATGGGTGAAGGCCTCCTCCAATGATGACCATTTGACTCTGTCTTCAGCTACTTTTCTCCCGTTTGGACTGGAGAACAATTGCAATACTCTCAAGCAATTAAAAGAAGTGGCGGTAGCTTCTTTCATCCAGGTTAACAACATCTAGAACAAAAAGCACAGAATGGAAAGACAGTTACGGAAATCCATTAAGCGGTAACACTGGAGTGGCACTCCGGTCCGGTCCGTTTCGTTACCGCGCCGGATACATGTCGTGACGCGACCGTCCCGGCCCCGTCACGGATAGGGGCCAAAACACATACACACGACGACCGGACGTCGCATCTTGCCACGTTGCAATCGATGACATTGTTACTTAAATATGTTTAATTGATGCAGTGGCAATATTTTAACGGGTCATTGTACTCATCATTATGAACATTTTTTATTAAGGGACCAAACCCAAAATCGCGAAAAAAAAAACCGCTGTACAGTACATTTATGTTCGCATAATTCGTCAAAATGTAGGGAACAGCTGATTTTTTTTTTCGCGTTTTCAGATTTGGTCCCATAGTAAAAGTTGTTCATAATGATGAGTACAATGACACCTTAAAATATTGTCCACTGTTTACACTTACACCCTGTATACTCCATATTTACAATAAGATTACATTTAAACAAACCTTTTTTACAGTCCGTTCACGGTTGAACTCCAGACACAGATTTCGACTTCCAGACAGTTGGGGATGATGCCTGGCCTGGGTCAAAAAAAAATCTATTTAGTCCGCGTCAGTCAGATAATAAAAAAATATTAGACACGTCTTTTTTGCTTTATCATATAAAATGGGGGCTCGGTACGTCACAACTATAACAAAATACGTATAAAATCTAGCGAGGAGTAACGTCAAACCACTATTTTATTTAATTTATCGCCGTAATCTTTTGATTACGAAAAAAAGAAAAAAATAATGTGTCCAATATTTTGATTTAGAGTGTAACGAGATATACAGCTCTCCGCAAACTGATAGGGTGAATTCAGTACATCATACTAAGATGACCGGTACATGAAATTATTTCAGGAACGTTATGGGAATCCAATAAACTTGATTTGTTTGTGTTTTTGTGCACAAGTCGGAGCGTATGTTACTGTTTGGGAGGGGTAGGTAATAGGTATGCGGTGAGTTAGATGAACTCTGTAGCTAGGCAGAAAGTGAACAGCTGATTTCACATTCAAATAAAGAAATATAGTAACTGAAATAACGATTTATATGAATTAAAAATGTTCCTGATTTTTTTGATGGAATAAAGGATTCAAAATAAGGAGCTGAATGCTCCATATCAATTTGCGGAGGGCTGTCCCTTACACCTTGTATGTCCTTCTAGCTAGGCCGTCAATAACCAAATAATAATAATAGTATGTCGCTTCAATATAAATGAGTGTTGGTGATTGTTAACAGTTGGACTAGGATCTGATAAGAATAATTTTTTTCCCTTGCGTCTAACACAAGTATTAGCCCGTTAGATAAACAACACGGTTTTTTTACGGTACGACGCGCAAGCCGCACAGTATAATAATCGTGTGAGCTTGTATATGACGCGGCAAACCTCCGGACGACATATTTGGGACGCGCCCCGTGCCGTAGGCGTAGTGCCGCAGTGTCTGTCAACAAGTTTCCATAATGATCCGTATGTCGTGTCCTGTGTTGATCATTTCATCAACACAGGACACGACAGGATTTTTTTTATCTGTGTTTTCATTTCTGTGTTGTGTTGAAGTCTTTTTGACTTACGTAGTAAAATTATTTGATCTAATTAATCTATTTTAGATAGAATTGAAATCTTCAACATCTTCTAATTATTTTTAACCGACTTCTAAAAAAGGAGGAGGTACTCAATTCGGATGTTTGTATTTTTTTTATTTACTTTCTTTTTTTTTATGTTTGTTCGCGCATAACTCCGTCGCTTGCCCACCGATTTGAAAAATTATTTTTTTGTTGGAAAGGGCATACTTCCCAAATGGTCCCATTTTTGTCAAAATCCAGTTCTGATGATGGGATCCTGGAGAAATTGAAGGAACTCTTCAAATATTATAGGCACACCTATAGCGATTTGGGTATTTTTTATAGTAGCTCGTGCATTTGCTCTCGGAAAGCACCACTTGGTGAAGTGGAACTGATGATGAAGACCACATATGGCTACCGGAACTACTCAATGATAAATATTTCACGGGTTGCGATTCGATTACTTTAATATGGTTGCTAAGCAATTTCAGCTCGTCACACAATGCGTGTGGTGAGTGGTTGTTGAGGAGTTCTCCTGGTTCTTACCAGCAGAACTCCTCACAATTAACGTCCCAGCATCGGGAAAAGCAATATTTTGTAACATGTGATGAGCAATTGACATTAGACTATTGTAACTTATACAAATTATAAACAGACCCACTAAAAAGCGAGAAATAAAAACTTTTTAACAGAAAAAAAACCGACAAAAAGCACTACAAAGTGAAAAATAACTTTGATTTCGGAAGTCGGTGGCAAAAAAAAAGAAAGTAAATAAAAAAACGAAAGACACCGACTTCCGAAATCAAAGTTATTTTTCACTTTGTAGTGCTTTTTGGAAGTCGGTTTTTTTTTTGTTAAAAAGTTTTAACAAAACGATTTCAATTCTATTTTCTTTTATAATTAGTTAGCTAATTGCTTTTCTGTCGAAAGAGCGCAGTTGGATCCTCTCGGAGTGTCGGGCTTCATTGGATCACTTAGAATTCTGATCAAGTACCTAGTATTGAGGGCAATCATTGTGTCTGAATGTAGCGTAAGATGATGGTAAACTTTACATTAGCAAAATCTTACTTTTACAATGTTTGGAAATATCGTCGCTAATCTTACTAAACTCTGATTCGAAGAAAATTTGACAGGGCAAGCTATTTTATTTTTTTTGTAAACCGTACATCGGTCTCGATTTTTGCATTATCATGGGGACCGTAAGGCATAGGTATAGATACGCCGATTAGACAAGGAAAATGTATCAAATTACTACAGTTAGGTCGGTTATCGGCTTAGTCCAAAATGTCAAATACGTCAGTTAGTTAAACTAGCGACGATATAAATAAATAATTAATTAAAATAAATAAAATTTTTATTTCAGAAAAAACACATTTACGGTGCACAAAAACAATTTTCCAAGTAAAATTAGAATAAACAGAAATAAGTGTATCGTTGGTGTATGTACTAATGAAAAAAATCATTGTATCACAAACACCAGCGCCTTCCAAACTAGGTTACACCAAAAAAAAAAAAAAAAAAATTAAACTTTCAACGTGCTACATGGTGAACTTGTAAAAAGAAATATAAATATTAAATATAAAAAAAGATGCTATTTAAAAAACAATAGATAGCAAATTCTATAAATTAAATTAAATTAAATTAAGCCACTTATTTACATGTGAGCGCCGTGTATCTATCACATAATTAATTTATCTGTCATTGCTTCATTTTTAGTTATTTCTACCTATTGTGGTAATAGTTACATTCTAGGTGCATCGTCTTCACATTTAAATCATAAAATATTTTAAAAGAGTAACGGTAGAATTTCTTGCCCATTCTTCTCCATAAGAAACTACCTTTTGGAAGGGGTGACTAGAATCAGTTCTATTTTTTTAAAATTTTGATGTTCAAAAGTGCCTTTTATGTGCATATCTAATTGAAATAAATGATTTGACTTTGACTTTAACCAATTAACTAGGTTTCTTCATTTCAAGGACCCTTCAACCTCGCCTAGCAAAAAAATAAAGAACCAAAACGTTCAAAAATGTTGATGACAAATTCTCTGAACTTATCATAATATCTTTTTTCAAAAATAATTATTTTTCTTCTCTCTCTTAAATCAGTTAAAAAAGGATTCCAATATGATACCTATCACTATAGCTCATGTGGTACTCTATAGCCCTTTTTTTTTTTTTTTTTGGTGGGAAATTATCAAATAACTTCTCCCGCTCTGGGTGGAGCGGGAGGGCGTGTCAGACTTTTACTGACTAAAACCCACCCGTGTTCCTTCAGTTGCCTATGCCAGTGCCGCGGTAACCCCTTCAGACAACCCGCGACCCCAGCGGCGTCGGCCCTATTGGGCCCCGTCACTTGCTGACATCTCTTTGAGGCGCGCGTGGAACACAACGCGCCGTCGACTCGGGCCTGGTCCTTACCGGACGGCGAGCTACCCGCTGCTCACCGTCCGCAGGCCCGCGCCTACGGTGGCCGGAAATCGCCCCGCGATTCCCGCCACCCAGGGCGTCTCCTGCGGCGACTGAGCGCGTGAGGCTGCCTCTCCCTCACGCGTTCCGCCTCCTCCTTCGCGAGCATCACTGCTTCGCAGAAGGAGGTGACGGCCTCCCATGCACTCTCGCTCCACACCATGGCCTGGACCAGGCTCGGACGCGAGAGATCGCCGCCGCCGATCGCCTCCGTGAGAACACGGCGGTGCTCTGCCCAAGCCGGGCAGACCTCCACTGTATGCTCCACCGTGTCCTCCGGGCGATCCACACAATGGAAACACCCGGGCGTTTCCTCCCGCCTTATGCGAAACAGGAACCTCCCGAAACAACCGTGTCCGGTGAGGACCTGCGTCAGGCGGAAGGTGAGGACGCCGTGGCGCCTCTCTAACCACTCCTCAAAGAGGGGACTTATCGCCGCTATTGTGGCGTGCCCAGCGCTGGGTTGCGACAGTCGCGCTCTCCATGCCGCCATGAGATCCCGCCGGAGCTCTGTCCGCTGTACCGTGATTTCTCGCGGCAGCGGAGTTACGCCCCGGCGTTTCGCCTCCTCGCGCCACTCCCACACGTGCGCGAGGACCTTTGCCTCCAGATCCCACGGCGGCAATCCGGCAAGGAGGCTCGTCGCCTCCCGGGAGACCGTGCGGTATCCCCGGACTAGCCGGATGGCCATGACCCTCTGGGACGCGTTCAACCTGCCGGCTGGTCCCAGCCTTAGGGAACGCGCCCACACCGGTGCTCCGTAAAGGGCCATGGACCGCACGAACCCCGCGTAGAGCCTCCGGCAGGAGGCGTTTGGACCCCCCAGATTGGGCAGGAGCCGCCTCAAGGCAGCCCCAGCCCGTGCCAGTCTGGGAGCCAAACGTCGGAAATGCTCCACGAAGTTCCACCGGCTGTCGAGGACGAGTCCCAGGTACTTCATCGTCGACCCGACTCCGATGTGAACCCCTCCCACCGTTATATCGGAACCCGACGGTGGCGCATTCCGAGGACCATGAAAACACATGGCCTCGGACTTGTGCAGGGCCACCTCGAGTCCCAACTGCCGGATCCTCTCCACGACTATCGCAACCCCGCGTGTCGCTAAGTCAGCCGCCTCCTGGTGCGACCTCCCCTGCGCCAGGACCAGCGTGTCGTCAGCGTAACATACTACGCTGACGCCGCTAGGGAGGTCGGCGCGCAGCACCCAGTCGTAACCGATGTCCCACAGATGCGGCCCCAGGACCGATCCCTGTGGGACACCGCACGACATCTCTCGCCGGTTCCACTCTCCCTAATGACCGGGGTATATGACGGCCCTGTCCGTCAGATAGGCCTCGACCACTCGACAGAGGTAGGTCGGCATCCGGTGATACCGGAATGCCTCCCTGATGCAACTCCAGGGCAGGGTATTAAAGGCGTTGGCGATGTCTAGGGACACCGCCAAGACGACCCCACCCCGGGCCACTGCATCCCCCGTCGTGAGGGCTCGCACGCGCATGATGGCGTCCACCGTAGAGCGCCCCTTGCGGAAACCAAACTGGCTCTCCGCCAGATCCGGCCCCTCCCGCACCAGCCACCCGACGAGGCGGTCTGCAATAACTCTTTCAAAGAGCTTGCCCACCTCGTTGAGCAGCACGATGGGCCGGTAAGCGGACGGAGAGTCCGCAGGGCGCCCCGGCTTCTTAATGAGGACCAGTTTCCCCGTCTTCCAGCGAAGTGGAAACTGGCCCCTCTCCAAGCATGCGCTTAGGAGCCCCCCTAGTCGAGGCCCGAGAGCCCCAAAGGCCAGAACCCAGGCTCTTCCAGGTAAGCCGTCGGGTCCTGGGGCGGTATTTTTGGCACTGAGCCTACGTACCGCCGCTCTCAACTCTACCTCGGTCACTTCCGGAGCATCATTGTCGTCGTCGGTCTCATGGTCCGCAGCGGGCACCGCATGAGGCGGAGCCATAGGCGGGGGAGTATGTTCCCCTCGCGAAGGGAACAGAGCGCTCACCACGTCCTCCACGAGCTCGGGCCGGAGACTCTGCGTCAGCGGGGGCGCCCATGGTCGGAGTTTCTCCCGCACCATCTTATAGGGGCGTACAGAAAGTTTTGTTGAGGTCACAAACTGCCTATGGGTAAATTCATCAACTTTTATCTAGAGTCATATTGCGAAAAAAATTACACTTGTGACAGATTTTCCATACAACACTCTCGGGACATGAGATCCGAGTGCTCATGGTCTCTTTAAGGATATCTCGAAACGGCTAGTTGACACTTCCCGTGACCCAAGGGCTGACTTTTACCTTGGCCAGAGGCTAAGAATTGCAATACAACTTGGCAATGGCAGCATTGCCAAGTTGTATTGCAATTCTTAGCTCATTCTTAGTCTCATAGTTTATTTTTATTTTATTTTATTAACGCTTCAAACATATTCATAAAGACATTGTAAGACCTTTACCAACTTCACCTGAGTAATTTAGGTATTGTTTAATAATGATAGATAGATTCACGCGTTGGCCAGATGCTTTTCCGATACAAGAGATAACTGCAGAACGTCGGCCTTAGAGTGAAAACCTCGGGAATGCATTTTTGCTCAAAATTATTTTATTGCGTTTCTAGGAGGAAAACCTCGCAACGCACATCCTGATCCGACTAATTTGTTCATTCGATACTCGTAGCGCCATCTATGACAGTACCTAGTATTTGTATGCTTTAGATCAAGTTTTTTGTACGAATACTCGTAAGTAGCATTTTATGCATTTCGGGCAATCATATAGAATCGAACAGTTCTCGATATAAAAGCGGGTTAAATTTCCACATTAATTAATAAAAAAAACATAAAAGACGCCGTAGAAAAATTTTACGTCCCGCAGTTTTTTCTTCCTCCTGAAAAGTTACTTCTTTTACACTTACGAGGTTTTCACTCTAAGGCGTCGAGAAGTAGTAGCTAAAACATTGTATGAAGAATGGATTAGTCGTTTTGGGTGTCCAGTTAAACTCACATCTGATCAGGGAAGACAGTTTGAAAGTAATTTGTTTAAAGAATTAATGGGAATTCAGAAAACGCGTACCACTCCATTTTTTTTTTTTTTTTTGAGGGTGGGAAATTATCATATAACTTCTCCCGCTCTGGGTGGAGCGGAAGGGCGTGTCAGACTTTTACTGACTAAAACCCACCCGTGTTCCTTCAGTTGCCTATGCCAGGGCCGCGGTATCTTCTTCAAACTACGCGCGACTCCAGCGGCGTCGGCCCTATTGGACCCCATCACTTGCTGACATCTCTTTGAGGCGCGCGTGGAACACAACGCGCCGTCGACTCGGGCCTGGTCCTTACCGGACGGCGAGTTACCCGCTACTCACCGTCCGCAGGCCCGCGCCGTACCACTCCATACCACAATGTAATGGAGCACTAGAACGATGGCATTTCAGTTCCAAAAACCGCTCTCTAGGGAAAAACATCAACTTACTTCCATATATAGGATGTTAGGTTAAACGGAGATACTTTGATGAACAACTTTTACCATGGAAGTAACCTTGAAATGTGAAAAAAAATCAGCTGTTCTCTACAAAGTGCAAAACATAGGCGCTCAAAATGTACGAGACAGCTGATTTTTTTTTAATATTTCCGGGTTAGTTCCATCGTAAAAGTTGTTCATTTTCATAAGTAGGTACTACACACCGTTAAAGTGTGTCCCTCGTTTAACCTAACACCCGGTATCACTGATGTCATGCGACGGTAAATTTCGGACGCGAAAACTTTACTTGTACAGTTAGGCATACTTGGAAAAGCCTAGCTTTACTAGTAAAGTTTTCCGACCCGCTGTAAGCTCACACCTTGCAAGTTCGAGCCCTATCTACCCACCCACAGCATTAATGAACCCAATTAACCCCACAATGTTCTACTGTTTGTTGTTTTTTGTTTTATGAGCTACCTGCATATTATGATTTATGTTTTTAGGGTTCCGTACCAAAATGGTAAAAAAAAAACCCTTATGGTGAGACTCAGTCTGTCTGTTTGTCTGTCTGTCTGTCTGTCTGTCTGTCTGTCACAGCTGGATATCTCAAGAACTACTAATGCTATAAACTTGAAATTTAAAACAGTTTTAGATGACGTTTATTCAACTATTTTGCAAATAAGAAAGAAGTAAAAATATTTATGTTTTTTTTTGTAACAGGGGCTGAAAGGGGGTCTTAAAAAATCAAAGTGGGGCTACTAGGGCATGTGGGGTATCATATGAAAGAGCGCTGCTTGCAAATTCTTAAACAATTTTTTTTTTTTTAGGCCGCATAATTTTCGACTTTTGATGAAAAATGTAAAAAAAAATACCGTTCCCCCCCCTTATCTCCGAAGTTTGCAAAGATAAAAATCTGAAATTATTCTACGTGATACAAGTTTATGTAAAGATTACAGGAAAAATAAAACGATGTCTCTAAATAGTACACTTTCAGAAACCGGAACGGAACCCTCGGTGCGCGAGTCCGACTCGCTCTTGACCGGGTTTTTTTTACTAAGGCACTTGTCCTACCTCCGACCAGGATGCGACTAGTTATTAAGGTCCTATGACCTAGGCTCGAGCCACGTACTGAAGGGAGTCAAGTGGTCCTCTCCGTATACAATTCGTATCGTTCGTATTCGCGAAAAATATTTCAACTGTCCCATTGAAAACTTCAATGACTACTCGACGCAAATGTCCCATAAATTTGCGACGAGTAGTGTTACTATTGAAGTTTTCTGCTGATTATTTTTTCGCGATTACGATGTTGGTGCCATGGAAAAAGTTGTTCGGTTTAATGGTCTGTACCACACCCTTAAATTTGACGAGGATGCAAAACTATACGTTGTATAATACAGGGTGTAAGGGACAGCCCTCCGCAAACTCACAGGGTGCATTCAGCTCCTCATTTTGAATCATATTCCACCGGAAATTTTCTCAGGAAAATTTTCATTTTTTCAATTTTTTTTTCAGTTACATTTTCATTATTTCAATGTAAAATTGCATTGTGTGTTCGCAGCACTCCATTTATGTAAAAAAAAACTGCAAAAAAAAAACAGCAAAAAAAAACCAGCAATGGATGTTGAAATACTCTAACCAACGACGCGTGAAATCAGCTGTTCACTTTCTGTCTAGCTACAGAGTTCATCGAACTCACCGCATACCTATTACCTACTCCTCCCAACCAGTAATAGACGCTCCAATTTCTGCACAAAAACTTAACTTTCCTGAAAAAATTTCATGTACCGGTCATCTTAGTATGACATACTGAATTCACCCTATCAGTTTGCGGAGGGCAGTCCCTTACACCCTGTATACGCACAATGTTAATGGAAACAATACATCAGTATTGTTGTAACATTTCTATTGTAACCGTCGAGCTTTCGCGAAACAAACAAAAATGAATAAACAATACAAAAATCCAATTGATAACTCTAATCCGATCCAAAATGTATTATTTCTATTTGATGATCGTATATCATCGACCGCACTCGGCTTCATTCGGAAAATACAAAAAATAAATGGAAGATAAACATCCCGGTGTTTGCGTGAGAGGATGACATTGATCCCGTTGTGCGGGAAATCGAATCCCGGGCTTAATGTAAGCGGGATGCCACGTCACCTGACGTTCTGCGCTTAAACGGTTTAATACCTGTGACTGTGGTAGGTAGATGCTTTAAAAAAATGGAAACCAGTTTAGACTCAAATAAGTATTTTTAAAGTTTATGTAATATGGTAGAGGAGCTCGTGGCTAAGTAATAACAGCCGCACGGGTCGATCCATCAGGTTAAGCTACGCTTGCCGGGGTTGGTTCGTGGATGAGTGACCATCTTTACATACCGAGACTCCTCCGTGCCTCGGAAAGCACGTTAAGGCGTTGGTCCCGGCTTTCATTCCTGAATCTTTGACAGTCGTTACTGGTCATCAGAAGCCCGAAAGTCTTACGAAGGGGTATCGTATTACTCGGTTACTGGGTTGTGGAGGTCAGATAGGCAGTCACTCCATTTAAAACACTGGTATTCAGCTGCATCTGGTTAGACTGGAAGCCGACCCCAACCTAGTTGGGAAAAGGCTAGGCAGTTTGATTGATGCAATACGGGTAATTCGCTATCGCAGACGTATTTTGAACGCATTGGTTTAGCCCTTATCACATGTTGAAATCATAGAATTAATTATTCATAGTGCACTATACAGGGTGAAATTTTAATCGTTTTAATCCTCTTAAGGGGTCATTGTACTCATCATTACGAACAACTTTTACTATGGGACCAAACCTGAAATCGCGAAAAAAAAATCAGCTGTTCAGTACATTTATGTTCGCATAATTCGTCAAAATGTACTGAACAGCTGATTTTTTTTCGCGATTTCAGGTTTGGTCCCATAGTAAAAGTTGTTCATAATGATGAGTACAATGACCCTGTGGCGGCATCTACATCGCCACATATGAACTACACATCAATGACATGACGTCACGCAAACCTGCATCGCGCAATTAGAGTTTACCACGCGATTAGCATATATACAACGTCCCGACATCAACCGTCGGGCAGTAGCCCACCAGACACGACACCCGTCTGGTCGGAGGATCCTCCCTTTTCTATGGAGGATGAGTGAACTTTAAACCCTGTTCCTCATGCCTCTAAAACCCCTTAAGAGGATTAAAACGATTAAAATTTCACCCTGTATAATGGTGATAGTATCATTAAACACAATAATTATACGAGCTTAATACGCGTAATTATTGGTAATATTACTACTAATTTCAATATTGGATTGATAGCCGTCATTTCATGCAATTATGGTAATGGTTGTTCACTAGAGCTTGAAATTTAATATATCGATTTAATTATACTGTTTTATTGAGGGAATGTTAATACTGGTATTCAGCTGCATCTGGTTAGACAGGAAGCTGACCCCAACATAGCTGGGAAAAGGCTAGGCAAGATGGTGAGAGTGAGGGGATGTTTTGAATTTGTTAGTAGGTACCTTTGAACCCTGACGTAACTTTAATACCTACTCGACTCAAATGTATGGAAAAGCTGATAATTTTTTCGCGATTACGATGTTGGTCACATAGAGAAAGTTGTTCAGTTTGGTGGTCTGTACCATGCCCTCAAATATGACCAAACCTTTCTAATACATGCTGTATTAAACACACTGTCGATATTATCGACACTAGCTTCCTGTAAATACCGTTAGTGACCGCCCTACGTCCAATTAAGTAGATTATAGAGTTCCAATCTAGGTAAAGCCTTATCTATTAAAATGTGCGGCTACGCCAAGCTACGCTTCGTAGCGCTCGTAGCCGCTCGTAGACGCGCTACGAGAATTGAAGTTAATCGAGGTCGGGTAACAAAGTAAATGTCGATTTAATTATTTTTTTAATAGGATTGTCTTTTGTTTCTTTTGAAAACAGGATTTTAATTCTTAAATGGTTTAGTAAAGCTGTAATTTTCTGTGAGAAAAGAAGAGTGGAACCAAATTGCGGTAAGATATACCAATGGAAAGATCTCATATTTTTGGTGTAACTGCAGTCTATGAGATAACATGTTTAAAGCCCAAAAGCATTGTGTTAGAGCTATGTGTAGTCTTAAACCTAGAGAAAGTTGTGAAACTCTGTTTAAGGTTTGATAATTTTTACTTTTCCGTCGTTATATATTTTGGAAATGGTATTTTTTGTAAAAAGAAGTAAAAACTTGTTTGCTAAGGTCCCCTGCGAAGTCAATACAAAAACATATAAAAAGTGTTTTGTGGATGGGACCAATAATATTTATGAACTACCGGACAGCATAAAAAGTGACACCCTTCAACCATTTAAAGTTTTTAGCTTCGTAAAACTACTAGAGGGCTCTGTATTAAAAAAACGAAGAATAATAATATAAAGAATAATAAATAGAAAAATAAACAATACAAAAAAAAAACAAACGAACTATAATATAAATAAACGAACTTCGTTGCCACCGGGTGTCCCACGACACCATCCCGACATTTTTTTTCTCTCTTTTTACCCGACTACGGCGAAGCAAAAATGAGGGTTATGATTTTGACCGGTATGTATGTTCACGTGTTCCCTCATAACTTCTAAACTGATTGTCATAATTTGACAAATGAGGTATCATTGGAAACGTCTTGATTGTCCGCTAGTTATAGGCTAGGTTACGTTACATTAAATTGAAAATGGCGCCCTCCAGAGGACAAAGTCATGAACTAAAAAAAAAATATTTTTTAATGATGTCGTGTTGGTTATCAAATGAAAGGGCTTAATTAGTACATTTCAGAAATGTATATATTGTTAGCTTTTGCATGCGGCTTTGCTTGCATGCACACGATAATTGGCAATAATTTCTAAAATCACGCGTCAGATGTCTGCCAAACCTACCCAAAATACATATACAATAATTATTCTTCTTTAAAAATGTAAATTGACACTTGCCAAAACAAAATTATAACCCCAAAATAATTTAAATAAAAAGTAAGTTTAAAAACTGAAACCCGACTACAAAAAAAAAAAAAGAAACAGTAAAAGTATGAAACAAGAAAATGTTCTCATCTGAAATTAGAAAAAGACAGACAAATAAAAAATCCGGAGTAACACGTAATCTGTTCGATTTATGCCCTAACATGACGTGTGACTCCGGATTTTTAATTTGTCTGTCTTTTTTTAATTTCAGATGAGAACATTTTCTTGTTTCATACTTTTTAGAGCGTGATTTTTCAGAAGTCGGGTTTTAGTTTTTAAACTTACTTTTTATTAAATGTTAAATTGAATGGCGGAGACGACAGTAGCTGTGCGCTCCACGCACCTTCAGCGCCACGAATTTTATTAGTACATACAATTACTGCCATCTCCTAACGCTGCCGGCGATTCCGTGCTCTCTCATGTTAACTCTACCCTATAGAGGCATCGAAAAAGGGTAGGTACAGCTCCTCGTCCTCCATAGAAAAGGGAGGATCCTCCGACTAGACGCGTGTTGTCTGGTGGGCAACTACCCAACGCGCGACGGTTGATGTCGGGATGTTGTTTATATGTCAGTCGCGCGTTAAACTCTGTGTAGTAGGTTGGAAGATTGTCAATGACACTACGCAGCAGTTAAAGGTAAAATACAGATATATTTCACGGACCAAAGGTTTTGAATATAAAGGAGCGAGGGAGCACACGCGATGACCGCTAATCGTGTACTGATTTCTCAACTAATATTAATTATTAAAGTTTCGTAAAAACGCTTAGTCGGCTGTAGGTATGGTTTCACCGTACACTCTGCTTGCGCGATGCAGGAGTTTGCGTGACGTCAGTGTGATGCGTAGTTCGCATTTAGATGTAGATGGCGCCACAACCGTAAATAAGTTTTATAAAAACTGCATAGAAACAAGAATCTTCCACTTCTGACAACAAAAGCAAAAGTTTTTAATATCGATACAATAGCTTTACTTTATAAAGTGGTCTGAGATTTCAAATCACTGTTTTGCATTTAAAAGACGATGTCACGCGATGCGCTCGTGAAAATGCAATCTTAGAACCGCTCGGAAAATATGGATTTTAGGGTTCAGTAGTCTATAGTAATAAAACTAATATTTTATCTAATAGCTTCTTCGAGCGTAGACAGTTTTTTTTTTGGTTTAAATGTTTTTGTTTAAATCAGGGATGCACAGACTTATTGAGACCATGGGCCACTTCAGCAAATGAGAACTGATTGCGGGCCACCAGCACAAATTAAAAACATAAAAATAGCCAAAAATTTAATTTAAAAAATAATATACTAGTTTGAAACGTGGCACCTGCATTGTGCTTACAATCTCATTATTATTATTCAATACCGAAAAAGTTTGTTCACATGTAATTATATAAGTAGAAGCAAATAAGCTGGAGCATTTCAGGGCATTTGTGCACAAATCTTTGTACTATTACATAGTTTTATCAATGCAGCAGTAAAATTTCAGCAAGTTCAATTTGTTGCGATCGTTTTGAATATCGATTAATTCTAACTGTATTGACTTTGGTGCAGCTTCAGCTGAAATGGTGAAAAAAACAGCAATATTTTTCCTTCAAATGTAGGTACGAGGGAATAAATATTTTTGCTGTTGGGCCACTGGCATATTGCCGGGGGGGTGCATGCGGCCCGCGGGCCGCGGTCTGTGCATCCCTGGTTTAAATGGTACATCATAAATTTTCTGTTTCTTAAGATTTACTATATGTGGCTAACTTGTAATTGGCCTTATTTTGTTTAAAATTTTATTCACTGTATCTTTTAGCTGTAAGTTTTCATAATCAGTGTGTTGGATCATTTAACGAATCCATATGTCAGGTTCATCAACGGGCGCTGTTGGTGGAGGCTGGTCATACCTTAGCTGCCACGGCTTATTTTAATTTTAATTTTGAATTGTTTTATTTTTAATACGGACGCTTTTAACGTTCATCGTTCTCACATGTATAATTTCAACATGAATGATGTAACCAATATTTTGTAACCATATTTTGATTTAAAAGAGTGTCCGTGGAGTTTCTTGCCCGTTCTTCTCCATAGATCTACGTTTTGGAATGGGCAACTAGCTTCAACTTTCTGACTTACCTACTGACCGACTCTTTGACAATTCAAAAGTGCCTGTAATTGGTTTAATTGAAATAAATGCTTTGAGTTTGAGTTTGAGTTAATACAAATAAAATAAAATAAATAAATAAAACTGAACCTGGAACTACCTACCAGCCGGATTTGAAAAATTCTTTTTGCATTTTATTGCCCACTTTTTGAGGAAAGTTTTAGGATATTTAACATAACGCAACGACGCAAAAAGAAAAAAAAGTTAGAAAGAACGCTAAGCGAAAACGAAGTAGAAGCACGGGTTGGCGATGCGATGCGACGCAGTGGTTTCGGGGCGTTATAAAAATGTGGCTGTTATTTCTGTGTACATGGTGCAATTTTATTTTATTTTTATTTTTATTTATTAAGGGATAATAAACAACTACAACATATATACACATACGATTAACAAAACTTTGAGTAGTAATGTTGCAGTCCACTGCATTATCCACAGATAAAACTTATTTGATAATAAATTGTTGCCACTAGGCGAGCAATACCAAAATAAAATAAACAAATATTTGAGAATTAAATAGATAAGTTAAGTACTATAAAGCTAATAAGTATATTATAAGTATTTTAATGGTCATTGTACTCATTATTATGAACAACTTTTACTATGGGACCAAACCTGAAATATCGGAATAAAAATCAGATGTTCCCTACATTTTGACGAGTTTGATGAGGATAAATGCTGATTTTTTTTTCGCTATTTCAGGTTTGGTCCCATAGTAAAAGTTGTTCATAATAATGAGTACAATGACCATTTAAGAGGAAAACAACCATTACAATTACACCCTGTATTGTGTATCTTACGACTTCCACGGGAACGAAGTCGCGGTAAGAAGCTAGTTTTCAAGTTTTTTTTTTTTTTTTTTTTTAGTTTTAGTTTTATTACAGCATGAAAAATTCTTAAGTATTATTAAGTAGGTACTATCATGTGAATAAAAGCTAGTTTTCCTAACAAAAACGTATATTATTGAAGTTCTTTCAGTCCTTCGAAGGTTGCCTGGTAGATATCAGTATTATTTCCCATAGAATTTATAATATTGTTGGAACAAGAGTTGTGTTACAATAATTTTGGTGTATTATGTTATAGTATCTTCTGTAAAGCACGGTTGCGCGCGCTAAGTCCCCAGTACCACATAGGGGAGACCGGGGTTGGTAGACCATAGGGGCAGGTTGACTAATAGGGAATAACTTCTAAAATATTCGTCGTAATACGATGTCCATCTTATTACGAGTTTAAAGTAAGGCGACGCTCAATTACGTGTCTCGGTGCGCCGGAGACGGACGCGTTTTAGGAGCAACGGCGACATTTAAAAAAATCAAGGGAAAACGTAAATCGACGGCCCCTACGTATACTATCGAAATTGCAAAAAAGCCATTTTCGTTTTATTGCACTAATAGCAAGTAGAGATAAAGATGTACAATTCTATATAAAAATTATGTACCAATTTTTATACCCTCAACTATTTCTCAATCGAACAAAATCGAAAATACATAAAATGAACATACTAAAACATCGACCTTAAAATCGCTCTCCTGTAAAGTAGAGGTTTTGCAGTTTCAATACTTTACGTGGGGGGCGTCGAAATATTTTTAGCGACGCCGACATCCTTTTAATTTATTGACTGAAACATTGGTTTGTAGTTTTCATTATTGGGAAGTATGGGTAGACTGTAGATTAATGCCACATATTTGCTTTATTAATGTAATGAGTCGTGTCCACGGACTCCGATTTACAAAATGGCCGACCGGGGATGGTAGGCCAACACGTGTACGGGGTTGGTTGACTTATACTTACTAACGAGTTTAGTTTTGGATCTCATGTGATCAATATTTTGTTGCTATAAGTTTAGTAGATAGTACCTATTCAGTAACAAGTACTTACATGACTTACTATATAAAAAAGTATTATACAGGGTGAAATTGAATAGATGCGACAAAATTTAAGGGGGTGTTCTACGCATCAATATGAACAACTTTTACTATGGGACCAAACCTGAAATCGCGAAAAAAAATCAGCTGTTCAGTACATTTAATGTTCGCATAATTCGTCAAAATGTACTGAACAGCTGATTTTTTTTTCGCGATTTCAGGTTTGGTCCCATAGTAAAAGTTGTTCATATTGATGCGTAGAACACCCCCTTAAATTTTGTCGCATCTATTCAATTTCACCCTGTATTTAACAAGTATATTATTTTGGTATACTGTTTGATATTTTTGTGAGTTTATTGCTTATAGTTGAGTGAGTTTATGTTTATTAAGTCCTAATATAATTGGAAGGAATACTTGTGTTACCTAATTATTTAATAACAAATAAAAAACGATGATTATGTGAAGTTTTGATTTATCAGTCGTATCCAATGGTTTTTTAGTACAGTCAACCTACCCCATATCGTGAGTCATACAACCCCGCTGTCGGGGTTGGTTGACTAACTAGACTCGTTTTTGAAAAAAACAAAAATTAACCATCTTCTTACTTAGTAAGAAACTTCAAATAAGCACCATTAATAATCAATAAAATGCTCTATTTAAAACTGGTCTATATAGTTTTGTATCAAATTTAGTTTCGTAGTTCTATGCAAAAATGTTAAAAACTGGTCAACCAGCACCGGTCTCCCCTTCTCTGGGCGCACCAATGCCCGGTCTCTTAGGTATTTAAACGGAGTTTATCCATTCGATAATCATTATTGCTCCGATATCGTGTTTCTGAACTACACGCTAAGGAAAAAATCGAATGAATTACTATCGAGGGTTTCTCTGAGGACCTTAAAAACCGAGCATAAAGAAGGAATTCGCTGAGGAAAGAATTCGTGGAGGAGCTCGTGGCTAAGTAATAACAGCCACACGGGTCGATCCATCAGGTTAAGCTACACTTGCCGAGGTTGGTCCGTGGATGGGTGACCATCTTTACATACCGCGATTCCTCCGTGCCCTGGAAAGCACGTTAACGCCGTTGGTCCCGGCTGTCATTTTTGTGGATCTTTGACAGTCGTTACGGGTCGTCAGAAGCCCGAAAGTCTGACAACCAGTCTTACCAAGGGTATCGTATTACCCAGTTACTGGGTTGTGGAGGTCAGATAGGCAGTCGCTCCATGTAAAATACTGTATTCAGCTGCATCCGGTTACACTTGAAGCTGACTACAACATAGTTGGGAAAAGGCTAGGCAGATTGATCACCTAGAAGTGACTGATGTTTGCATGAAATAAGCCTTATAGGTACTTTTGTGATTCGGTACATGTACTTTACAGGAGTTGAATTATTTTTTATTTATGTTTTTTTTAGTTAAGGCGATCCCCCGACCAAAACCTTGCGATAGGGCGTTATTCAGAGGCTATTAACTCATTAATTAAGAGTAATAAATTATATCTAAAAGCACAATACTAATGTTCGATATTCTATTATCACATTGTAAGTTTACTTTTGTTTTTATGTGAAATAAATACATTCAAAATCTCCTTGTAAAAAAGTGTCTAAAATTATTGATTCCATGCATCTCTTGCTAAAGGTGACGTTCTAATCATTTGAGGATTACACTAATGGATAGATAATTTAAAAATCTAAATTATCCTAGTTTTATTTTTTTTTTAAAGTTCGCTATTCTTTTTTTATTTAAATAATTCCAGAAAAAATGAGAATTTTTTGATGAAGGGGCGTGTGCAGGGAGCGGGACAGAGCGAGGCTGAGCGGCGGGACAGAGAAGGACCGAACGCTCAAGTTCTTTTGGTCGGGGTATGGCCTTAAGAAAGGGATAAAAGTACAGTAGTGCCCTTGTTTTACCTAAGGTGCGTATATGCAACAACCATCTACTAAAGCTTCAGAAAAATAATTAAAAAAACAAAGCACAAAGGGAACCTGCGGAGCCCCTATCGTTGACTCCTCAAGATTTGCACTCTGTCTCGTTCTTTTTCATTCATTCTTTAAGGAACACCGTCCGTTCTCGTTCACAACGCAACTTCGTGAGAATAAAGCCTTTTGACTGTTCTGTTATCGTAAAAAAAAGCTTTTGTCCGTAATTTTTTACAACTTTTCTCTCTTGTAAAGAAAATATTCAGAAAGAATTTTCTGGAATTCGTAGCAAAAGGGTCAAAATACTTTGCTTAATGTTTTTGTTAAGAATTTTCTGCTTTGTGGGTGTTTCATTTACTTAAAATTTATTTTTAAGAATTTTGCGTACCTATACAGCAAAAGTTTTTAAGCAATGCGTAAATTTTCACAGGATGTTCTACCTATGAGTATGAACAACTTTCACTAGGAAACCGACTCTGACATCATGAAAAAAAAAACTTATGTTTCGCTGCAGCTGGTATAAGAAATGACGACCTCCATGGTGACTTAAAAATGTGACCCGTCACCAACATAATCCAAAACTTTGCTGAGGCCCATGTGCACCGACTCCAGTAATGTGAACATCGAGGCGATTCAGCTGTTATACCAGACAAATAAAGTGCAAAGACTAAAACTAACAAAACCTTTTTAGTTAGTATAGTGTAAAAAGTGTCGAAATAATAGTGACAATGACACTCGTAAGTGAACAAAGTGTTTATATTATTCAGACTCTAAACACTATTCTAAGTTTTAAAATAATTATCACGTAAAAAATTAAGTTACATTAAAATTGCTTATTAGTCTTGTAGGCTATATATTAATTATTTTTTAAGAACCTAGTTCTTTTTAATCAAGGATAAAAAAAGCTCTTTCGTACAAAAGTTCAGTACCATACTCGACCAAAATGAAACACCAGATTTTTTTCGTGATTTTCGAGTTGGTCCCCTATTGAAAGTTGTTCAAATTCATGGTTAGAACACCCCGTGACAATTTGCGCACTGGTACGACTATTTAACACAAAGCTACAGAACCAAAAATATTTAAACAATAATAATTACGTCCAATCAGAAGTTTTGAAAGCGTACAACCACGGGCTACATTGGCACAACGATATTAAAGCTAGAGAAACCCAACTGTTAGTCACAAAGAACTTGTTTATGAACTGTTCTATATAAATTTTGATCACTCATTTATTAGTCTGTGGCTGTATTGCAATAGCTGGCTCTGGTAATAATTTAATACTAATTTGAATAGCAAAAGGAATTTGTGTTGCCATGCAAAGTTGACTGAATTTAATCAGGAAGAAATACTTTGCCTGTTTCAGTCTTATTACAAAACAAGGTTCATCTTCAAACCTAGGTTTAAACCATGGACCCTTTTTTGAATTTCGAACTTTATTCCGACACATTATGTCAGTTTTACAAAACTGACAACTTAGTACCGGACTAAGTTATCAGTTTTGTATAGGAACTGTATTTCTATCACAGCTAGGTTCTTATTACAAAAACTGGCTCGATGGTTTAAACCATGGCAGAAGAGTCATGGTTTTGTATAGCTTCGGAAGTTTATTACCTCGCGTTGCTAGTCAGATTTAAACCTGAATTTATGTATTGTTTTAGAAGTTTAGGCTTTAAAACTTGATTGGGATTTTTTTCAATCATGAACTAGAAAGGACTGTGGACATGGTCAATTTTTAGTCCTTTTATGCAGTGGGCTAATTATACAGCATGAAATTAAATTAGTTAGAAGTCATTCGACTATAATCTAATACGTACTTCATGTACAGGTAGGCGTGGATTATCGGATTGGAAGGATTTCAGTAAAATAACACTTGTCACAATCACTCCACTTCAAAATAATTATAGATCGCTTATATTAAGAGTGATGTGCTTAAAATATAACGTCCACCGAGCACGTGGTTGCGTGCGCACTCTACGGCGATCCGAAGTTCCTTGCCTGTTTCTACAAGATGGCCACCTCCCCAGTGCCCGGTGTTCGTTTTTGACGTTGACAGTTGTACGGATGTCAATTGACGCACTAGAAAAGCGGAAGCGCCGACAAATAAATTAATTTGATTGTGTTTTTTTTGTTATGGTCATCAACTAAGTCACATAAAATATCAGTTTAAAAGTCTGTTTTTTTGTTGTTGTTTAAACTACAACAGTGGGATGCTACGTGTGTCGACACCCTTACGCCATCCCATCTTCCTAGCACGGTAGGCTGTGCTGGGGCGGCCGCTGCGTGTGCGGAAAACCTCAAACGGCGCAAACACTCCAATATTATTGGGACTTATATGTTCGAGCGGGTTGAAACACTATGGCCATGAGGTCCGAGTGCCCTCTTAGTTTTTCGGGACATCGCCAAGCGGTTGGTCGACTCTACACGTGACTAAAGAACTAGCATTGCCACCAGCCTTTTAGGCACTTTTCCTGTCGACAGCGATGCGGATAATTTTTTTGATGCCCTATCATTATTTCCCCTCCTTTTTTATTTACTTGTACATAATTACTTTTTTTAAGACTGTTTGAACTGCAATATAACACTCATCACGTCACGTAGGTACACGTATGTACACCTATGAGATCACAATACCAGAATCTATTATGCTCGGTCGTATTTAAAACTAGCTTATTAAATAGAAATGTGATTTGTATGGCTCCGGTTATCTTTAATGAAATACCTGACGAAATGGGGTTGGCTCCTTAAAACTTTTGGCAGATGGCGCTAGCATAGCTTTCACCTGTCACATTTGTTTACTCAATTTGTGTGTTCGGTTTTGTAAATTTTTTCATCAAAATACCAGGATGGATGATAAGATAAACATGTACTCAACATGGAGAATAAGCGAGCTAAAGGCTGAACTGAAAAAAACGAGGTGCTTCTTTACAAGGAAGAAAAGCAGACCTTATTGAAAGGTATACTCTTAAAATTATACATCAAGCTATTTTATTTATGAAATAGTTTTGTTTGTAGAAAGTATACATTTCATAATACTTTTCACCAATTACAGTACTACAAAAAGCCAAATTAGACCACTTTTTTTTAATTACTTTTTTTAACCACTTTTTTTTTAATTCTACAGCTATCGGAAATTGGTGTGCACCTATTTCTTTGCAATAAGGCACTTCACATTTCTTAGGCATTTTGTAAAATCAAACCAAATCAAAAAATTCATACAAATGAATATAATTTTGGTTAAAGCTATGCTAGCGCCACTTTGACAGTAGCCAACCCCATTGAAAACTTACCGTTGCAAAAATTTAAAAAACGTTTTATAAAATTACTTGTAGACAGACACATGTTATTATTCTGTGCTGGATTTCTTAAATGTTAATTTATTGTAATCTCTTTGTCACTACTTTCATGGGCGTACCCAGCTTTGGGCCCAGGGGGGGGCAAACCAGAAATTTCTTAAGCCGGGTCCCCCACATGTTTTTTTTTTCGCCTCATCAGTCTGCTGTCCTCGGTAAAATCTTTGAGAGACTTATTTATAAACGCCTCAAAGATTATGCCGAGGCCTAATTCCTAACGAGCAGTTTGGCTGTCGAACCCAACACTCTTGCGTACCAAGTCCACCACATAAGCGTTGGTTTCTAGCGTGGTTCGATGACGGGTGCTGTTTTCTTCGATAAAGCGAAAGCGTTTGACAAAGTCTAGAACAACGGTTTATTATAATAAGCTTTACAAACTCGGTGTGCCAGACCTTCTCGTGCTCATCTTACGAAACTTTTTGTCTTTCCGCACTTTTCGCTATCATATCCAAGGAGCGCTGTCGCTCGCACTCTCCAAACCGCAGTCGATAAACTCGGCGCGTGGTTTCGAAAGTGGAGAATCGAAGTCAATCCCGACAAAAGTCAAGCGGTTCTCTTTTTGAAACCGCGTCTCAATCGATCTCCCCCCACCGACCAATCACCATGTTTAGCAAGCCGATCCCTTCTGAGAAGCGATCCAATCCAAAAAAATCAAATATCCAGGTGTGACCTTGATGAGACCTCTAAGCACATAATGAAGTCTCGTTCTGAATGCACGTAGCAAATTGTCACTTAAGTGCAAGTTGCGCATCTATACAGCGTGTACATTCTCCCAATCATGACCTATGCGGGTTCAGTATTTCCAACCGCAAAGTCCCGAAACATCCATATGATGCAGACCATACAAAATCGTTTCCTCCGAACGGCTACGGGATCCCCTTGGATCGTTCGGAATGAAATCCTCCAACTAGACCTTAAAATCCCAACTATCAATCAATTCTTGAAACGCAATTCCAAGCGTTTCTTCGATACCCCCGCGAAACATCGCACCCCTCTGGTCGTATCCGATAGTTATATCCCCTCTAAAATCAGTAAAATCCGCCGTCCAAGGCATGTTCTCACCGACCCCGATGACCCCTAAACCCTCTTCCAGGAGAAAAATAGGGCCACCAGTACAGTTTACAAACACAAAAATTCATTCCGACCTCGCCGCCGAGGTCCTTTGCGATGACGACCGCCACGTAATTCCCCCGACCCTTGACCGGTGAAGGAGTGCCAGCTGGTGGCGTAGCTGAGCCTGTAGCAAGCACATAATAATTATCCAGCCTGTTCCTCCTTGCTGTACTCCCCCCAGTGAAGCCCTAAGCCGAAGTACGTACCCCACAGGGGGTGCCCTTAGCATGCAGTCGCTTAATTCATAGACGAATAAAGGCAGGTTTATGGCCGCGCAGCGCGGTTTTTTCTAAAATTAATGCTTCATATTGTACTTAATTGTAAAGTAAGTACACGACAACGACGACGACAACGTGACGTGGCTCTAAAATAACTTCTTCTTCTTCTTCTTTTTCGACAACATTACTTAGGCATACAAGATCCAGGGGGGGGCAGCTGCCCTCCCCTGCCCCCCCCTGGGTACGCCCATGACTACTTTGTATCACATTTGCATGCTATATAAGGCAGAATGTACATATCCATGTACATTCTGCCTATTATATAATTTAACAACTTATTTTTATGTACCTACATTCGAAGCAAATAAAGACCTATTCTATTCACATCTGTAAGGCTTGATGGGTATCGCTATTTCAACACGATAAAATCAATTTTATCAACTCACACTTCATGAAACAACACTACCAGCGGTCCTCGACGCCAAAGAAATCATCCTTCTGGTAATTCGAAAGCAACAATTTCTTATCCCATCCATCCTTTTTGAACTACATTTGGGTCAGTTTTTGGGTAACCATCTTTACATACTGAGACTCCTCCGTGCCTCGGAAAGCACGTTAAGCCGTTGGTCCTGGCTGTCATTCGTGGATCTTTGACAGTCGTTACGGGTCGTCAGAAGCCCAAAAGTCTGACAACCATTCTTACCAAGGAGTATCGTATTACCCAGTCACTGGGTTATGGAGGGCAGATAGTCAGTCGCTCCATACTACTGGTATTCAGCTGCATTCGGTTAAACTGGAAGCCGACCCCAACATAGTTGGGAAAAAGCTAGGCACATTGATTGATTAGGGTCAGTTTCGATGCTAAGAATCAAATACGACTAAATATCAGTACGATTGAATTAATAGGTAATGAAATATTATAATATTTGGTAAGTAACTCAAATAAGTCTTCGCTTCTTTTGGAGAATAGAAAAGGTTTGGATCAATATTGTGACCGGGAGGATTAATCCGGTAATCTGGCCCGGAGGACCGGGATGTAACGAGATGTTACAAGGGAATCCCTTTCATCGCATTAGCCGTTGATAAATGATGTTACTGTATATTAATTTATGAGATAAGGAATAATGAGGAGGCTGGGTAGTCGTTCATTAGCCTTCAGTCCTTTATTAACCGACGAAAAAAAAGAGGAGGTTCTCAAGTCGACACGATTTTTTTTTTTTTTAATACTTGACCACGCATAATTTTTTACAGAGAATCGGACTAGGATTTGAAATTTTTTTATTTCATTCGAGAGGGTATACCTCAAAGTTGGTCCCATATAAAATTTATTAACACTGCTTTAGTAGTTTTTGAGTTAGCTTCAATAATACGTATTTTTCCCCCACTTTTTTTGCAGATAGTGGTATTAGCATAAATAGAAATCACCTTCAATTATTGAATGACAAAACTTGCATTCAATTATTGTACACCATTTTATGAAAATCGCACGTGTGTAAACACTTGCATGCAATTCTTGAATTGCAATTATCGAACGTGCTACACGGCAGGCGATTATTGTTCTTGAACGTTTCAGAAACATGCACCAGTAAACAGGGCTTTACAAGTCTTGAAATAAATTATAAACAATATCGGTGTCGCTCCGTGCCAAGCAGTCGTTTATTGGGATCGTGTTGGTACGAACGCTATTCTCTCTTCGCTTTATCGGTGGCTGTTACGGTACCGAGACGGTGTATTGCTACCATTGCCTTATGACAACAATTGTTTTTAGGGTTCCGTACCAAAATGGTAAAAAAGGAACCCTTATGGTGTGACTCAGTCTTTTTTAGGATGCACAGTGATCGACTTTTGATGAAAAATGTAAAAAAAAATACCGTTCCCCCCCCCTTATCTCCGAAGTTTGCAAAGAGAAAAATCTGAAATTATTCTATGTGATAGAAGTTTATGTAAGGATTACAGGAAAAATAAAACGATGTCTCTAAATAGCACACTTTTTCAGAAATCGGAACGGAACCCTCGGTGCGCGAGTCCGACTCGCTCTTTACCGGTTTTTATTTTAAAACCTCAGTTTAATAAGAAAGAAATAAAAAATTTTATATTTTTTTTGCAACAGGGACTGAAAGGGGGTCTTAAAAATTCAAAGTGGGTCTACTAGGGCATGTGGGGTATCATATGAAAGAGCGTTGTTTGTATATTCTCAAACAATTTTGTTCTTTTTTTTTAGCTTGCATAGTTTTCGACTTGTGATGAAAAATGTAAAAAAGAATACGGGGGGGACGGTACTCTTTTTTACATTTTTCATCCCCTTCTTATGTCCGAAGTTTGCAAAGCGAAAAATCTGCAAATATTCTATATGATAGAAGTTTATGTAAAGATTACAGGAAAAATAAAACGATGTCTCTAAATAGCACACTTTTTCAGAAATCGGAACGGAACCCTCGGTGCGCGAGTCCGACTCGCTCTTGACTGGTTTTTTTGTTGTTCAAACCGTGATTTGGGTTCAGTTTTGCTTGTAAAATGAATAGTAATAAAAAAGTAATTGTGAGTTTTTGAGCATAATAATTTTCAGAAAGAATAGAGAACCGAAACGATTTTAACTTGCTGCTCTACTTGTATAACTATAATCTACCGAAGAAGTTTTCAACGAAAACATACTATAATCTAATGTTTTATTTGCTAGACCAAAATCACAGCTGCGATCAAACCTTTTTGTTATTTTAGTCATTTTATGTACATTTATCTACATCAAACTCGTCAAAATGCAGGGAGCAGCATATATTCTATTTTATTTCAATCAACTCAGCCTATCGCAGTCCACCGCTGGACATAGGCCTCTCCCAGGCTGCGCCACGACACCCTGTCCTCCGCCTTCCGCATCCAGTCTGTCCCAGCCACTTTCTTTAAGTCGTCGGTCCATCTAGCTGGGGGCGTCCCACACTACGCTTACCGATACGCGGTCTCCACTCCAGGACCCGTCTGCTCCACCGGCCATCGGTCATTCGACAAACATGGCCAGCCCATTGCCACTTCAGTTTGCTTATTCTGCAAGCTACGAGTATGTCGGTTACTCCGGTTCTTTTCCGGATAACTTCATTCCTGATTTTATCCTTCAAAGATCTATTCCATTTTCTATTTCTATTTTATTTACATAATTTAAAAACTAACAGTCTTAAAAAAAATAATATGTACTAGTATAAAAAAAGGGAGAGGAAATAATCATAGGGCATCAAAAAACTCGTATGTTGTTTAGTCTAGCAATCTCAAGCTCTCGAATCTTGTTTTATTCATTTTTAAACTTAAACATCTCACTTATTATTTCAAACTTAAGTAATAAGGATACACCTACGCAAAGATCCATATTGTCTTAAAAGATTGGAATATTAACCGCACAAAGTTGTGGAATTCTTTTAGCCTGCGCTTGGGGTAGCTCCAATTAAATTCCGAATTGGTTTTCGCTCGGGGTCGCTGTGTATACAGCAATTTTATCAGAACTCCTTCAACGGGCTTCCCGTTTGATTTGGAACTCAGAGGCACTCCAGCTGTGCAATATTGATAATTATGTTTTATTTATGTTAACTAATTACGTTTGATACGAAGGGGTATCGTATTACCCAGTTACTGGGTTGTGGAGGTCAGATAAGCAGTCGCTCCAAATAAAATACTGGTATTCAGCTGCACCCGGTTAGACTGGAAGCCGACCCCAACATAGTTGGGAAAAGGCTAGGCAGATTGATAGAAGTTTATGTAAAGATTACAGGAAAAATAAAACGATGTCTCTATTTAGCACACTTTTTCAGAAATCATTAATTTATATACGATGGTACGGAACCCTCGGTGCGCGAGTCCGAATCGCTTTTGACCGGTTTTTTTTTTATTTGTTTGGCCCCTTGTTTCAACAATGCGAATACCGTTCGTTGACGCAGCCAATAGTCCTCGGGTGTGCAAGTATCTCAGGTGTTCGTGGGCATGCAGTGTACGATGCATTTAAGTCACGCGTTCCAAAGTAATAAATGATTTATGTGAGCTGTGAGCCAATATACGCGGTCTACACTCCAGGACCCGTCTGCTCCACCGGCCATCGGTCCTTCGACAAACATGGCCAGCCCACTGCCACTTCAGTTTGCTTATTCTGCAAGTTATGTCGGTTACTCCGGTTCTTTTCCGGATAACTTTATTCCTGATTTTGAATAAAAACGTAAACAGACCTAAATAATTGCCTCCAGGCAGAAAGGGCGTGCCCGCTTAAATTTAATTAAACTGCGTTCAAGAGATGTCAGTGTCAAATATTCCACAATACTGACGGCTCTTGAACGCGGTTTAGATGTGCCGATCGCGTTCAGTTTCACTGGTGAAAGCCGCCCTAAATCAGACAGAATAGGAATAGGAATAGGAACGTCAATACCTCTATCTGTCAAATGTTGGTTTGCAGAAAATTTATTTGCGTTTTTTTTTGTTTAACCGAGTCTTAGTTGCGTATCAATACTTAACGTTTTTTTTTGTTTAACCGAGTCTTAGTTGCGTATCAATACTTAACGTTTTTTTTTTTGTTTAACCGAGTCAAACTGAAAAAAAACATCAAATAATTTGTCATAATTGTTTTTTTTTTAAATTATACTACTTTTTTTCATGTTTTCATTTTTGGCAACAATTTACCAGAGAGTAAAGCAGAAAGTTCGTAAATAAATGTTATTAAAAAATATCTTGTTTTGCTCATCCTACCCATATTATTCGATTTGTCAGTTAAGACGTCACAACATGGCGCTAAGTCGATCCTATTCTTATTTGAAACGCATTGTACACACGGCTACGCATCAAGCTATACATTTCCAGTTTACACTGACCTCTCACTGTAAGGAAATCCTATACAATGCGAGATCAGCTTATACTGGAAATGTATAGCTTGATGTGTAGCTGTGTGTACTTCATTCTCAGCCAACTTCTTTGGTCAAAAACATGTACTTACCTAATCTTAAATAGATTTCCCTAGCGACAAAAATAAAATAGTCAAGCAAATAAGGTACAAAACCTCTGAAGCTCGATTTACTCTAGTATTTATTGAATTAGCCGTCGCTCGGACATAACTAAAGGGTACCCTTATAAATTCAGGTCCTGATAGGGCAGATTGGTGGACGGACGCCCTTGTAGAAAGGCTAAGGTGTTGCAGGCACTTTTTATTGAAGTTTAAAAGGAACTAAAATATATTTTTTTTGTGAAGAAAAAAGGTATAGGTATTTATGACTATAGAGTTCGCGCAAGTACTAGAAAGGTTTACGTAGTAAAATAAAGGTAAACTATCTTGACGTGACTTTTTACACAAACACATACTAAACAAATAAACTACTGCTTAAACTAATGGTTCAATTGATTTAGTAATCATTATTGTTGTATTTATATTGGTTTTTAGTTGCATTTTATTTTTAAACTGAGGTTTTAAAATAAAAAAGATAAAAGAAACATCAAGATGGTTTACCTTTATTTAACAACCTAAATCTTTCTACTATAGGTAACCTAATTTCAAACTAATAACATCAAAGTCAGTGTCAAAACTTCTCAGATTCTCGTTCTTGTTTCTCGGCAAATTTATTAATTTACATAATTCAAGGGAGTGAAGGTGACACAAATTACTTCGCTAGACACCTCATGGGGCGTAATTTAAGCAAAATACAGCTCTCCCAGGACTTAAGTACCACCGAAGAAAGTTTAACATCATTTCGTCTTTTGATGACTGCCAAGCTTAGGATATAATATTAGGTAGGTATTGTTTTGGTGGAGGGACAATAGAATGCTAAAGAAAAGACTTGCTTAAAAACATAAAGTAGGTCTGTAAAAAATAATCATTGTTAATTAATATTTGACTCCCAGCTTAAGGCGAAAGCGCCAGGGCAGCCCGCGAAATTCATAATTTCTCACGTTTTTTGCAATTTTTAAGTCACTATTAGGTTGTATGTTGATCTAAATATGATCGTATCAAATATTTATTTACAGAATTATAATCATAAAAACCATCCATAGCACTTTCTAAGTTCACATTATCCTATTGAATGACTATTTAATTGATTTTTTTTATTTTGTTTGATTTTTTTTTTTTATTTTGTTTTTAATTGAGTTTGCATTACAGGATAACGTATTTATTACGCAAGTTAATTACTGTAGAAGATAATTGTAATGTATCTCGTTGGTAATCGTTGGTAATAAATAAATAAATAAATTTTATAACACATTTGCTCATAAAGGGCCTCTTATTTCACCAATTTCAATATCGTAATGTATGTCATTACGTACTTGTGCGTAATCGTAAAGTAAAACGCACGAGTTTCTTTCTAATAAGGTAACACGTACGGTTTATCATGATGCTCCGTCTTAAACCAACGGTACTTTTTTAAATCTTAAGAAAAAAAAAGCAAAGAAAGCAAAGCAAAGAGTTTTTATGTCAGAAAAGTGGTCAACATTTTATGAATGAAATTAACTTTGGGATAAAATTAAATTAAAGAATTAAATGTTAAACATTTAATTCTTTGATTTAATTAATTTTGGCAATAAATAACAACCATTTATTTGTAACAAAAACAAAAAAATATAAATTTACTTTAATAATACTGGCTGTTTTTGTGCCTTTGCTTTAAAAAAAAGCGCTGATGCGTGCGCATTAATTAATTTGTGAACAAGTAAAAATTATTCCGCGCGCTTTTCCTTTTCGCTGTATTGTTTTTATTTGAAAATGTCGTCAAGTAATGATGAATTTATTCATTCGACACCGCCAGAAGTCTCAGAGGCAGCGAAAAAGGCTACTCTAAGCCTCTTGCCCGAAAAATCGACCGATAGATACTTACAAGCGGATCAAAATTTCATCGTATGGAAAACAAGCAAAGATGCAAATTCATTTTCAGAAAGTGTGTTTTTAAAAACGTCGTATGACATACGTGCGCTTTGATAATTACAGCCGAGGCGATATTGCTAGCCCGAGCCGTAGGCGAGGGCTACAAGAAAGCAGAGGCTTTTCAACTTGCCGCACTTATATCATAATGTACTATTATGAAATCATGAGATTTGGGCCCAATACTAACTTATGGAGTTGTTTTGCTGATTCTAATGATTATAATTATATAAAGCCCTACAAGTTATGGCCGCGAATCAGATTTTAGTCATGTGTTGATTAATGACCCGACACTGACCTGTAAATTGCAAAAAACGTAACAAAATTTGAATGTTACCGGCTACCTTAGCGCATCCCCCTTAAATTGTCCGTGTAAACTGTATTAAAGTGAAGTGTAGCATAATCAGCCTGTAATGTTCCCACTACTGTGAGACACAGGCCTCCTCCTCTCAGTGAGAGGGAGTGGGCCGTAATCCACCACGCGGGCCCCGTGCGGGTTAGTTGGTGTCACATGACTTCGAATTTTTGGTTCTAGGACATGCCAGTTTCCTCACAATGATTTCCTTCGCCGTTTTGAGAGCAGTGGTTACAACTGGGCCACCACTGCTCTCAATTGAAGTGAAGTGTAGACATTAGTGCTATTCTGTAAATATCTCACCGTGAAAACTTAGGTGAAGTGATCTTAAAGTGAGCTGTCAATAGTGTCAATCCCTAGCATCGGCCGGTCGATTCTGTAAAAATGTCACCGTGAAAACTTAGGTGAAGTGAGTTTGTTTTTGCTAGGAATTGACACTATTGACAGCTCACTTCACGCTCACTACACCTAAGTTTTCACGGTGAGATGGTTGTCACCGTGAAAACTTAGGTGAAGTGAGTTTGTTTTTGCTAGGAATTGACACTATTGACAGCTCACTTCACGCTCACTACACCTAAGTTTTCACGGTGAGATGGTTACAGAATCGCACTACTTCACGCTCACTTCACTTAAGTTGTCACGGTGAGATGTTTACAGAATAGCATTGCTGATTCCTTTGTGTATGAAACTTCAAATAATCAAGTCAATGCGGTTAGAGACTTCAGATACTTTATGGCTATTTCAAGCTAGTGGCTTAAGATATTTTGTATCCGGATACATAGAATAAAGTAAAGTAAATATGAGGCCGACTCAAACTTACAAAAATATGCTTTATTTACTCAAGTTTGGGGTACATTACTTACCATTTTTGAGTGGCACTGAAAGTATAATTTTTAAAGCATTATTTCACGTTTTTGTTTGCGATACTTAGTTCAATACGGCCGATAATGTCGGCCGGCCAATTTTATGTATACGTCACTTTCACGTGAATAAACAGTTTTTCGTTCTTTATTTTTCTTTCTTTCTATAATCATGGCCGGTCCGAACTATGCGCAGAAGGCTGCGCAATAACATTTGTAAAGGAACGAAATGGTGACATGAGGCGAGTGTGAGTGTGACAGAATATGCGCGAAAGTTCGGAGAGCCTGTGTTCAGAGCGGCCATGATTCCTCGGCCGAATTTATTGTACCTATGCTTATTTTCATAATAGGAATGATGCCTGGGTAAAAAAAAAAGAAATTCTATTTAGTCCGTTAGTCAATAATAAAAAATATTAGACACGTATTTTTTGCTTCATCATATTAATAAAAAAATACTTAGCTATAACGCATTAAAGTTGGGGAGTGGGGGCTCGCTACGTCACTTGTACGTATAAAACCTAGCTACGCGTGACGTCATGCCATATTTTAACTCAATGTAGCGCCGTAATTTTTTGATTACGTAAAAAAAGAAAAAATACGTGTCCAATATTTTTTAATAATCTCTATGACGGACAAAAAATAAATTTTTAGTCATCATCCCTATTGCGATGTGTGGTGTAATAGGTAGATAATACGAGCTGGTATCCGCAACTCCACGACAATGAGCGTATTTTGCGTATGTTTCTCCTCAGAGAAGGCCAGCTGCGACTTGATGTTACTGACAACCTCACGGAGCGTACCTGGGTTACCGAAGTACTTTGCCCTGTATGCGGCGACCACCGGGCAGTTTAGAAGCACATGAGCTGCTGTCTCGTCGTCCTCCACGCAGGCCCTGCACAGCGGACTGTCTGTGACTCCTATGACAAAGAGGTGTTTATTAAATGACCCATGGCCAGTTAAAACAGCTGTAACCGTACGCAGCTGTTGTTTAGTTAGTCGGAGAACCTGTTTCGTGAGGCGGCCATCAATTTTAGCGAGTTCTTAGCCTTAGCCTGCCTACATTCACCTTGGTCAGACAATATTTTAATGCGTAGTGTTCACCAGTAAGAAGGTATGCCTTGCAAATTAGCTACTAACCAAAACTTGTAAATACAGGAGGAAAAGTTTGATGGTACAGCTTTACTGAACTTGTACAACTTTGTTATAGGCTTTGTTGAGGCTTTATTACTTTGGAACGCGTGACTTAAATGCATCGTACACTGCATGCCCACGAACACCTGAGATACTTGCACACCCGAGGACTATTGGCTGCGTCAACGAACGGTATTCGCATTGCTGAAACAAAGGACCAAACAAATAAAAAAAAAACCGGTCAAAAGCGATTCGGACTCGCGCATCGAGGGTTCCGTACCATCGTATATAAATTAATGATTTCTGAAAAAGTGTGCTAAATAGAGACATCGTTTTATTTTTCCTGTAATCTTTACATAAACTTCTATCAATCTGCCTAGCCTTTTCCCAACTATGTTGGGGTCGGCTTCCAGTCTAACCGGATGCAGCTGAATACCAGTATTTTACATGGAGCGACTGCCTATCTGACCTCCACAACCCAGTAACTGGGTAATACGATACCCCTTGGTAAGACTGGTTGTCAGACGGGCTTCTGACGACCCGTAACGACTGTCAAAGATCCACGAATGACAGCCGGGACCAACGGTTTAACGTGCTTTCCGAGGCACGGAGGAGTATCGGTATGTCAACATGGTCACCCATCCACTGACCAACCCCGGCAAGCGTAGCTTAACCTGATGGATCGACCCGTGCGGCTGTTATTACTTAGCCACGAGCTCCTCACATATTTGATCAAGTATCCCTGCATATATCCCTCATAGTTATGTCTAGGTCGTACCTTCGTTCAAGGTACCTACTCCCAGGAGACCAACTCTTTGGAGCTACAGTATACAGGAACGTGTGTGGATAATTAAGCAATTTCGTTTTACATGTTCACAGACATTTTCCCCGTGGATATTAACGGGAGCATGTATTTTATATTAATTTTTCACAAAACGAGTTTTTTTTTTGCTGTATTTTTGCGGTAGATACTTTTTAGGGTTCCGTACCAAAATGGTACAAAGGAACCCTTATGGTGTGACTGAGTCTGTCTGTCTGTCTGTCACAGCTGGATATCTCAAGAACTACTAATGATAGCAACTTGAAATTTGATCAGTTTTAAGTGACGTTTGCCCAACTACTTACTTATTTTGCAAATAAGAAAGAAATAAAAATATATATTTTTTTTTTTTGCAACAGTGATTGAAAGGGGGTCTTAAACATTCGAAGTGGGGCTACTAGGGCATGTGAGGTATCATATGAAAGAGCGCTGTTTGCACATACTCAAACATTTTTTTTAGGCCGCATAGTTTTCGACTTTTGATGAAAAATGTTTAAAAAAAAATACCGTCCCCCCTTATCTCTGAAGTTTGCATAGAGAAAAATCTGAAATTATTTTACGTGATAGAAGTTTATGTATAGATTACAGGAAATATAAAACGATGTCTCTAAATCGCACAGTTTTTCCAGAAATCATTAACAAAAATTACGTAGGTATAAATGATGGTACGGAACCCTCAGTGCGCGAGTCCGACTCGCTCCTGACTGGGTTTATTTTGTTTGTTTTCGTTTTCGTATAATGTAGATTGTTGTCTATAGGTACTAATATTACCTAACTAAAGGTAAATTTGTTTGTATGTAGGGAGTAATGTCTGGAACTACCAGACGGATTTAAAAAATTATGTTTCGCTCACGCTACGACCCTTAAGAGCCGAGCAAAATAAAAAAGTCAGAAAGAACGCTAAGCGAAAACGAAGTAGGTAATAGCGAGGGCGGACGATACGATGCGACGGGGTAGGACGAGGGAAGAAGAAATTTCACGCGGACGAAGTCGCGGGCAGAAGCTAATGTTACGTATTTTTGTTTTTGTGCTTGATTTTGTATTGGAAATACAATCATAGTAGTTTTTTTTTAACATAATAAAAAACTTTTTTACAAAAAACAAAACCGACTTCCTAAAAACACTACAAAGTGAAAAATAACTTTAATTTCGGAAGTCGGTGTCTTTGGATCTGTATTTTAGGTTTTTGCCCCCGACTTCCGAAATTAAAGTTATTTTTCACTTTGTAGTGTTTTTAGGAAGTCGGTTTTGTTTTTTGTAAAAAAGTTTTTATTTTTTACTTTTTAGTGGGTCAGTTTGTAATTTATCTAAGTTACAATAACCCAATGTGAACTGCTCATCACGTTTTACAAAATATTGCTTTTCCCGATGCAGGGATGTTAATTGTTGAGGAGTTCTCCTAGTAAGAACCAGGAGAACTGGAGCTCATGGTGAAGTCACCATCACCATTATGGATTTTGACGATCATAAACCATATTAAAGTAATCGAATCGCAACCTGTGATATACTTAGATATAATTGAGTATTTCCGATGGCCATCTGTGATCTTCATCATCAGTTCCAGTTCACCAAATGGTCCTTTCCGAGAGCAAATGCACGAGTTACTATAAAAAATACCGAAATCGATATAAGTGTGCCCATAAAATTTGAGGGTTTCCCTCGATTTCCATGGGATCCCATCATCAGATCCTGACTTGATGATTATGGGACCATTTGGGACCCTTTCGAACAAAAAAAGAAAAATCAAAATCGGTCCAGCCATCTTCGAGTAATCGGGGAACATACATAAAAAAAAAAAATAAAAAAAAAAGGTTCCGACGAATTGAGAACCTCCTCCTTTTTGAAGTCGGTTAAAAATGTAAGTACAGTCAAAGTTGTTTAGTATGTGGTCCATTTGCTTAACCATAAATTTTCGCGGACCTGTTTCACCACCTACGATAAAGATCCTTACTTGGCAGATAATTTCATACAAAATCTGTTCCATTTTTGAATTTATTCAGTGGCTACTCGGACTTTGTGAAATAGACCCTTTTTCATACAACGGAACTCGGTAGGTTCTAAATTTAGGTTTTAAATGTTGCATTAGGAAACTACAAACATAGCTTATATGTTGTAAAACTTGTAAACATTTAATAAGAAATTGGAAAAAAACATTTTTTTTTAAACTTGCCTAAATTTTTTTCTATGTTATGTGAGATTTTGCGAAAGAGATATTCTGCAAAAGAGGCATCGACCTTTTGAGAAGGAGTCATTCTGCGAAAGTGACATTATGAGAAAGCGGCATTATGCGAAAGAGACGTTTTGCGCCTGAGCCCTTCATTTAAACTTATCGATTGTAATACTTTTTTCGCACATTAGGTACTAATACAATTTTCACTTTTCTCTATAATTTACATTTACCCTTATTCATTTTTAAAAGTATCAACTAGAAAAAATTCTTAAGTGATTATTCGCCACGAGGTCTATTGCAAGATTACCAGCTGGAAAGTCCCTCGTAGATTTTTTTGAATTAAGTATTTTGTCCATTTGATCAAAAAAAAAAAATCTTTTATTCTTGTAATAAAATTGACAACTAATAGTTTTTGTATTGCGAGAAACGCCTGTTTCACCGCCTGCAGATAATTTCATACAAAATCTGTTCCATTTTTTAATTTATTCGGTAAGTAGTGGCTACTCGGACATTGTGAAATAGGCCCTTATACTGTGTATAAAAGTTTGGTCGAATTCACCATAAACATTTATAAATGTATAGATTTAACTGTCGGACTGCCCTTGAGTCCCATCCCTTAAGGCCCTGGTTCCAAGCTTGGTTTAGCTCAGTGTGTAAGTGAAATGGCTTTATGGCTGTCTAGTTTGTCGCACGAGATAGAAGATTCTCACGCGCACCGAAATTATGTTGTAAAAGTGGAAATAAAATCGTATAAAATTAGAAATTAACTATTTAATAAAAAGTAATCCATCACTGGATGCAGTTTGGAATTTGACATTTCATGGTATAATTTGAATTATAATTGTAATTGCTAATGAAGGCATAAACAGCTTTTAAAGATTATTAGGAGGTATGTTTAAAGATTTTTTTGGTGCATTAAAGTATGTCTAATTATGTTTTGGCCATCACTGTATGCGAAAAGAACTTGAAAATATCATATTTTTTTTACATGTCAAAATTATTTACGGTTTATGAGATACACAGCTTTAAAAAACCACCTTTTTGATCGTTTTCAGGAAATCTGCGCCTTAACACTAACCGATCGGTTAGCCTTGACACAATAGACGTGTCACGCAACACACCTCGGCACAGTAGGTACCTACCTGTTGGCTCTTTGTGTGGGTAGTAGAAGCTTTTTTGCACGAGCTATGTCTGTTTACTAAGTCAAGGAATTTTTGGTAGGGCCAATCTACTCTGGAAATGACGCACCCCACTACTTAAAAAACCGGTCAAGAGCGAGTCGGACTCGCGCACCGAGGGTACATTTTTCATCACAAGTCGAAAACTATGCAAGCTAAATCAAATCAAATCAAATCAAATCAAATTGTTTATTTGCTAGAATGCAGGTGTACAAATAAGGTCGTGAAATTTTAAAGTTGAGCCATACATTCTGCCCAAGATTTGGCATGCAAAATTTAAATGAGTGGATGCAAGAAAAAAAAAAGAACATTAATTACAAATATCAGATAAAAATTAATAGGTCAATGGGATTAAAATTATTTCAGTAAAATACAATTAATAAAAATAAGATAAGTAAGTCAAGTCATATCTTAGTCAAGATAAGATCACAAAATCTAAATACATTCAAATTAATTCGGTCAAAATGCAAATAATAAAAGCATAATAGTAAAAAAAAAAAAATAAATAAGATCAAAATGTCAAAATACAATTAAAATGCCGAAATACAATTCAAATATCAAAATACTATTAAAATGTCAAAATACGATTAAAATGTCAAACAAAATACTTACAATCAAAAGGTAATTTTAGTCGATAATCGATATAATTCAAATGTCAAAATTCAAATTATTTTATTAACAAAATGTCAAGGTCTATAATCGGTCATTTAGAAAATCATTAATGGAGTAATAACATTTCTCCACCAGAAAAGCCTTTAGTTTGTTTTTGAAACGTTGAAATGTGTCATTTCTTATACTGTCCGGTAATTTATTATAAATTATTGGTCCCATACAAATGACACTTTTCCTCAATAGTGCAACTAAAAAAAAAGAAAAAAAATGTTTGAGAATGTACAAACAACGCTCTTTCATATGATACCCCACATGCCCTAGTAGCCCCACTTTGAATTTTTAAGACACGCTTTCAGTCCCTGTTGCAAAAAAAATGTAAATATTTTTATTTCTTTCTTATTTGCAAAATAGTTGGGTAAACGTCATCTAAAATTGTTCCAAATTTCAAGTTGATAGCATTAGTAGTTCTTGAGATATCCAGCTGTGACAGACAGACAGACAGACTGAGTCACACCATAAGGGTTTCTTTTTAACCGACTTCAAAAAGGAGGAGGTTCTCAATTCGTCGGAACCTTTTTTTTTTTTATGTATGTTCCCAGATTACTCGAAAATGGCTGGACCGATTTGGATTTTTCTTTTTTTGTTCGAAAGGGTATACTTCCCAAATGGTCCCATGATCATCAAGTCAGGATCTGATGATGGGATCCCATGGAAATCGAGGGAAACCCTCAAATTTTATGGGCACACTTATATCGATTTCGGTATTTTTTATAGTAACTCGTGCATTTGCTCTCGGAAAGTACCATTTGGTGAACTGGAACTGATGATGAAGACCACAGATGGTCATCGGAAATACTCAATTATATCTAAGTATATCACAGGTTGCGATTCGATTACTTTAATATGGTTTTTGCTTGTCAAAATGCATAATGGTGATGGTGACTTCACAATGAGCTCCAGTTCTCCTGCTTCTTACTAGGAGAACTCCTCAACAATTAACGTCCCTGCATCAGGAAAAGCAATATTTTGTAAAACGTGATGAGCAGTTGACATTGGGTTATTGTAACTTAGATAAATTACAAACTGACCCACTAAAAAGTGAAAAATAAAAACGTTTTTACAAAAAACAAAACCGACTTCCAAAAAACACTACAAAGTGAAAAATAACTTTAATTTCGGAAGTCGGGGGCAAAAACCTAAAATACCATACCATAGATCCAAAGACACCGACTTCCGAAATTAAAGTTATTTTTCCCTTTGTAGTGTTTTTTTGGAAGTAGGTTTTGTTTTTTTTACCATTTTGGTACGGAACCCTAAAAATGTACATTGTGGGATACATCATTTCAGAGTAGACAAGCTCTATCCGTAGTAGGGATTTCATAAATAACGAAAATTTTACTCTGTTATTTAAGCATACTTAGGCCATATTGAGGAGGAGGAGCTCGTGTCTAAGTAGTAACAGCCGCACGGGTCGATCCGTCAGGTTAAGCTACGCTTGCCGGGGTTGGTCAGTGGATGGGTGACCATCTTAACGTTCAGAGTGCAGTGCGATGCGCGCTCGAACAAGGACGTGTTTCCACTGTGCACGGCACGAATTTTATTCGCGTGTTGCGCGGCCATAGCCGCTGCCCGTAAACATTATGAGTTCCAAACAACTCATAGTCAATGAATTGCTGGCATTCCTAGTCCATGCTATCGACTACATGGACGAGGTGAGCATCCTGCAGATATGCCGATCCAATTTCAAGGAGGACGAGATCAGCAGCGGGAAACTCTTACTGTTCCAGTCTCTTGGAAAACTGGACCAGATGCCGTCTCGCCGCAGAGATGGAACCCAAAAGAGTCTTCAAGATATCATTGATATGTTGAAGAAGACTGACCCGGACGACGTGCCAGATTTCGTTGCGAAGGAGCTGAGTAAACTGCCCCCCGTCACGTTCGATCACGTCGACGTTACACGGCTGCTAAAGGACATCACTACTTTGAAAGCGGAGATGACCATGATGCAGTCCAGAATGGAGGTTTCAGAAAAAAACAACACTGAACTACGTGCAGAAATAGCATTATTGCGCAACGTTGGTTCAGTAATTGGGTCACCTGAGGCCTCAAAGGTGAACACACGTCGAGGGGCGCAAAATGCATCAATCGGCAGTTTTGAATCGGCGAACACAAGTACGTCACCGGCTGCTGATAATGCTGACCACGCGCCGCCCGCCGCCGCCGTCGCCCGCACCTCAACAGCGGCTGCGGAAACGTCACACGAAGGTACGTCGACCCCTAAACGTGCCTACGCTGCTATTGTCACCACACTCACCACCGGCAAATCGGATGCGTCGCAACCTAAGCGACAAACCAAAATAAGGGAGAAAAAGGGTGCTCAACCTGCCCTGACTGCGGTCCGTAGCTCCTTACCAAGAACGGGCCAAGTTGATGAAGAGGGTTTCACTAAGGTAGAAAAGAAGAAGAAGAAGCCCTGTTCTCGTAACCAGTGTGGTACCGCACCGACTGGACCCAACATGCTGCTGCGCCCTGCTGTGCCTACGACGCAGCTGTACATCTCGCGCCTGTTTCACTCCATAAGGGTTGAGGAAGTCGTGCAGTATTTGAAGGTGAAGACCGACTGGACTCTGAGGGTCGTAATGTTGGAGTCGCGCCACAACATTAACTTTACGTCGTTCGTGGTACGAGTTCCAACCCAACATCTACAGACCTTCTTAAAAGAGGACTTTTGGCCGAAAGGTGTCATATTTCGACGTTTCCGAGGACGGTTACGCGACACCACGCAGCGGAACACGACGCCGACAACGTTACGTGTATAGTTATAGTTTTTTAATAAGATTTATTCATATGTATTAGTTTATTATTGTTTAAGATATTTTGTGTATTTTATCTATGGGCCTAGTTGCCTGATAATAAAATGATTATTATTAACATACCGAGATTCGTCCGTGCCTCGGAAAGCACGTTAAGCCGTTGGTCCCGGCTGTCATTCGTGGATCTTTGACAGTCGTTACGGGTTGTTAGAAGCCCGAAAGTCTGACAACCAGTCTTACCAAGGGGTATCGTATTACCCAGTCACTGGGTTGTGGAGGTCAGATAGACAGTTATAGCTCCACGTAAAATACTGGTATTCAGCTGCATCCGGTTAGACTGGAAGCCGACCCTAACATAGGTGGGAAAAGACTAGGCAGATTGAGTGTTATTCTACTCTGGAAATGACGCGCCCCACTGTATTTGTATAGGTATGTATACTGTGGGGTGCATTCGTTCAGAGTAGATAAGCTCTAGCCGTAGTAGAGATTTGATCCTGCCAGGCTCGTGGGTTCTGCCAGGGTCGCGGGTTATTCGAAAGAGATACCGTGGCACAGGCTACTGAAGGAACACTGGTGGGTTGTAGTCAGTAAAAGACACGAGAGAGCGGGAGAAATCATTGATGACCTCCCATCCACAAAAAGAGAAAAAAAATAAGAATTTGATTTATTAAATAACGAAAGTTTTACACTGTTATTAACCGACTTCAAAAAAAGGAGGAGGTTCTCAATTCGGTTGTATGTTTTTTTTTTTTTGTATGTTTGTTACCTCAGTACCTACTCCGTCATTTATGAACCGATTCGGAAAATTCTTTTTTTTTTTGAAAGGGTACACTTCCAGATTGGTCCCATTTTTATCAAAATCCAGTTTTGATTATGGGATCCATGAGGAATCGAGGGAACTCCTCAAATATTATAGGCATACGTATAGCTATTTTGGTATTTTCATCAACAAATCAAGCGTTTGCATTCAGAAAGTATCATCTGGTGAAGTGGAACTGATGAAGAAGACCACAGAAAGCCACAGATGATAAGTATTTCACGGGTGGCAATAAGATATCTCCATTAAAATAGTTAAGCGATTATGACGGAGCTCGATCTCTCGAGCATCGAACCGATCTGACGAAGAAGCCGGAAGGTAGGCATCGGAACTCGGTAATAAAATAATGTATCGTAGCCTTGTTGGAATTGTCATGAGGTGCACTCTGGCTATAAATGATTTAATGCTAACTATATGCCGCTTCAAATTGCGCCACTAATTGTAGTGTCACCACTAAAAAGTGAAAAATAAAAACTTTTTACAAAAAAAAACCACCGACTCCCAAAAAAACACTACAAAGTGAAAAATTACTTTAATTTTGGAAGTCGGTGGCAAAAAAAAACGAAAGTAAATAAAAAACCAAAGACACCGACTTCCGAAATTAAAGTTATTTTTCACTTTGTAGTGTTTTTTTGGGAGTCGGTTGTTTTTTTTTTTGTAAAAAGTTTTTAGCATACTTATGTCATACTGAAAGTTTACTAATAAGTTTAGATATTAGACTACTGATACATTAGCTTATGCCCTCGGCTTTGCCTATGCCTATTAATTTCAGAAGCTTATCTTTAAAACCATAACTTCGAAGTATAAACAAACACCAAGTGTACCAACCCCCTGTCTTGCCAAGGCATCGCTTTTATTAGCTCACCTGCCTTCGGCCAGCAGTGACATAATTTAGGTGTGGAACCATATGCTATGACCTTGCAACCGCGGTCGATCGAGACGCACCTACAAACTCTCTACATGTACAACAAGTTTACATCCCTGTAATGTGTAGGGTTTTGCAACGTTACAAACTTTCTGGGAAAATTGTCCTCTATGATATTCTTAAAATGTGATGTTATTTAACGACTACTTTCATGACAGGCAATAAATATATAGTTGATTTAGTGCCGGAAAATGTAATTATCTATGTATCTTTGAGCAATACAAAAATTGTACATAATTGACTATTATAATCAATCTACGTCGTGCCCCCAGCAATCCCATCATCTGTTTTTTTTTCATTTATAAGTTTATAATAAACTAGCTTTTGCCCGCGGCTTTGCCCGCGTGGATATCGCAAAATATGCCACAGGAACAAAAATATTGAGATAGCTTCTGCCCGCCACATCATTGTATTAGAAAAAACTTTTTCCAAAAAAAAAAAAACCGACTTCCAAAAAAAAACACTACAAAGTGAAAAATAACTTTAATTTCGGAAGTCGGTGTCTTTGGATCTGTATTTTAGTTTTTTGCCACCGACTTCCGAAATTAAAGTTATTTTTCACTTTGTAGTGTTTTTTTTTGGAAGTCGGTTTTTTTTTTTTTGGAAAAAAGTTTTTATTTTTCACTTTTTAGTGGTTCAGTTTGTAATTTATCTAAGTTACAATAACCCGATGTCAACTGCTCATCACGTTTTACAAAATATTGCTTTTCCCGATGCAGGGACGTTAATTGTTGAGGAGTTCTCCTAGTAAGAACCAGGAGAACTGGAGCTCATGGTGAAGTCACCATTACCATTATGCATTTTGACGAGCATAAAAGTAATCGAATCGCAACCTGTGATATACTTAGATATAATTGAGTATTTCCGATGGCCATCTGTGGTCTTCATCATCAGTTCCAGTTCACCGAATGGTACTTTCCGAGAGCAAATGCACGAGTTACTATAAAAAATACCGAAATCGATATAGGTGTGCCCATAAAATTTGAGGGTTTCCCTCGATTTCCATGGGATCCCATCGTCAGATCCTGACTTGATCATCATATCTTCATATCATATCTTGATGATCATGGGACCACTTGGGAAGTATACCCTTTCGAACAAAAAAAGAAAAATCCAAATCGGTCCAGCCATTTTCGAGTAATCGGGGAACATACATAAAAAAAAAAAAAAAAGGTTCCGACGAATTGAGAACCTCCTCCTTTTGGAAGTCGGTTAAAAATAATTGTAATGTTGTTTTGACCAGATAAAAGTCAAGTAGAAGCGCCTGAGTGAAAATACACAGCAAAATGTATAATAAGAAACTTTGCTATTTATCGCTCAGGCGCATCTTATTATCGTTTATCTAGTCAAAGCTTGCATATTTAATGATAAAAACAACGTTTATGACCCGTGGTCCCTCCCATAGTCCCTGGCAGGCACCACTGGATAATTTATTACCCGTGGTCCTTCTGAGAAATACAATGCTGCTGAATTAAAATGGTAGCCTCGAAAATATTTTATGATTCGCAAGTCGCAACAATAACAAAAATATGTAGTTACACAATTCTAACCCTAAGAATCATCAATACATCTCTATAAGATAGATTTGCCGTATTTCGATCTGATTTCGGTATAATCGTTTAAATACAATATTTTAATAAACTTTTAATTTAATTAGCAACAAGGCTGTTTTTCGAAACTCATCTTCAAACAACATCACCTAACAAAGGAGAATCGTACCTCACCGCTATGGTCTTCAGGAAGGAGTTGAAGTTTTCACGCACTCTGCAGAGCAAAGACGCAGATTTCTGTTTGACGATGGCGTGGAAGCCATCGAAGTGTGCTTGTACAAACATACCTGATGCACTGCAGAAACGGGGCAGCCCCATGAACATCCTGAACCTGAGTTAAATTTATAAATGAAAATTATAATTCTGTAATATATTCTTTGTACTTATTTATGTGAATTAAAATCTATATAAATAAAAAGAGAAGTCCTGACTGACTGACTGACTGATTGACTGACTCATCAACGCCCAGCACAAACCCCTGGGACCTAGAAAGCTGAAATTTTGCACAGAGGTTCCCATTATAATGTAGACAATAAGGAAGGAATTCCCGGTAGTACGTTCCCATGGGATATTGTCCGACATCTACGCGGGCGAAGCCGCGCGGGAAGTGCTAGTACATACAACATAATTATGTTTGTATGTCAAACATATAACATAATACACCTATAAAATTAGTTTGGGAGCCTTATTAGATTATTATAATGTGAATATATTGCAGTTACAATAAATAATATTACATACATAGGTACGTGTCGAATTGATAACTTCCTTTTTTTTGAAGTCGGCTAAAAAGAGGCCTTCCAGTGCCTCCTGTTTATCAGTTACTTTAAAGAGAGCGAATCGTGCGATCTTCGTATCTAAATAAATAACACACAACCACAAATCATGTTTTGACTTTATTATATCTCCATAACTTAACCTTCACTATAATATATCACATAAAGTGGGGATGATTTTTTTTTCTCTCGTCTATCCCATGGTGTGGGGTATCGCTGGATAGGCCATTTAAAATTATAGTGGGTTTGTGAAACTCATGTTTCGATTTAGGGATTAGTTTGCGTAATATTAAGCTATAAAGTGATAATTTTTGTTAGAGTCAAGTGTACAAGTTAACGAGTAATAGTCGAACAACTTATATTTGCAGTTGGAATGTACCTAATGTACAGTAACAGCCAGAAATCGACTAGCAATCTCACAAAACCATGGCATATCAATATTAGTTTACTTATGACCTTCTTCGGCGCCGCAGCCCGTATAGCGCAGGCGATAATGGTCATTGCGGTGTAAGTGGACTTCTGGCCGTTGACTGTACCTATAGTAGAAAATGTTTTTCAACTACAATGTTAATTTCTTCTGGGGATAAATTCATACCAATTATGGAACCCTTCATTGTGCTTGGTCCGAGACACAGTTGGTCGGTTTTTTTTGTTGTCCTAATTATACTCTATCTTGTTTATACTTTTATGATCTAAATCATAATCTACAATTTCTTATATGAAACTTTCTTATTGATCCTCAGAATGGAAAAGTGTCAGAAATAATACCAGTGGACTATCAAATGATGCACTTCGGATGTCCTATAACAGACATTCTTTATTTCATCTTCAGCTGTACAGACAAAGAATTCCGAAGGGCCCATCTATCGCATCTCAAGGATTTGTACCACAAAACGATGACGAAATTCTTAAATTACTTTGACATGGACGTGAACTCTTTTTATCCTAGAAATGAGTTTGAAAAGGAATATAAGGATAAATTGGATTATGGTCTGATGTTCGCACTCATATTTCTTGCCTTCATGTTTGCTTCTGAAGACGATATTCCAGATTTCACGAAGCAAGAAAAGGCAAGTTCAAGTTTCAAAGTTGATGACAAGTATAAGGATAGAATCCAAGGGATTGCCGAAGATTACATTGAGTGGGGTGTTATTTAAATTAAGTTTAAAACTTTTTTTGAAATGTATATTAAGTATTGGATAAAAATGTGTTATGTGTGTAGGTACTGATTAATTTTTTTTTAAATACACAATATCTAAGGGTATGATCATAGAATTATTACTCTAAGGGTATGATAATTAATGGCTTTAATGCAGATATTATACCGCTATTAGATAAGATGACTAAACTCGTAGGGGAAATCGAAGGAAATTATTGAAATACGTAACTGATGGCTGCGTTAATAAGGTTAAATATAAATACCTTATAACGGTCCTTAATAATTTGCTAATGCTAATTTGATAGTCGTTACCTACGGGTCGTCAAGCCCGTAAGTCTGATAGCCAGTCTTACCACGTGGTATCGTATTACCCACTTACTGTGTTGTGGAGGCCAGATAGGCAGTCGCTCCATGTAAAATACTGGTATTCAGCTGCATCCGTTTAGACTGTAAGCCGACGCCAACATAGTTGGGAAAAGGCTAGGCAGATGATGATGAGATTTCTTTGTCAAATCAATAGCTATTGAGAGTAGATAATAAATAAGGATCCTAGAAACAGTGCCCTTAGTAGGTAATTTTATTCGCAACAGCACATTCCACAAGTACATAATTATACGTAACGTGTTACGTAGGTCTTAGATATGTACTGTTATTATCAAACAAAAGAAAAATATAATACAAACAAAGAGATATATTATTTGTGACAATGGAAAAATGTTACAAACGTTGTCATTATAATTTTAAGGTTACTTGAATGTCTAAGAAGTGAATGATTTTCAAGGGTTCTCCTTGTCATGAAGCACTGATTTTAGATTCATAACAAAAAGAGTGTATTAATTACTCGCTCATAGAGTGATTTTTTTTTTATGAGTTTTTTTTTTATAGGCGCAAGTCGAGCGTAGACCTGATGGATCGACCCGTGCGGCTGTTATTACATATTTAGCCACGAGCACCTAAAAAAAAGTCAATGATAAAAATATAAAAAAATAAGAAGTCAATGGTCTTATAATAACATGGTACCTAAATCTCTCGACATTGTGCGTACAAACTTACATTTGCAGTTGGAATGTGTTGGAGATCATGTTTTTCAACTACAATGTTAAGTTTTCGTACCACTTGCTCAAAAAAGTGACATTCTATGCCACAAAAAGCGAACATAAGAATAGTCATTTTGAATCTGTTAAAAACAGGGAAAGAAAATTGTACTGAATTTCATTCATCATCTAAGGGGGAGAATGTGATTTAAATTTGGAATACTTACCGAAATTTATACTGAACTACATCTGTGTTTACACCATTGAGTTTGTATATAAAGCATTATACATCTTTTTGAAAAAGGAATACGCATTTATTATGCAGTTATGATTATTAAATAAAATTACGAAAACCGACGAGGCCGTATGAGCTTGATGCCTTTGCTTTTCCGACAAAAAAATATTAGTCTAGGAATTTGCCGCGTTTTTGTTTTCTTCAAATACATAAACTTTAAGTTTATTTTAATTTATTTTTATAAATAAGTTAATATTCTAAATGCTTATCTCATATTATTATTGTGTTAATTTTTTCGCAAATGGTACGAAAAGTAGAGTATTTTCCTCGGTGATAAAGCTGTCTTAGTCTTGGGTGAACTTAAATCCCTCGGTACACTCAGGACTCGTCTTTAATCCCTCGCTTCGCTCGTGATTTAAGTTTTTAAACCTCGAGTCCTTCGTTACGCTCGCGATTTAAATCGTCACCCGCGACAGAAGACACTGCTTTATCCCCTTGGTTAATAATCTACTATTATTCTTGGGATAAATTCATCCTAACTCCGGAACCCTTCATTGTGCACGGTCCGACACGCACTTGGCCGGTTATTAGGGTTCCGTACCTCAAAAGGAAAAAAACGGAACCCTTATAGGATCACTCGTGTGTCTGTCTGTATGTCTGTCTGTCCGTCTGTCCGTCTGTCCGTCTGTCACAGCCAATTTGCTCCGAATCTAATGGACCGATTAAGTTGAAATTTGGTACACTTATGGATTTCTGTGACCCAAACACGTACGGGTAAAGTAAATACATGAATTTTGAATTTTCTTATTTGCCCCCTAAAAGTGACCCACTTTTGGGGGGCAAATAAGAAAATAAAAAAAAAAGTTTTGCAAACTGTACCGTGTGATATATCAAATGAAAGGACTTACTATGAGGGTCTCAAATATATTTTTTTATAATTTTAAAATAAATAGTTTTAAAGTTGAGAAAATTGACCATTCCCCCCTTATTTCTGAAACTATTTCCGATCCTAAAATTTTGAAAAAAAAAACAGAAAATAGTTCTATACCTGTAGATTACAGGAAAACCTATAATAAGTTTGTGGTCTTAAAATAACATGGTAAATCTCTCAATACTAAGAGTAAAAACTTACATTCACTGTTGGAATGTATGGGACAACATGTTTTTCAATTATAATGTTAAGTTTGTTCTGGGGTCCTTCATCGGTGACTTCTCTAAATTATGTTTTATTAATTATTCGATTTTCTGCAACTGCAAAAAATAACCTTGTAATTCACAGTATCATTATGAAATACAAAGTTATCTTTGCGATTGTTAAACATATAATATGGTACGGAACCCTTCGTGTGCGAGTCCGTCTCGCACTTGGCCGGTTTTTTTTATCTTATCATTGCTGGATGCCAACTGCACTGTTCAAATAGGAGAATATTCATATAATTTTGATAATAAAACGCTGTTGATTCAAGTACAATGCATCCAGTGATTATGTTATCATCGTTTGTCCAAGGAACATAATAGTTAATTCCTTGTTGGTAAAACACTGTTCTAAAAGTCACTATAAGGTGTAATACACACGAAAGTTGCACGTAATTCTAACCAGGTTTCTGGAATGGGAATCGTTTCGCGTGTAGAGGCATAAGAAACAGGGTATAAAGTTCACTCGGCCTTCATTGAAAAGGGAGGATCCTGCGACCAGACGGGTGTTGTGGCTGGTGGGCTACTGCCCGTCGGTTGAGTTGGGATGTTGTACATATAAAGATTGCCACACGTAGTACAAGTACACACAACGGGACGTCAGCGAGAAACGAGATTATTCAAACCAAACGTGACATCTAGTTCATGTTGTGCGGTGGACACACGGCCATCTTCTTCTACATATAATAGGGGAGTTTTTAGAGTAGGTACAAACTTAAAATTTTGGCAGTTGATGCCTTGTATGCTTTAAACATCCACTAAAGAAGAATTTTTGAAAATTAACATCTAGTAGTAAATGTATGTATCACTACTTCAAGAACAACTTTCTCGTTTCTTACGCCATAAATACAAACGTCTAAAGGATTCGACCAAAACCTTTCCCTTTTTTTCTTTTCCTTTTTTGAGGCTTTCGTTCTGTGGCTGAATCAATGGCCTATACTTCATATTCTGATAACATAAAAATTGAGGGTCTTGATAACTAGCGAAGTGTCTAGTTCAAAAAACATGTCTCTTTGTGCAAATTGGTGATACTGGCTTTCCAAAGTGTTTGTTATAGAGCTAATACCAATGTAGAGAGACCTTTATATGATGATGATGTTATAAATGTAAGATTGTGTTACTGAAGCAAGATATTACTTTACTCGTGTCCATTCGATTGTGTCCAGTCAAAATGCAAGTGGAAATATGTACGGAAAACCATCAGCTCGAAAACAAATACATTTGTCCAAAAGAGATATCAAACAAACTAGATCAGTCTATTGACAAAATTGTTGAGAAAACAGGATTTACAAAATGCAACATTGAAAAGAAATCTGTATGCACAAACGGTGGTAATTATCTCGGATTATTGTACGAAATTGACATAAAAGGGAAAACAAAGGAAGGTGATAAAGAGTTAAACATATTCGTCAAAAGTGTAATCCCAGGTGAGAGTGATTTGCAATTCATATCCATAACTGACATTTATCAAACTGAGCTGTTTACCTACAAAGAACTTTCGAAGACATTCGAAGAACTGCAAGAAGAAGCAAAAGTACCCATCAATGAAAGATTTAAAATGGTCAAAAGTTACGATGAAAGTAATACAGAAGTTATAATAATGGAAAACGTTTCGAAAAAAGGATTCACCACAGGCCACAGAATGGACGTGGTCTCACTAAAGTTTGCTGAAATGGCCATTCAAGAGCTTGCCAAATTCCATGCGCTCGCTTTCGTCATAAAAGAGAAACGTCCTGATTTTTTTGAGAAACAGGTTAAAACTAAGAAACCAGCTTACAATATTGGTGAACAATGGCATGGATTTGTTCAGAGCGTGACAAAAATTGCCATTGATAATATTAATGAAGATGTCAAGGCGAGAGTCGAGAAGTTCACTGAAGGCATGGCGGAAAGATACGGAACACATTACAATGACGAGACGACCAAGCGATGCTTGTGTCATGGAGACTACAGGCCTAACAATATACTGACGAAGATGATTGTAAGTATTTTTCACTTTCTGTATAAACATTTCCTATTATTATGTTAATGTATTCCCTTATCTTTAATTATCATATGAATTTACATAACAGTACTGTATGTATTTTTTTTATTATATTAATTTGTTTTTGTTCCAAAATAAAAAACTGTTTACTTTTTTTTTTTACTTTTTACTTTTAATAAAATTTTACTCTTTTTATTATATTACCATAATCTGCAATTTCTTATGAAACTTTCTTATTGATCCTCAGAATGGAAAAGTATCAGAAATAATACCAGTGGACTACCAACTGATGCACTTCGGATGTCCTATAATAGACATTCTTTATTTCATCTTCAGCTGCACAGACAAACAATTCCGAAGGGCCCATCTATCGCATCTCAAGGATTTGTACCACAAAACAATGACGAAATTCTTAAATTACTTTGACATGGACGTGAACTCTTTTTATCCTAAAAATGAGTTTGAAAAGGAATATAAGGATAAGTTGGATTATGGTCTGATGTTCTCACTCATATTTCTTGCCTTTATGTTTGCTTCTGAAGATGATATTCCAGATGTAACGAAGCATGAAATGGCCAGTTTAAGTTTCAAAGTTGATGACAAATATAAGGATAGAATCCAAGGTATTGCCGAAGATTATATTGAGTGGGGTGTTATTTAAAATATATTTAAAACTTGAAATATATTTAATAAGTATTGGATGACGGGTTAAATAAAAATGTGTTCTCTATTATTATGAAAAATGAAAAAATGAAAAATGGTTTATTATTTTTACAAGTAATATCTTAACAACTAGTGATTGGAGCCTCCTTTTAAGCAAATAAGCCTGTATTAGGAGACTCCGCTCTTCCAAATCAATTAGTTTAATTTACATGAACTTATTATGCTTAATATTTTTTTTAAACACACATTATGAGTATGATAATTAACAGCTTTATTCATATGGCTAAACTCGTAGGAGGGAGGAGAAGAGTGGACGAAAAAAAAGGAAAGTAAATTATTGAAATACATAACTGATGGCTGCGTTAATAAGGTAAAATGTAAATAACTTCTAACGGTCATTATAAATCTGGTAATGCTAAAAGTGTTCATATTGACAGTGCTGATAAACTAAGAAGTCGCAACACGGTCGAGCGTTTCCGGAGATAACCGAACGATTCCGAAACTCACCATGTGTGTTGCAACTCGCACGCGTTCTATTCTCTCATTCCGGTTTCATTGATTCGTGAGTCATGTTGTGTAGTGTGGTGTAAATTGTAATCTTTATTTATGAACTACTTACATTTTAGTGTTTACATAATATTTTTTGTGTTTACTATACTTATCCGATACGAGTGTTTTCTTAGTGAATTTCTTTCTAAAGATCATTATTTTTATCTGCAGTTTATCTTGTATCTTTTTATCAGATTAAGATTTGACAGACGAGTACAGATTGCAAATAACGTTGAAATAAATATTTTTAAATCACAAAATAATGGAAGCAAAGGAAAATACTAGTGAAGAGAATATGGTTATCGAGATTTTACCTCCAATGTTGAAAAAATGGATAGACAGTATAGCAAAAAGTGAGGGGTTTGTAACATATGAAATCATTAGCAAGAGATTGACGCCGTCTGGTGGAGGTTTTATGGGTATTCTTTATGAAATAGATATAAAAGGAAAAACTACTGATGGTGCTAAAGAATTAAATATTTTTGTCAAGAATATACCTGAAAACGAGCAGATGCAAATTTACTCAGTGTCAGGCGTGTTTCAAAGAGAAGCATTTATTTATACAGAAGTTTTCAAAATCTTTGCAGAGCTGCAAGATGAAGGTAACATTCCATTTGATGAAAGATTCCAAATAGTCAAGACTTATGAAGAATGCAATCCAAGATCTATAATTCTTGAACATTTAGGAAAAAGAGGTTTCAAAGTGTATAACAGAATGGAGACAGTTACTTTAGATTATGCTAAGCTGTGTGTACAACAGCTTGGCAAGTTTCATGCTCTTTCAATTATCCTTCAACAGAAAAAGCCCGAGTATTTTATGGAAAAAATTGCAACGATGAAACAGCCCTTTATTTTTGAAGAAAACTGGTACGGATTTGTCAAAAACATGTATGATTATTCCCTCAATTGTTTGGAAGATGGTGTAAAGGAGAAAGTAGGACAGAAAATATTGGAGAAAGTCGGTGACTATCCTAAGTATATGAATGATACATCGGGGGTTTGCACTCTCTGTCATGGCGATTATAAACTTAATAATGTCATGGCTAAAGAAGTTGTAAGTTAAAACTTTATCATTATTAAGGTATATTAGTTAGAACTAAAATATTTCATCATCATCTTCACCTTCCTGCCCTTGTCTCATGTTGCTATAACCACTTCAAGATTTCATATTTATTTTATTTTATTATATGCCACATTGGTATAGTCTAAGCGCTACTGCTACTGCTACTGGGTTCGATACCCGGATCGGTCATTGAGTTTTTCCATCTGAAATTTCTCAATAGCAGCCTTGAGTCTGGATTTGTGCCCGGTTGATGGCAAACGCTCGCTCCTTGTTACATGGGACTCAAAACTAACTGGTGAAATGTGGATGTACTATAGATACACCTCTATGCAACGCTTCGGTGAAACAAGGCGTGATCTTATGTTTTGTTATATTCATAAGAATCTAGAGGTATTTATATAGTTTTTATCAAAGAACTATTGCTTTCAGGATGGAGACCTAGAAGAAGTAATTACGATTGACTTCCAAATAAGTCACTACGGATGTCCAGTTCTGGACTTTCTCTACTTCATTTTCAACGGAACTGACCAACAATTTAGGAATAATCACTTGTCAAACCTAAAGGACATATACTATGAAGCTATAGCACAGTTTTTGAGCTATTTTGGACTGGATATCGGAAAGATTTTTCCTAGAAACGAGTTTGAGAGAGTTTATAAAGAGAAGTTAGATTTTGGTTTGATGATAAACGTTTTCTATGTTCCGTTTTTGTTTGCTTCTGAAGACGATGCGCCTGATGTCACAAGTGAGTCGCTGTCAACGTTATCTTTTAAAGTTGATAGCAGATTCACTGACCGATTTTGTGGTATTGTCGACGATTTCATAAAGTGGGGTTACCTTTGATGTAGTTAAAGAAATCATTTGTAAGACTAATTAATAAACATAATGCATTTGATGTTTATTGTTTTATTTCACTAGACTTGACTAGAGAAGCATACTCATATAGAAATATTCATATAGTCATATTCTTTTTACGTAGAGAGATTTAAAACTTGTATTAATTAGATTTATTCCGTTAAAGATAAATAATAGTACTAACGCCCTTAATGAGAATAAGCCGGAAATACCTAAGTAGGTATGTACTATCGACAAAACGGACGCCTTTACACCTTATAGTTGCTTTTTGTGTACACTGATTCATTGAAGAAACCCTGCCCCTATGGTACTTTGCTCTCGAAAAACAACAGAAAGTCGGAACGGCACGAAACATTTGCAAGCAAAATTGTTTCAAAATTGGAAAGGCCGATTGTCGATGCTACCTCATGTTTTTTTTTTTTTTCTTTTCGCCATGAGAGACGGATACGTACCTTTAGTACATTTCATTTGAAGGCTTTGGCTTAAAATCTACTTAATTATAAGTATTTTTTCCTTTCTTTGGAGTCATAATATTTAATAAACAAAACTTTCTGACAAAAGGCATAGCAGATTTCTTTATCAATTAGTATTTACAAGTAAGGCAGAAACCTTTAATCTTTTGCGAATTAATAAAGACCATTCTAAACTACAAAGATTTTACTATAAAGAGTGTACCAGACAGGTGTGGTAAAATTTAAGGATGTGAAGCTGAACAACTTTTTCCATGGGACCAACATCGTCAAAATAATCAGACGTCCCATAAATTTGCGTCGAGTAGTTATTGAAGTTTTCTATGGGAAAGTTGATATTTTTAGGGTTCCGTTTAAAGGAAAAAACGGAACCCTTATAGGATCACTTCGTTGTCCGTCTGTCTGTCTGTCTGTCAGTCTGTCAAGACCCTTTTTCTCAGGAACGCGTGGAGGTATCAAGTTGAAATTATTATCAAATACGTAAGTTTATGATCTTTTGAAGTCCTAAAAAACTCAAGCTTCTAAGTCAATGCAATAAAAACATATATGGATATGCGACATATTTTGATACTCGCAAGTAAATCAAAACTATAGGGTACTTCCCGTTGTTCTAGAATCATGAAATTTGGTCTTACAACACAAATAAAGGAAAAAGTCCGAAAATGGTTAATTTGTAATTCTATCACATAAAAAAAAATCTTCAAGGCTGTCAGTCTGTCAAGACCATTTTTCTCAAGGACGCTTGAAGGTATCAAGTTGAAATTAATATCAAACACGTAAGTCTATGGTTCCTTACAGTTCTAAAAAAATCAAGCATCTAAGTCAACGCAATAAAAAATACGGCCATTCTGCGACACATTTTGATACTCGCAACTGTCGCAAGTAAATCAAAACCTATGGGGGTACTTCCCATTGACGGAGAATAATGAAATTTGGCAAGGAGCAAGGTCTCACAGCACAAATAAAGGAAAAAGTCCTAAAAATGTTATTTTGTAATTCTATCACATAAAAAAAAATCCAAGTCTGTCAGTCTGTCAAGCCCCTTTTTCTCAGGGCCGCGTGGAGATATCAAGTTTAAATTAATATCTAATATGTAGGTCTATGGTCCCAAGTAAAGGAAAAAGTCCGAAAATTGTGAATTTGTAATTTTATGATATAGAAAAGTTTTTTTTGGGATCCAATGTTAAGTTTGTTTTTGAGATAAATTCTTTCCAGATACGGAACCCTTTATTGTGCGTGGTCCGACAGGCACTTGGCCGGTTTTTTTGCGATTACGATGTTGGTCCCATGGAGAAAGTTGTTCGGTTTGATGGTCTGTACCACACCCTGAAATTTGACCACACCTTTTCGGTACACCCTGTATAAAACACGTCAAGTTTACTTTCTTTTAACAGAATTTAGTCCAATAACGTTATTTTGTAGACAATAGGATAATGTAAACTGAATTATTTTAATGAACTTGTGTTCTTTGCGATGTTTTCTATTACATTTCGTCCCCTAGGGGATAAGTGAGGTTAAAAGACTTTGTTCTTTTCCCCTAACACTGTTCATTCACCGCACCGGGAACGGGACATCAACGAGAAACGAGATTATTCTGCCATAATAAATGTACTTACATACTATGGCTGTGTTGCGGCGGAAAAACAGCAAAGCAAGCAAATCTGCGAACAATATCATGATTGATATTTGTTTTATAATATTGGCTTAAGTATATCTTTACATACCGAGACTCCACCGTGCCTCGGAAAGCATGTTAAGCCGTTGGTACCGCCTGTCATTCGTGGATCTTTGACAGTCGTTATGGGTCGTCAGAAGCCCGAAAGTCTGACATCCAGTCTTACCAAAGGGTATCATATTGTGGAGGTCAGATAGGCATTCGCTCCATGTATGATGATTGTGATTTTCTTTATGTCAGAGAACTGTTTTTCAAAGACAGGTAAAAGTGTATTTTACAGTACTCGGGCGTTAATGTGGTATGTAGAGTCAGGAAAATCAATTGTTAAGCAATTTGAGTCTCGCCACACACTGGTTCCATATCACGAAATCATGGACTTAGGGTCAAGTTGAACGCCGCTGGGGTCGCGGGTTGTTCAAAAGAGATACCGTGTCCCTGGCATAGGCAACTGAAGGAACACGGGTGGGTTTTAGTCAGTAAAAGTCTTACATGCCCTTCCGCTCCGCCCAGAGCGGGAGAGGTTATTTGATGATTTCCTATCCACAAAAAAAAAAAGGGTCAAGTTGAACACCGCCGTGTTCTCACGGAGGCGATCGGCGGCGGCAATCTCTCGCGTCCGAGCCTGGGGTCCTACTCCCTAAGCACGAAGACCGTAGTTTCGGTCTTTGTTACGGGCGTTTCCTACTCCATATCACCTACGGATCGATGATTGGATCGGGGCCCGAACGAAGTATGAATGACAACATGATTTGCCAGTTGTCCCTACTCCCGATGTGTTTTTGCCCGTCCAAAAAATTTAACTTTTACACTTGTTTTGATTGATCGTAGTGTCAGACGGACGGATGAACGGACGGACGGAAAGGCGGACGGACTTAGGGAGTAGGCCCCCTGGTCCAGGCCATGGTGCGGAGCGAGAGTGCATGGGAGGCCGTCACCTCCTTCTGCGAAGCAGTAATGCTCGCGAAGGAGGAGGCGGAACGCGTGAGGGAGAGGCAGCCTCACGACCTCAGTCGCCACAGGAGACGCCCTGGGCGGCGGGAATCGAGAGGCGATTTCCGGCCACCGTAGGCGCGGGCTTGCGGACGGTGAGTAGTGGGTAGCTCGTCGTCCGGTAAGGACCAGGGGGCCTACTCCCTAAGCACGAAGCCCGTAGATTCGGCCTTCGTTACGGGCGTTTCCTACTCCGTATCACCTACGGATGGATGATTGGTTCGGGGCTCGAACGAAGTATGAATGACAACTTGATTTGCCAGTTGTCCCTACTCCCGATGTGTTTTTGCCCGTCCGAAAAATTTAACTTTTACACTTGTTTTGATGGATCGTAATGTCAGACGGACGGATGAACGGACGGACGGAAAGACGGACGGACTTAGGGAGTAGGCCCCCAGGCCCGGGTCGACGGCGCGTTGTGTTCCACGCGCGCTTCAAAGAGATGTCAGCAAAAGATAGGGTCCAATAGGGCCGATGCGGCTGGGATCGCGGGTAGTTTAAAAAAGATATCGTGGCCCCGGCATAGGCAACTGAAGGAACACGGGTGGGTTTTAGTCAGTAACAGTCTGACACGCCCTTCTGCTCCACCCAGAGCGGGAGAAGTTATTTGATGATTTCCCCTCCACAAAAAAAAGGGTCAAATTGAAGTTCTAGAAATCGAACTGATTTTTTTGTGGTAAATCGCTGACGCAATTACTGACACCCTTTAATGATGTAGCTTTAATGAAATATGTATTACTTTCTGAGAAATAAAATATTGAGTTATTTTTTATGGAGAAAATAATGTTTTTGTGCATGATTCATATTTATTTAAAATGAAACTTACTACAGACAGGTGATTGAGAAAATTACGGCCAACGTTATTTCCTTACACTTAACTGCAAATATCTGCTCTTTGGAAACTTCAGGCACTTGAGAATACTGCAGAAATACTGCATACTTGAGAAAACAGGCACAAGGAATCGTACTGATTTTTTCGTTGTAGACCTACTGAGTGCTGACCCTATTACAAATACCTTTTTTTGAAGTCTTGTTTCTGAAATACTCGTATAATAAATATGCATTATTTTCTAAGAAAAAGTATATTGAATATTTTTTTTGTATGAAGAAAATAATTTAATATAATAATTATTATAATTATTATTGTGTGGAGATCGGTTGTGTGATACCGAGGAATGAGGAATATGTCGTGAGGAAAATTTTCAGTGTGAATGTGGATCGCTTATCTTATTAGAGTGAGATCAACGATGGATGGACTGTGTGAAAGATGATATGGCTAGAAAGATGATATGGCTAGAAAGTGGGTGAATACTGAGATGACGACTGATAGAGAAGACTATGGAAGAAAAAGACATGTTTCGCCGACTCCAAATAAATTGAAATAAGGGCAGGAAAATGATGAAGTCTTAGGTCCGTATTACAGAAGGAAACTCAAGCACTAATCTTTGTTTAAATTTAGTTTAAAACTAGTTTCAACCAATCAAATGGCTTGAATCTAGTTTTAAGTAATGCCTGAGTATTGAGTGACGTTCTGTTTTACGGACCTTAGTCAGTCACAGCGAAATTGCAATAATATATCAACAATAAAAAAAAACAATATTGTATTTTGAATAACACCCTTATCCCCTTCCTATTAATAAGTATTAACCTAGGAATCCTTATCTACCATTATAATTGAAAATACTCATTTAGTATGAAATTAATATTTTAATTGCACTGTTAATTGGGTATAACATCTTAGTAGGTAATAAAAGCCACCATGTTAGCCATTTCAAACATTCCAATTAATATAGTACTCGTTACGAGCTAAATATTTTTTAATTTTTTTTTTTAATTTCTAGCAAATTCATGAAATAGTTAAAGTGGTTTACAAATTATTTGCTGACGTCAATATAATTACATTCGTTTTCAAGGAATGTATGTATGTTGTAGATGCGACAAACAAATATATTAATGTTTATTTACAACTAGGTTTTGCCCGCGACTCGCGTTAATTTTACTCGCATGTCGCGGGTTCGATCTCCGCACGGAACAAATATTTGTACGACCTACAAGTATTTGTTTCGAGTCTGGGTGTTTTTCTATCTATAATATGTATGTATTTACAAAAAAAATGTATATAAGTAGTTTATCAGCCATCTCGTTACCATAACACAAGCATTAGGTTGCTTAGCTTGGGACTAGATGGCGTTGTGTGAAATGTCCAAGGATATTTATTTATTTAGAATTTGACAATCAATTAGGGTTGTATTCTGCTTGTAATAATATAATTCAGTCATGATTCGAAAGACACGTGGCGCCATCTATTATCATAAGGACGTTATTGTTGTTATCCTCGGGAACAGTACTTTTTTTGATATGAAAGGTACCCTATGTACGTTTCTGTACACCTGAGAACGTGTATGCAATATTTCAGTATGATCGGTTCAGTGGGACAAGCAAACTTACTTTCGTATTAATATTAGTTAGGATATAGATACCTGTTACATGGAACAAACAAACTGCCGAAATGTGGGTGTATTGCGGTAAAATTGGTATAGTTGGGTTTTTAACAGCGATGATGATGCGTTTACAAGTAAAATAAAAAAAAATAAAAATAAAAAAACTTTATTCAGTTCAGAAAAAAAAAAAAAAAAGTCAAGTGTCCTTAGGTGTTTGATTTGTTGATTTGGTGTTTTTTTTTGTTTTTTTGAAGTCACAATTTGAAGGGCGTCTATCCTCCTAGGACAACTATCCCACTTTTGCCTAATGTCGTCACCATCAGGACAAATTCACTCCTTATTTGGTTTAACTAATAACTCTTCTTTGTCTTTCTATCCCAAACCATAAACATCTTTCATACAATTATTAGGTTTAAAGAATTTATTCTCATAAGAACAATACATAGGTTCACTTACAATGAGATACAAAGTTATTTCTTAAATTTAAATGAATACATTTTGTCTCAGGTGCGTGTTGGTGAAGTTATATATCTAAATAAATAATAGGTAGGTAAGAAGTTGCTAGCATTAATTGATACGGTATGACTACATTTGTTGAATATGATTTTTTAGTTTCACTTTGAATGAGTTGATGTTGTTACAATCTTTTACGTCATTTGGCAGGTCATTATACAGCTGTGCTCCCTCGAACAATATGGTTTTTTCACCATAGTTAGTACGAGCTTGTTTTCGTTGTAGTTTATTTTTATTTCATTATTTACTAGGACACGCCACTGCTTAGCAAAGGTATAGTGGCGACATGGAAAAACTTCGAGAGTTGATTTATCTAAGCTTTTACACATAAACCTTCCGGAATTAATTTCTCTAAGTAAAAATCGCATCAAAATCCATTGTTCAGCTTAGGAGGTCTAAGCAGTCACACAGACAGACACGAAAAGCGACTTTAATTTATAATATGTATAGTTAGATATCTTTTCAAATAAAAACTCTACAAATAACCCCAGTCAATAAAGTCCTGCACGATTCCCACCAATCTCTGTTGACACTGATCATCTACACTAAAACTGAGACCTGCCAACGGTTCCTTAGTTATGTCAACATTGCTGTCACAAGTCATCAGTAACGGTATCAATAGAATAGAAATCATTAGTCCGTAATCTAGCATGCCTTTATAATCTCTCTCGAAGTCATTCCTTGGATATACACTGCTAACGTCCAAGGAGAAATCCTTAAGAAATCCTTTAAGATTATCGTAGTATAAATCTTTAAGGTATAGCAGATTGGATCGTCGAAATGTCTGGTCTGTTGATGAAAAGATGAAGTAGATGAAGTCCAAGACAGGACATCCGTAGCAGATGAGCTGGTAGTCAATCGGGATCATGTCGGAGATTACGCCGTTCTGGAAGAAGACAATGAAGTAGAATTAGGAGGTTCACAGAATAGGAGGAGCTTGTGGCTAAGTAATAACAGCCGCACGGGTCGATCCATCAGGTTAAGCCACGCTTGCCGGGGTTGGTCAGTGGATGGGTGACCATCTTTACATACCGAGACTCCTCCGTGCCCCGGAAAGCACGTTAAGCCGTTGGTCCCGGCTGTCATTCGTAGATCTTTGACAGTCGTTACGGGTCGTCAGAAGCCCGAAAGTCTGACAGCCAGTCTTACCAAGGGGTATAGTATTACCCAGTTACTGGGTTGTGGAGGTCAGATAGGCAGTCGTTCCATGTAAAATACTGGTATTCAGCTGCATCCGGTTAGACTAGAAGCCGACCCCAACATAGTTGGGAAAAGGCGAGGCAGATTGATTGACAGAATAGGATGGGTGAAACAGAGGAAATAACAGCTGGTACAGTAGTACCCAACTAATAAGGCGCGTCGTGAATCTTCGTTCGCACAGAAAAGAAAGTATGGCCACGAAGATTAACGAGAATGCTTAAGACTTACAATCAACCTTAGATCACTACTATAAGGTTCATAATACACTGCAGCTGTTAGTTCCGTCTCACTCGCAAGTATGGCGGCTGTCAAGCGGCGCGCGCTAACATGGCGGCAGCTACCGACCAATAGCGGTACAGGAAAAAGCGTGGAGCGTGCCGATTGGTCAATAGCATTTCCCGCGCTTTGAAATTTCATCTTCTGCGCAGGTACATCGGTAAGCCATATTACTTGGGTACTACTGTAATAAGATCTTGATGACAGGAAAAAATCATTTCTTATCTTTAAACTTGACGGAGAGCTAGATTAGAATTGTTGTTATACTGCCACACGCAAAGGCCGCATATCATATATATAGCTATATATTTTGTGAGGAATATGCTCTCAGTCATGGCTTGCTCTATAACACCAAAAAAAGCGAGTGTATGGTTTTCCGGGCCAGGGGTAAATGTCCAGATAGTATCCCTAGCATTAAATTAAATAATGTACCGCTAAATAGGGTTGACACCTTCAAATACCTTGGGCATCTGGTGACCACTGACCTGAAAGACGACTCAGACATAGAGCGGGAACGTAGGGCGTTGTCTGTTAGAGCGAACATGATAGCCCGCAGGTTTGCACGATGCTCGAAGGAAGTAAAAAACACTCTTTTCAGAGCGTATTGCACCTGCTTTTATTCGGGCGCCCTGTGGGCTAACTATACTCAAAAACAGTACGGCGCCCTACGAGTCCAATTCAACAATGCCTACAGGGTGTTGTTGGGGCTGCCTCGGTACTGCAGTGCGTCGGGGATGTTCGCTGAGTCGCGCATTGACTGCTTCTATGCGTCAATGCGGAAACAGTGCACATCCTTGGTGCGCAGGGTCCGCGCCAGCTCCAACACCATCTTGAGGATGATGGCTGAGAGGTTCGACTGTCACTACATTAACCATTGCTGTATACTTAATGTAGTGACAGTAAATAATAAAATGAAATAATCTTGTGTGTTGTGTTTTTGTCTGATTTTTATTTTATAGTTCTAGTAATTTTTATTTTAATGTACCTAATGCTATGATCCAGTTGCTGATTGAAATAAATGATTTGAATTTGAATTTGAATTTGAATAGCTATATATATAGGGTGGAATTTTGTAATGCCACCTGAAGGGAAAGTACTCTTAATACTGTAGATAGAAAATTGTACTCAAAGAAAACATTCCTTTGAATTTTTAAGACCCCCTGGTCTTAAAAATTCAAAGTGGGGCTACTAGGGCATGTAGGGTATCATATGACAGAACGCTATTTGCACATTCTTAAACATTTTTTTATTTTTTTTATAAGCCGCATAGTCTTCGACTTTTGATGAAAAATGTAACTAAATAGCACACTTTTTCAGAAATCGGAACGGAAACCTCGGTGCGCGAGTCCAACTCACTCTTGACCGGTTTTTTATGATGAGGTTTTCCTTTAGTTCATTTCATTGGTGTGGTCGGTTCTTTAATCTTTAATAGCAAAAATAATTTCCCATCACACTTCAAAATCCGTCAAGCTGTTAAGGATCTTGACCGAGGTTACAAAGGAATAAAATTAAATACACTTATGACAATAATTTGTGCATGTGTACCTGATAAAGTTCACATTAGTGCAACTTTTTGTAAATTACATGTCCTATAATTATTTAGAGAGCCGGGTGATTTTGTAACACAGGACCCTCCTACCTCAGACCCTTTCTTTAAGATTGTGCATTGTGTGATAACATGATGTTGAAATAAATAAAGATTTAATTTATGTTCAATTATCTTTTATTTCACTTACATTTTTAAATATTTTTATAAAAACATAAAATAAAAATAAAAACATTTAAAAATATTAAAAATGTATCTCTATATATTTTTCTGTGTGTACACTCAGCGTCACGATGTGGTTACCCCCCTTGCAAGCACCGGTGCTTCCAAGGGGGGTACCCAAATCGTGACGCTGACTGTACATAAATTGTAAAATAAATAAAAAATAGTAGCCCACCGATATCGGGAACTGGGTCCAAGCTACCGGTGGTTATGATCAATTATTGTTAACATTTGCCTTTAAATAAATATTATCAATAATAGTTGACTTATGACCATTGGAGATAGCGTATCAACAACAACAATGAATTTGTTTGCTGAATTAGATTGTCTTGTGCCGATTAAAGAAATTAAAGCATAATAAAATACCAGTATTATCAGTCTGTATTTCTGTATCCACGGGCACGAATACAAAACTTTTGGATGGAATTATTCATTTCTAAGGCTGGCAAAACGAAAGCATGAAGTATTACGAAACTAAATAGGTACTTACAGTTTCTTTCACCAATATATTGTTTGGTCTGTAGTCACCATGACGTAAACAGAGTCTCGCCGTCCTGCCTTCCAAATATTTGCGATATTTCTCATTGAAACTGGGAATTAAATCTTCCAACTTTCTCCGACTATCTTCGTCTAAATAATTTAACGTAATTTGGCACATATTTTGTACAAAACCGTCCCAATCTTCGTTCAAACTAAACGTTGCTTTGATCGTTTTTATTTTCCTTTCATAATACTTCGGTCGCTTTGACTCTAGGATGAAGGACAAAGCGTGGAATTTCGCCAACTCTGCGATTGCCATTTCGGCGTAATGTAATGTGATAAAGTCCATTCGAAAATTAGTTTTGAAGTCTTTTTTGCTCATATTTTCCAGAATAATCACATTTGGATTGCTTTCGTCGTAGCTTTTGACGAATTTGTATCTTTGTTCTATTGGTAGGTACACTTCGTTCTGCAACTCAGTGAATATTCCTGATAGTTCTTCGTAAACAAATAGTTCACTTTTGTAAGCTTCAGGCAGAGATATTATAGTCATTTGAACGTCTGGAGTGATGATCTTCATGAATATGTTGGTTTCTTTCTTCACTGTAGCTGTTTCCCCTTCAATATCAACCTCGCACAGGATTCCGAGGAAGCTCCCACCGTCTGGAGTGAACACTTTCTTGTTGACATTGTAAGACACGTATCCTTCTTTTTTGATAATACTTTTAACACACTGCTGGAGTTCTAAGTAATTGTTATCTGCGATCGTCTCAAAAGTTTCGAATCGAGAGTCCGTTTCGACTTCCATGGCGCGCGTTTGTTTTGAAGTCCGATGTCTGAATAAGCATAAATGGAATGCGACGGGCTTTTATTGATGTGTGGTAAAAATAAAGATTGTGTTCTGTACCTACGTCAAAGATCCGTTGTTTTAATAATTAAGAGTAAGTATTGTACAGACAACAGAATAAATAAAATAGAATATGTAGGTATTAAAATATTAACTTTGTTTCAAATGTCGGAGCACAAAACCAGTGTCAACCAAACCGACTCTTTTAATGATGTTTATTCGGTAATTGGAGGACATAATTAAATGATTTAAGTATTAAATGTGTTTAAATAAATACCTAAACAAAACAGATTATACACATACAGACATTGTCATTGATAAAACTATTATGAAACTGCTTCACTTCTTTTTGCTGTTGGTTGTACGAACGAATAATAATAACGAAAACGAAACGAATTAATATTTTTTATAATGTATATTGTTATATCTTCACGTGCGATAGTAAACATACCTATATGTAGGTATGCCATTACATTAACCCCGTTTAAAATATATTTATTATTTAAATTGAAAATTATCATACTACAATATGAATTACCCACAAAGCTTTGCCTTGATATACCATATCCTCATAATCGATGCAAAAAAGCGGAAACATAGACACCCGCACCAATGTGAAAAAAAATTGCAGATTTGGAATCAGAAAAAAGGCTCCCATACAAAAAACGTGATTTTTTGCTCGTTTTTGATCTATAATGATAACGGCAACAGCTTGCGTAGATGCTTGAAATATTCACAGAATATTTAGTTATATATTCACTTTAAAAATAATAATTAAATTGAAATATAACAAATATTTAATCTTTATCCCATACAACAAACGTGTTTTTTTCCGTTTTTTTTTTGTATGTTAAGTTTGTTGACAAGTTATCAACTTCAAAGTTCTCTAATCAGTGGAAACCGGGCGATAAAACTAGATCTAAGTAAGTATCATAAAATTACGTGACCACGAACAGCTAGTACGACGAGTGGGCTGGGCTATAATAATTATCACAAGTCTATTATTATCCTTCATTATCTACAGACTCAACAGTTGGTAACTGTCATAGACCGTAATTATTGGGTAAAAACTACAATGTATGACAGTGGCAGATAGACATACTACACATTTATTCGAGTCGGCATGATTCTGCACGATTCGGACAGCCGAACGGCCAAATACACACCTTTTTTTTTTTTTTTTTTTGAGGGTGGGAAATCATCAAATAACTTCTCCCGCTCTGGGTGGAGCAGAAGGGCGTGTCAGACTTTTACTGACTAAAACCCACCCGTATTCCTTCAGTTGCCTATGCCAGGGCCGCGGTATCTTCTTCGAACTACCCGCGACCCCAGCGGCGTCGGCCCTATTGGACCCCATCATTTGCTGACATCTCTTTGAGGCGCACTTGGAACACAACGCGCCGTCGACTCGGGCCTGGTCCTTACCGGACGGCGAGCTACCCGCTGCTCACCGTCCGCAGGCCCGCGCCTACGGTGGCCGGAAATCGCCCCGCGATTCCCGCCGACCAGGGCGTCTCCTGCGGCGACTGAGGGCGTGAGGCTGCCTCTCCCTCACGCGTTCCGCCCCCTCCTTCGCGAGCATCACTGCTTCGCAGAAGGAGGTGGCGGCCTTCCATGCACTCTCACTCCGCACCATGGCCCGGACCAGGCTCGGACGCGAGAGATCGCCGCCGCCGATCGCCTCCGTGAGAACACGGCGGTGCTCTGCCCAAGCCGGGCAGACCTCCACTGTATGCCAAATACACACCTGAACATGACGTATGCAGCACACCTTACTCGCTGAGCACTGACATTTTTAGCTATTAATGCGAAAGCGCTGGTAGCCCGCGAAATTCAAAATTTCTTACGTTTTTTTGCAATTTTCAAGTTAGTATTAGGTTGTATGCTGATCTAAATATGATTCGCGGCCGTATCAAATATTTATTTATAGAATTACTAGCGGACCCGACAGACGTTGTCCTGTCTGAACGATCCTAGAACCCGACTGCAGCGCCACCTACCGGAAACAATTGTGTTTTCAAACCATCCAGGAACCCATTCAAATATACACACAAAATTTCATCTAAATCGGTCCAACCGTTGCTATACCACGTATTATCCGTTTTTTTTTAAAAGTATCCTATGTCTGTCTCCTGGTTCTTAGCTACCTCCCACAAACTTTCATCCAAATCGGTTCAGCCGTTAAATTAAAGCCGTTAAATTAAGCCGATATTTTTTTAAGGATGCGAAAAGTACCTACTTATACTTTCGTCGTAGAATCATTCCTATCCTGTTGACCCCAATGAAAATGAGAAGGCATGAGGATAAATTGATTCTGGAGCCTGATGTCGTTACGTGACGCCAGTCAGCTATGTAGTACAATGGACACAACTGTATTATTGTCCTGTATTCTATGCTACGAGTATTAGGCCGTGCGCTGCGTTAGGCGTGCGCACGGCGCGGGCGCCCGCGTGGCGTTAGGCCACTTACCGTCTTATTACAAAACAAGGTTCATCTTCAAACCCAAGTTTAAACCATGGACCCTTATTTGAACTTTGAACTTACTTTATTCCGACACATTAAGTTGTGACTGAAAAAAACCGGTCAAGAGCGAGTCGGGCTCGCGCACCGAGGGTTCCGTTCCGATTTCTGAAAAAGTGTGCTATTTAGAGTCATCGTTTTATTTTTCCTGTAATCTTTACATAAACTTCTATCACATAGAATAAGTTCAGATTTTTCTCTTTGCAAACTTCGGAGATAAAGGGGGGGGGGGGGGGGCGGAACGGTATTTTTTTTTAAATTTTTCATCAAAAGTCGAAAACTATGCGGCTTAAAAAAAAGAAAAAAAAATGTTTGAGAATGTGCAAACAACGTTCTTTCATATAATACCCCACATGCCCTAGTAGCCCCACTTTGAATTTTTAAGACCCTCTTTCAGTTCCTGTTGCAAAAAAAATATAAATATTTTTATTTCTTTCTTATTTGCAAAATAGTTGGGTAAACGTCATCTAAAACTGTTCCAAATTTCAAGTTGATAGCATTAGTAGTTCTTGAGATATCCAGCTGTGACAGACAGACAGACAGACTGAGTCACACCATAAGGGTTCCTTTTTACCATTCAATGTCAAAGTCAAAGATATATTTGCAGATAAATATGGTTACAAAAGTTCTTACAATAGTAATATAGTCATTTTGGTACGCAACCCTAAAACATGGTTATGAAATGAAATGAAATGAAATGAAATTGTTTATTCTGTAAATAGGATATCGAAATCACTTTTACACGTCATATTTTTTTTTTTTTTTTAAATAAGCTAGATGAAGTCGACATTTCCTATCTGACTACCCTGAGAAGAAATGGCGAAACAAACTCAGGGGTCAGTCTCTTTTAAAGTCCAGACATAATCTTGGTCAGATCATGTGAGGACCATGTAGATCCAGTCTGAAATGGTCTTTTGAGGAAAGAACCATAAAAATTTGAGTGGACCTGTCCAGTCAGTGCAAGCATTTGTCAACAATCGTGCAGCTCAACTCAGGATTTCAGGAGCTCAATAACTCGACGAACAATACCAAAGAAAGGACGTTTGGGTAGGTCGCATACAGTACTCAAAAATATCAGACCATCAATAATACTAAAAAAGAAAAAAAAAAGATCCACATAGTGCTCACATTTACAATAATTTTAATTTTTTTAACAATTTACATTGATTTTTTAACAAAGGTTTGTCATTTTATTTATTATAATGAGTTTTGGTATTATATATATTACAAAGTTGATTGAATAGCTCAAACCCAAGCTTTTTTGTCTTCTAAATAATCAGAAATTTTATAGTAGCCTTTTTACAAAGTTTGGTTTTAATGCAGCTTTTAAATCGTTTAATGGGCAAGTTTCGAATGTCAATGGGAAGTTTGTTGTAAAAGCATATACATTGACCCATGAACGAGTTGCCTACTCTGTGGAGACGAGTGCGATGTACAGCAAGATTGTGTTTATTCCTAGTATTTAAACTATGAATATCGGACATCTTCTTAAAATTGGATATATTTTTGTGTACATACAATAGATTTTCAAATATATATTGAGAGGCTACAGTCAGAATATTTATTTCCTTGAACTTCTCTCGAAGGGAATCCCTTGGACCTAGATTGTAAATGGCTCGAACAGCCCTTTTCTGTAAAACAAAGATAGTATTAATGCCCGCACAGGTTCCCCAGAGAAGAATCCCATAAGACATAAGGCTATGAAAATAACTAAAATAAACAATTCTGGCTGTATCCACATCAGTTATCTGTCGAATTTTTTTAACAGCATAGGCGGCCGAACTAAGCCTTCCTGACAATTTTTCTATGTGTGGGCCCCATTGCAATTTACCGTCAATGGTTATTCCAAGAAAAACCGTCGACTCAACAGGGTCCAACTCTATTCCATTAAGTTGAACATTGGTAGTTAGCTGCCTGACATTTGGCGTTGAAAATTTGATTAGTTTAGTCTTTTTTAGGGTTCCGTACCTCAAAAGGAAAAAACGGAACCCTTATAGGATCACTCGTGTGTCTGTCTGTCTGTCTGTCTGTCTGTCCGTCTGTCCGTCTGTCACAGCTAATTTGCTCCGAATCTAATGGACCGATTAAGTTAAAATTTGGTACACATATGGATTTCTGTGACCCAAACACGTACAGCTAAAGTAAATATATGAATTTTGAATATGAGAGTCACTTTTAGGGGGAAAATAAGAAAATTAAAAAAAAAAGTTTTGTAAACTGTACCGTGTGACATATCAAATAAAAGGGCTTACTATGAGGGTCTCAAATATATTTTTTTTATAATTTTAAAATATATTTTTTTAAAGTTATTTAAGAAAATAGACGAAAAGTGAGCATTCCCCCCCCCTTATCTCCGAAACTACTGAGCCTAAAATTTTGAAAAAAATATAGAAAATAGTTCTATACCTGTAGATTACAGGAAAACCTATAAGAAGTCTGTGGTCTCAAAATAACATGGTAAATCTATATATATAAAAAAATGAAAGTCCTGACTGAGTCACTGACTAATATATCAACGCACAGCCCAAACCAATGGACCTAGAGACTTGAAATTTTGCACATAGATACCTTATATAGTGTAAACATCCACTAAGGAAGGATTTTTGGAAATTCCATCCCTAAGGGGGTAAAATAGGGGATGAAGGTTTGTATGAAAAATCCTATCCCTTGAGTTAATAGACTTGAAACTTAGCACGAATATTCATCTTAGTAAATTATAAAGTTTGAGTTTTTTTATCATTTTGAGTTTTTCTAAACTACCCCTAAAGAGGGATTGGGGGTGTCAAAGTTTGTATGCAGGAATTTTAACACGCGGTCCGATTAACTCAAAACTCAGTTTTTATACTTGAGACCAAAAATGAAGACTAACGTGTATCAGGGTTTTCCAAAAATCTACCCCTAAGGGGTGAAAAGTTAATTTTATAGCGGAGGATTTTATTGGGGGCTTGATTAACTCTTAAATTGGTGTAAATAATGTTTGAGTCAAGTTATGGAAACATCCACCAGATGATTTTTGAAATTCTTTATCTGTGTTCGTGAAAACAGAGATACAGTTTATATGAAAAATCTTATTAATTTGGTTAATGAACTTGAAACTTAGCACAAATACTTGCATAGGTAAGTAATATGTTTGTCATTATTAGTTTTTCAAAACTACGCCTCAAATGAGGTTTAGGGATGTTAAAGTTTGTAGGTATAGAAGAATTTTAAAGCGCAGTCCGATTAAAAAAATGGTACTTGCCAAACGAATTTTCACCGATTTTGACGGCATATAGCTGATGTTTTAAGGAGTAACTAACAGGTTAACTGCCACGCCGGTCACCGGTGACCTCAAACAATTAATTTTCTATTGTGTCTATTGTCTGGCAGCTAATGTGCTACGGCTATTTTTATTTTAGAAAAATAATTAGGGTTCCGCGCAAGAAAATTAAAATCCATGAAATCAGACAACCACGTACAGTCCAGTACAAACTTACTAAGCCCCCGCTGTCTATTACGGCTATAACAACAAATAATAAAAATAAAGCAAAGTTAAAAATTTAAGGGGTCCGGTCCCCATAAACTTTTCATTTTGAAAAAAAAAAAATCTAGCATGTGGGGTGTCATCGTCTAGAACTCATTGAGTAGAGTACAAACACATTTTTTTTATCTTCTAAAATTAAGAAATAGGGGGCCGCAAAAGTTGTAAATTTTAGACCATTTTTGTACGAACTCTAGCGCAACAATTCAACAAATTAGGAATTTGAAACTTCTTTATACCATGTAGGTACCATAAATACTGTATTTAAGCAACAATACTGAAAACGGCGATCCATAAGGTATTTTGTTTAAACATGGGTGATTTTCTGCAACTGCAAAAAATAACCTTGCAATTTACAGTATCGTTATAAAATAAGTAAAAAGTTATCTTTGCGATTGTTAAACATATAATATGGTACGGAACCCTTCGTGCGCGAGTCCGACTCGCACTTGACCGGTTTTTTTCATTCAGGAGAAGATTATTTACATTAAACCAATGGACAACCCTAGAGAGTGCATCGTTAACTTGTTCAAAGTTGACTAACTGACGTTTGATTTTAAAAATGAGGGAAGTGTCATCTGCGAATAATACAATCTTGTGATTGTCCCTTATGTGATAAGGTAAGTCATTTATATAAATAAGAAACAAGAAAGGACCCAGAATTGAACCCTGTGGAACGCCCATAGTGACCGCAGATCCTGCAGATCTCTTGCCATTAACATCTACCCTTTGAATTCTGTTGTTCAGATAAGAAGTCAGAAGGTCGAGAGCCCTGTCCCTTATACCATAGTGGTACAGCTTCCTGATGAGTGTATCATGATTTACGCAATCGAAGGCCTTGGACAAGTCACAGAAAATGCCAAGAGCATCCTGCGACTCCTCCCAGGCCTCGAATATGCTCTTCAGTAATTCCACGCCCGCGTCTGTAGTTGAACGACCCTTTGTAAAACCAAACTGTTTCAGATGAAGTAAATTATGTGTATTGAAATGTCCTAACATTTGTTTTAAAATTATTTTTTCAAAGATTTTGCTCAATGTAGGTAATATCGAAATAGGCCGAAAATTAGTGGGATCAGTCGGGCTGCCAGATTTGAACAGTGGAATCACTTTGCTAAGTTTCATCAGATCAGGAAATACACCAGATGCAATACAAGAATTAAAAACAATTGATAAAAAGGGTGCAATAATATCAATTATTGAAGACATGGTATGTACTGATTACCCCCAAAGGTCAGCAGTTTTTTTTACCTCGAGATCTTTAAAAGAATCTATAACGTCTTTAGCAGTAACAATTGCGAATTTAAAGTGTTTATCACATTCTGGTACACATTCTTTTAGTATTGAGTAAGCAGAAGTGGAGGACGACGATGACAGAGCTTTGGTTGTTAAAATGGGAATATTAGTGAAGAAATTTTCAAACTCAGTAGCCACCTCCACGTCTGCCTTAATATCTACATCATTGATTTTTAGATGGAAGTCACGATTCCGAACTGTCGTTCTTCCCGTTTCTGAATTAATAATATTCCAAGTTGTTTTAATTTTATTTCCAGAACATTTTATTTTATTTTTAATGTGTATGGCTTTTGCTGACGAACAGGCTTTTTTAAAAGTTTTAGAGTAATTTTTAACAAATTCTTTAAATGTTTCATCATAGTTATAGGTTTTTTCATGGTACAATTCATATAATTTCTGCCTACTTTTATAAATACCTGGTGTTGCCCAATCACTAAATATAACGCGGTCACAAACAGGTAATGTTTTTGATGTGAATACCTTCCTAAACTCACAATTGATGAGGTTAAATAGTATAGTATAAGCTTGATCGGGGTTGGTGTGATAAGGCAAATCTGGTAGTTTTTCTATTAAATTCTTTTTAAATTGTTCTAAGCGACTTTTGTTTACCGGAACAAAACTAACAAGTTTTCTTTGAGCTCTGACTATTTTCTGAGGGAAAGTGACTAACTGGCCACAGTGATCAGAGTCCAACTCATTTATAATTAAATGGGTAGAAGGTCTTGAGTTTGAAAAAATATTGTCAATACAGGTAGCACTAGTGGCAGTTATTCTAGTCGGCTCAAAGAATGTATTGTACAAATTATATGACTTTAATAAGGTTATAAACTTATTTACAGAAGGTGATGTTTCCAGTATATTAATATTGAAATCTCCACAGGCAACAACTGTTTTATTACTGTTACAAGTCTTTAATAATACTTCTTCCATATATTTCTCAAAAACATCATATGAAGCACATGGGGGCCTGTACACGCTCATTACAATGAACTGCTCAAGCTCAATGCAAGCTATTTCAATAACTCGCTCAACAGAGAGGCTCACTATATCCTTACGTTCTTTAAATTTCATATTGTTACGAACAATTATTAGAGATCCACCACGTATCATATTAACCCTGCTGAATGAGCTGGCAACCTGGTGGTTGTTAAAGCTGAACATGAACTGGTGGTCTTTTAACCAATGTTCAGTTACACAAAGGATATCAATATAACTACAGTTCATGAACAGCTCCAATTCTAATTCCTTACCTATCACTCCCTGTATATTGTGATGAACTATTTTTAGAGTATTATTATCACATTTATTTAAGGTACTATAAATTGATGGGTGTGCTATTAAAGAAGGACTTTTTGTAACATTTACATGATTTAAATCAGTATTTAAATTTTCTTCATTTATTAAGCAAGAGGTTTCCTCTATTGTCCTAATTTCTAATTTAAATGATAATCAATGTCATTAGTTGCTGCCAAATTATTGGCAGAATTATTTAAAATATCATTGCATTGCTCAAAAGAAGCAAGTTGTTTAGCCAAATTTTTGGCTGAAATAGAAAAAAAATATGATAGCGACACAGCTATCTGTCTTTTGAAGTAGTTAGGAAGATAGTACATAACAATATTATATCTATCTCTTGTCAAATACAAATTATTACCAACATAATTGTTAGTATCAACTAAATGGAATAGATTATTATTGAATGTCAAATTATGTAGTGTCATGTTTATTTCAAATCTTAACTCATTTTCTTCCTGTGGCAAACTGTTACTATAGGGGAATGTAAACAATACAATTTTTCTTAAACTAAGATTACACAATGTTCTATAATATTTTAGCAATTCTCCTTTGTTCACATTTCTCCTATTACCCATAAAAATTAATAAAGTAGTAAATATAGCGTTTTATATAACTTTAGTGGTATATTAATTGTTGCAAATATGTTTGTGCTTGCGAGCTTTACTGTTCGCAGAATTACTAGTTAATAAATTATTGTTAGTATTGATATATTAATTAGGAGCTCGTGGCTAAGTAATAACAGCCGCACTGGTCGATCCGTCAGGTTAAGCTACGCTTGCCGGGGTTGGTCAGTGGATGGGTGACCATCTTTACATAACGAGATTCCTCCGTGCCTCGGAAAGCACGTTAAGCCGTTGGTACCGGCTGTTATTCGTGAATCTTTGACAGTCGTTACGGGTCGTCAGAAATCCGAAAGTCTGACAACCAGTCTTACCAAGGGGTATCGTATTACCCAGTAACTGGGTTGTGGAGGTCAGATAGGCAGTCGCTCCATGTAAAATGCTGGTATTCAGCTGCATCTGTTTAGACTGGAAGCCGACCCCAACATAGTTGGGAAAAGGCTAGGCAGATTGATTGATATATTAATTAGCGCCGTGTTATAATAAATTAAAACGTACCAACGTGAGTACTTACATTACAGCCATTAGCAACAAAGGTACGTACACAAACCAACTCCGAATGTTTTGTTTCCATTACTCTAGGCCCATCATGGCGCCTAATTAGTTAAGTGTGCAACTTTACACTTAGTTTCATTGGTGTGTGGTTGTGTTAAGGGTCACCAGAGGTCGTTACTATGCGAGTTCTAAGTTTGATGACCGTTAGGAAGCTTGGTAAACGTGTCACTGTATGGCATTTCGTGGTCACGTACGCGAGAGAAGCAGGGGTGAATATGACTTCTTTACTTTTGGGATGTGCCGTGGCACAGCAGGGGTACTTATGTGGATACCCCTATTATATGCGACATAAGGCGAAAGGGCTCGTGGCTAAGTAATAACAGCCGCACGCGTCCATCCGTCAGATTAAGCTACGCTTGCTGGGGTTGGTCCGTGGATGGGTGACCATCTTTACATACCGATACTCCTCCGTGCCTCGGAAAGCACGTTAAGCCGTTGGTCTCGGCTGTCATTCGTGGATCTTTGACAGTCGTTACGGGTCGTCAGAAGCACAAAAGTCTGACAACCAGTCTAACCCGTGGTATCGTATTACCCAGTTACTGTGTTGTGGAGGGCAGATTGGCAGTCGCTCCATGTAAAATATTGGTATTTAGCTGCATCCGGTTAGACTCGAAGCCGACCCCAATATAGTTGGGAAAAGGCTAGGCAGATTGATAAGGCGAAATGTATATATGTACAGATAACAAAAGGGATATCTAGGCAGGACACACTAACATATTTGTATGTGTACTGCTTCGAATCTATACGAATTGCCGATTTGACGAATAACAGACTTGACCAATGTCGTTCAACCCCTTCGAAGATTACATGCATGATATTATGATAAGTGTCTAAATTATAAGTAGTTAGGTATTCTGGGAAAGGTGGCAGTGTGGCAAGTAGTGATCACGTTCTGCCTGAAAAGTGTGTGTTGTGTTAAATTACCCACGGAATATGCCACAAGAGAAGCATTGGTGAGCTTTCAGGAGCTTCTTCCTAATGTACGCGTGTGTGATTGGTATCCCCGATGGAAGCTTAGTTGTAGGTGGCCGTAATGGGGTCTGATAGGGGCGGGTGGGTTTTAGTCAGTAAAAGTCTGATACGCGAGGAGTCATTGATGATTTCCTATCCACAAAAAAAAAGTGTAAGTGGCCACACCTGGTTGGTGGCCACCTAGCGGTGGTGTGGTGGTGGACTCAGTCTAGCATGGTCTCACTGCTTGAAATATAATTATGAGCTATGAATTATTATACGAACTGATATTATAAAATCTACAAAAACCGAAAATGTTTTAGTTTTTCTTTTTAAATCTCTTAAAAGATCGCAACTTAATCAATTTTTCTTCCTTAATCCTAATGACATTATCTCCATTTTAATCTTGAAATCCAATCATCAGTATTTATAGTCTAGCTTTAGCGACATTTCGTCCGAATCTATCTATAGTCAAGCCTTATTAGCCTTATTGTCATCGCTGGATCACGGTTTATATTAAATAAGGGAAGGGGTACGTGAAAACTATTGACCGTAACGTCGGTAAAGATTGTGCGTAGTGCAAGCTATATTTTTTATAGCTTCCTAATATTCTATTGAATCCCTTCAACTGGTACGTGCCGTCCTACGGCAAACGTCAAAATACAAAACGTCAAAACAAGTAGTTTTTCTCATCATAATGATGCTCAAATTTCAAGAAATTACTGTAATAATAGAAAATTCCAAATTTTGTCGACAAGTCTTGTTTTTGTCGCCGAGAGAGCGTCTTAGATTATTTTATTACCTGTACCTAATTATAAATATAATAGGCAACTACATTTCAATAGATTAAAAAAAATACTCGGCACGTACGTCAAAAACTCGATATTAAAACAATGAATAGTGTAAAGTCAAAGTTGGGAAATTAAAAATCAATTATGATACTTATCCTAATCACGAACATAACCCAAAAATACCTCTTAAATAATATTTCAAAGAACACAAAGAGAAATAGAATACCCTAATCAAAGTCAATGAAGAATATTTCCATATTATCCCCTCAATAGCTTTCATTGTCCTGCAGCCTTTATTGTACCTGATAAATAGGTTTCTAGGGCGAACCCGTCTTGGCACAGAGCATGCCAAGAGTAATCTATTAGTCTCTTTATTTTCCGAAAATATTTTTTCGGAGTCTACCCATAAAAACATGTTTGTGAAAACAATATTGATTAAGGCTATTGTTATTCGAAAATATGAAGATTAAATAAAATAGAAGCTGAGTTTAGTAAAATTATTATCTAATGAATTACGTTAGATCAAGGTATACGTACCTACGTACTTTGTTGTAAGTTGAGCAAGTAACCAGAGGGGCAATTCCCGTATTTTTAACAACGTTCGCAATATCATCTCAAGACTCAATCTGTCAAAAATTGTATAGCGTTTAATACAATTTTTGACAGATTCAGTCTTGAGATGATATTGCGAACGTTGTTAAAAATACGGGAATTGCCCCTCAGATTGGTACGTATCTAATCAATTTGGCTGTCGGTGATTCGTGAGCGGCGCCTGTCAAATGTTTATCTCTTTGAAATTTTGAAATGTGAATTTTGACGCCTTGATAATTAATTAATTTCTCGTAACATCAAATCTAGATAATTTAATACCCCTTCTGCAGTAATAAACATATTATTTCTCTTTCACAGATAATCCTCAAAAGAAAACATGAACGAGGCAGAACCAAATTCAGTGCTACAAAAGTCAATGCACAGAATCAAATACACATAAAAATGTCATCAAACAACCTCCTGATGTCCAGATACCAAAAACCGATGCAATGTCAGACGATGAAGAGCAATATGAAAAAGCCGACCAAATTCAAAATGAACAGGATCTCAATAAATTGTCTGATGACAATAGTCATCTTAGCTTCGTTGCCTTATAGCTCGACATTGAGTTTGCCGAATGGTGACCCTGCGCCGGGCAGGTCACCAGGGCCACCTCAAGTCGATGATAAAGAAGTTTCAACAGATGACAAAGTAATAGAAATACCTGAGGTTTATGATGAAACAACGACTAGTGAAGAAGTGGTAGAAGTAACGACAGTGAGTGAGGTAGTGAGTGAAAGAACGGTGGATATCAGTGATGCTTGTGCCTTCGCGAGGATCCCGAGTGACAGTGACGATATTGTCACGCTTAGTGACGAAGATAGTGACGTTAACTTGACGCTTACCCATCCAGTGTTTGAAGCTGACGAGCTGGTGCGGGGAGTGGTGTATGATGGTAAGTGAACGCTTCTATGTTTTGATCTGCATACTTATGATCTGCATACACATAGAAACGAACGCAGCGACCTGGTTGACGTCAACGCAGACTCGATGTCGATGTTTGTAATACGTAATTAGTATTGGCATTTTAATTTAAATAACTATCTAGAATTTAAACTAAACTTTCTGACTAAATTCTGTCTTTATAACTAAATTTATAATTACAAAGCATTTTGCATGTGGTGTTTGCCTGTAATTGGTTGTGCATTTAGACATAAGACACAATTACTTATATGTTCCTATCAGTATAATATCTGTAACATCTGTTGGTGAACCTTAATTAAAAAAAAAAAAAAATACTTTGTAATTGTATATTTTTCCACAGCTAGGATAGATATTGTCAAATACAATTTTGGATGATTTGTGCTGCTAATTATACTGTGTAATTTATTATCTTTTTCAAATAGTCTGTCAATTCTTTCTAAAATGTATCCCATGATGAATATGTTCATGTATATTTGTTGTGAATAGCCTGTTGCAACATATTGAATGATATTCAAGTCTCTTTATACATGAAATTGGAGTTGACTTAGAATTTCCATCTCAAAATCCAACAATATTGTGTCCATCAAGGGAATACATCCCAATACACTCGGTACGCCAAAGACGTGACGCTCAGACAATGAATACATAGTCTATGTAAAGTAGAAGTGAATAATATATGATTATGTAAAGTACATAATCTATGGATGTTGTAGGATTATGATTCGCTGTACGAGTAAGCGGGATCGTGCAGCCAAGTAGACAAGTCATTTAATATTCTCATAACGTAGCGTTGAACTGAGATATTGATTGATTCTTCGTTTTATGGTTTTTTTATTCTTTAATCTTCGCATGTTTAAGCTTTGATGTATTATGGTTGTTAAGATAATGAATCAATATAAGTTCATTAGGTCGCGGTCGTCATTTTTGACATGAACATATTGCGTTGCTGTTTGAGTACACATGATACGTATAACATGAACTTAAAATAGCATTTAAAGATGTCACCACCGTTAATCGCGGTTGAGATTATATGTAGATATGAGTACTAGGACGTAGTTTTTGTAAATATTCACCGTACGTTCGAATATTAAAATTTTTATGTCAAATTATTTCATAAAAATTTAAAATAAGTTACTTATTTGTTTGAAAACTTTGGTTTGTAAAGTGAGTGTTTAAACTTTGCACACATGCTCAAATATCCCTACAACACTTTATTGTAAGTATTCGCGTATTTGAAGCCGTGTCTGGCTTCGAGAATTTTCCTTGAGAATACTCGGAAACAAAAGAAATACTTATACTGAAGTAGGTACCTACCAAGAGTGACGTCACCTCTTGAATATAGGCTCGCTCCCAGGGATAGCTACGATTACTGATCCCAGTATGAAATAATTACAGAATAAATGGATGCTTCTGCCCACGCAAAATTAATCAATTAGGCTCACTTTTATGCCTCGCACGGAAAGAAAAGGGGAACAATTACTATTCGATTGTAGAAGTGAATAGGGGTAATCAAGATGCCTATTTTACTTTTTTATAATATTTTTGATGACTCTATTTATTTATTAGGAACACTATTTACTAACTAAATAGTATTATATCTCCTAATACGAGAACTGGGACCTTCCCTTGAAGTTCCCAGGTATTGCTTTTTAAATGCTCTAAAATCTAGATGAATGATATTTTTGAAGCAATGGAAAAAAATACTTATTTCTTAGGCTTAAATGAGATACGGAGATTGATCGAATGTTTTTCGGGAACTATGTAATTATGTATCTTATTAATTAAAATAAGTTTCACACACCAAAATAATTATGGTGATGACGCTAGGACACAATTAAATCACAGACGTCACCTAAAAAACAGCCAAGCTCAAATGGGTCTGAGCTAGACACGTTTGAAGCATGTCGGATGCATTGTGGGCTAAGACCACCACAACATGGGTTCCTGAAAACGTCCGACGGCGTCGCGGAAGACCCAGGCGTGGTTGGCCGGATGACCTTGATGCTTATAGGAGAGATTGGTCCATATTGGCTCAGGATCGAGTTGAGTGGAAGAAGGAAAGGAAGCCTTTTGCCCTGCGTGGGACCATACAGGCTGATTATTATTATTACTACACTAGGATGTCCTAAGAAGATTCAGCTGAAACTATCATGATATATATTTATTCTTATACTTCTGATACTTCCTTCAGCTGAACACTGTTTCCCAAAATACAAGCTCAAGCTTAGTTTGGGAATCAGTAACAGTACCTATTGTGAAATACATTAATACGATGCATTTAGGTTATTCTAAGATAAGACGAATGTATTAACTGGCCATAAAGAAATGTTTATTTTTTAAAATTTTATTCTTATAGTAACCTATTTCAACGGTAGCCAATTTATCGTAACTAAAAACGTTCAAACTCAAGTCACAATATTACGCCAGCGATAGTCGAATGTCAAAAATGTAGGTAGGTAAAGATCGTCAAAAATGTAGGTAGGTAAAGATCGTCAAAAATGTAGGTAGGTAAAGAACGTTCGCAATCTCATCTCAGTCTCAATCTGTCAAGATTGAGACTGAGATGAGATTGTGAACGTTGTTAAAAATACGAGAATTGCCCCTCAGGTGTTATGATCTATTTGAGACTATTCTAGAACCTTTTCAAAATCTATCTAGCTTGAAGCTTCTGAAATAGCGTTCGGACAGAATAGCGCTCTAAGGAGTTTCGGACAGTCAACACTTGAGAAAGTGATTGCTTCTCGGTGTAGACACAAACGACACTTGTGTCAGACACTGGAGTTTCTAAAACGATTCTTAGACAGTAAAAATGTCTTTGAGATATTTATAGTTTACTGTAAGTTCCCATGTCACGTCAGATTTTTACCATCATGACTACTAATTTCAAATTTATTTATTAATAATCAATCAGGTTGTACAACAGATTCGATGGTGATTAATTTATTAATTTATTAATCGAAACAAAGGCCAGCAAAATGTTTGGACTTGTATGAAGACGCTGTTAATTTTCTCTCATACACAAACAGATATTCAGTACAGAACATATTATTTGGACAAAGCCTCCAACTAAAGGCAACTTATTTTAACCGACTTCAAAAAAAGGAGAAGGTTCTCAATTCAGTCGTATTTTTTTTAATTACCTAATCCTTTCTACTAACTGTACGTGTGACCCACTGATAGTTTTTAGAAAATAAAAAAAAAACCGGTCAAGAGCGAGTCGGACTCGCGCACCGAGGGTTTCGTTCCGATTTCTGAAAAAGTATGCTATTTAGAGACATCGTTTTATTTTTCCTGTAATCTTTACATAAACTCCTATCACATAGAACAATTTCAGATTTTTCTCTTTACAAACTTCGGAGATAAGGGGGGGGGGGAACGGTATTTTTTTTACATTTTTCATCAAAAGTCGAAAACTATGCGGCTTAAAAAAAAGAAAAAAAATGTTTGAGAATGTGCAAATAGCATTCTTTCATATGATACCCCACATGCCATAGTAGCCCCACTTTGAATTTTTAAGACCCCCTTTCAGTCCTTGTTGCAAAAAAAGATGTAAATATTTTTATTTTTTTCTTATATGCAAAATAGTTGGGTGAACGTCATCTAAAACTGTTCCAAATTTGAAGTTGATAGCATCAGTAGTTCTTGAGATATCCAGCTGTGACAGACAGACAGACAGACAGACAGACTGAGTCACACCATAAGGGTTCCTTTTTTACCATTTTGGTACGGAACCCTAAAAACGGAATGATGTAGAAGCCTATTAATATTTTTATTACTTTTCGAAGTAGTCTCCGTTCCTTTCTAAGCACCGTTGCATGCGATGGAACCATTGACTGAAGCAGTGGCCCCATTCTTCTTTAGGGGTTTCTTCCAAGCCTTTTTCAACCGCAGCCACGGCATCTTCAGGGTTCATAAAACGAATTCCTTTAAGTTTATCTTTTAGTTTGGGAAATGAATAAAAGTCACAAGATGCCAGGTCAGGACTGTACGGAGGATGACTCACTAGCTTCACACTTCGATAGACATAATTATATTCGATAGTCCGTCTGGCGGAGTGAGCTGGAGCGTTGTCGTGGTGGAGGAGCAGGCAGCTGAATTTCAGTTTTTTACATGGAGCGACTGCCTATCTGATCTCCGCAACCCAGTTACTGGGTAACACGATACCCCGACTGGTTGTCAGACTTTCGGGTTTCTGACGACCAGTAACGACTGTCAAAGATCTATGAATGACAGCCGGGCCCAACGAGGCACGGAAGGGTCTCGATCTCGGTTGGTCACCCATCCAAGAACAGACCGCGTCAAACGTAGGTTTTAAACTTCGATCGACGCGTGCGGCTATTATTATTTAGCCATGAGCCCCTCAAAGTAAGAAAGGAGTATACTATTCGAAATTCCATCCCTAAGGGGTCAAACGCGAGTTTAAAAATTTTATCCAAGCGGAGTATTATTGAAAAATATTACAAAGCTATTTACAGTAACTGTCTGAAAACATACATAAAAGCTAATAAATAATACTAATGTAAGTAGTTTCCAATACTCTGGTCACACGAGACCTTTTCGCAAAGCAAAATATTCAGTACGAAGTACTGGTACACATGCAATTTAAAAAATATAAAATATAAATATAAAATGTATTTTTATATGGCCCTAGATAGCTTTGGCATAAATTTAGATAACTTTTGAGAGCAAAGTTGAAACATTTACAGTACAATTCGTACGTTATAGAAAATTATCTGTCCCCGAAGGCTTATATGTGATGACCTGATACCGACTCGCGATTTAAATGTTCATAAAGTAGAACAACTTATATATTTGAGCAAAATTCGTTTATTTTGCTAAAACGCGCACCATTTTAGAGAGCTTTTGAGTCTCGTTTTTACATTTGGCAATGTTTTCAGGAGCCAGATTACAAATTTAAGTACCTACATAAATGCCTATATTTTAAATGATATAAAAATCGTGTTGAGCCAAAATACAATGAAAACCTATCAAACATAATTATTGTGAAATATGTTTTTTTAGCGCTGCGTCTTATTATGACTTTATGGAATGTTTATAATTACAATAGTTAGTAGGTACCTATTTAATTCAACTCAGTATTACTCTCCGAGAGATCTCGGTACGGTTGACTGACACTTTCCGGGTCGAGCCAAGGGCTGGCTTTTACCTTGGCCAGAAGCTGAGCAATGCTGCCAGTCTCTGGGGCACATTATCAGTAAGCCAAGTAGCCAAGTAGTTAATAGTAGCTTAATAAGTGGTGAAACAGGCCCATAAACATGTAATTTTTGAAGTTAATTTTTGTAGATCATAATAAAATTGTATTATGTAAGTATATTAGTTAGACTTTTTTTCTTTAAATACAGCGGATAAAAGCAATCTCAAATAATGTTTTATAAGCTTATTTACGTCTTTGTCTATTAAAAAATAATATGATGATATGATGATCAGTCGACAGTGATGTGGAGGAATTTTTCGACGTCATATTTTAGTTGCTAGGTTTAGTTAAGGCGAGTGTAACCGCTAAAAGTGCCACCATTGAGAAAAAAATGAATAAGTCAGGAGATATATTTCCTATGCACACAATCATGTTTTAGTCAGATGTTGTAAATTGTTTTCTATAAAAAAAACGCCTTGGTTCGAAATTATAGCAGTTAAAAAACGACCTTTTTTAACCCCCGACGCAAAAAGAGGTGTGTTATAATATAATTGACGTTAATTTTCAAAACAAAATGTTCCAGATCTCCAGAATTTTTCAATATTGGCGCCTGCCTGTAGCGGCTATACTCACTTTAACCCCTCAAGTGTCGAATGCACCCCATGTGTGCATAAGAAAAACCCTTTTTTTGTTAGGTATAATATAAGCTTATATCACATATATATATATAAATGTAAAAAAACATCATCCGATGGAAAACCAATCATCATCATTAGAAGTGAACCTATGGAGTTCGCAGCTAACTCCTCCTTCCCCCCCGCGTGTCAAATGCACCCCAAGTGTGCAAAAGGACAAAACTTTACATAATAGGTATATAAGCTTAGATCACATATATATAAACGTAAAAAAACATCATCCGATGGAAAACATATCATCATCAGTAGTTGTGAACCTATGGGGTTCGCAACTAACCCCCAACCCTCCCCACTCGCTGGGGTTTTGGGTCTAAAATTAGCCAAACTCAGACACTTTAGGGGTTAAGCCAGGATACTTTATAGTTTTATTTATCATTTAATGTGTAATTTAACTAACTAGCTTTTACCCGCGGCTTCGCCCGCGTGGATGTCGGAAAATATCCCACGGGAACGTACTACCGGGAATTCCTTCCTTACTCCTTGTCTACATTATAAAGGGAACCTCTGTGCAAAATTTCAGCTTTCTAGGTCCAAGGGCGTTGATGAGTCAATCAATCCACGCGGGCGAAGCCGCTGGCAAAAGCTACTTATAAATATTAATCATATTCATCTCATTTCAAAGGAACCAACAAATATAACCAGCATTAAATATAAGCTGTACACAACACAAGCTGATATGAGCTTTATTAATTTATGTATAAGGTGTAATAGGGTGTGTATCAAGCTTTAATAATTAATTGTCACCTCTGTCAGAGTAAATTCTTGCCCAAAAGACAAGTATATAGGATTAGAAGGATTAAACAATTTTAATGGATGTCTGTATGTCTGTATTTAGGGTGTAGAATCGTCAACTCGTAAGAAACTTCGTTCTAAAAACAAAATGGTAAGTATCATTTTGTTTTTAGAACGAAGTTCCTTATCGCACGTTATATTATAGTATTCTGGGGTGGGTCCGTAGCTCAAAAGGAAAAAACGGAACCCATAAAGGATCATTTCGTTGTCCGTCTGTCTGTCTGTCAGTCTGTAAAGACCCTTTTTCTGAGGAACGCGTGGAAGTTGAAATTAATATTAAATACGTAGGTCTCTTAGAGTTCTATAAAAATGAAGCTTCTAAGTCAACGCAATAAAAAAATACGGCCATTTATGCGACATATTTTGAAACGCGCAATCAAAACCTATGGTAGGTACTTCGTTGTCCTAGAATCATGAAATTTGGCAAGAAACAAGGTCTCACAGTACAAGTACAGGAAAAATTAAAAAAGTTGTTAATTTGTAATTTTATCAAATAAAAAAAAATTTTTTTGGGATTACAACTTACTTTTCAACTACGGAACCCTTCATCGTGCGTAGTCCGACACGCACTTGGCCGGTTTTTTTATATTATAATCATACATTAATAAACTTACGCCGTCTTCTCACGGGCAAAGGCAGAAACTTTATTCATGTGTAAATTTTTTTATTAATTAAATTTATCACCAGCATGCCTGATTTTTCAAAAAAAAAAGTAATATTAATTTCATTCGTGCTGAACTTCCCGATTAAGTTGAAGTTATAAAACGTTACAAAACTCAATTGACGGATAAAGCGTAAAATCTCTTAAAAAAACAAAATCATCCAGTACCTACCAAAACAAAAATCCGACAAAGAATTTCACAGCCCTAAAACATCATAAAATTCACCCAATGAATTATTTAACACCGCCTGAAACATAATTTTAACCCCCTCCGCCTACAACCGACGAAATGCTAATCGCAAATAAGTCCAAGCATGTTTAACAAAGCATAGCAGACATGTTTCACATGTCACGACATGTCTCGTGCCTGTCCGTCAAAGGACACGATTATGAATAAACATAAGCTTACGTAAACATGGACTATTTATCTTTGTCATCCCTGTTACCTTTTGTTTCATATTGTGTTACGGAGAAGGACGGTGTTATCCCATAAAGCTGGGTAAACACTGGTACGCTGTACCAGTAAGCCCAAACACACTGACGAATCATTGTTTTCCGTATCGTCATTAAATCAATCTATCTATATAATCTATCTATATCAACGCCAATATCAAGAGGAGCATGAGTGAAGGAGAGTGACCATCTTTACATACCGAGATTACTCCGTGCCTCGGAAAGCACGTTAAGCCGTTGGTCCCGGCTGTTATTCGTGGATATTGGACAGTCGTTACGGGACGTCAGAAGCCCGAAAGTCTGACAACCAGTCTTACCAAGGGGTATCGTATTACCCAGTAACTGGGTTGCGGAGGTCAGATAGGCAGTCGCTCCATGTAAAATACTGGTATTCAGCTGCATCCGGTTAGACTGGAAGCCGACCCCAACTTAGTTGGGAAAAGGCTAGGCAGATTGATTGATCAACGCCCAGCCCAAACCCTTGGACCTAGAAAGCTGAAATTTTGCACAGAGGTTCCCTTTATAATTTAGACAAGGAATAAGGAAGGAATTCCCGGTAGTACGTTCCCGTGGGATATTTTTCGACAACCACGCGGGCGAAGCCGCGGGCAAAAGCTAGTACGTTATGTTCTTGGGTAAGGTTCTTGGTTTAAGTAACTTCAATTGTTAGTTCCGTATCCCAGGAACTATGACACCACTTCCCTCTGAGAGGATGTCTCAACAAACGAGTAAGATTAGTCAAAAGGATGGTCAGTGGCATCATATAAATACGTTCTGTCTCTGTGTGTAATGCTTCCTAGTTTTTATCATAGAAGCCATGTACGCTAAGGGGTTGCCTTTTCCGACTCCATCGTGGATTTGACAGGTTTTGTTGTTATTGTGAATGTCATAGAATTTTACCCGCGATTCAGAAACAGTTTCAATTTCGGACAAATTCTTTGCTGCGGTCAGCAAATGGGAAAGCAGTGGTGGCCCATTGGTAACGGCCCGACTTATACAGGGTGTAAGTGTAAAAATTGGCAATCTTTTAAGCGGTTGTTGTACTTCTCATTATAAACAACTTTTACTATGGGACCAAACCTGAAATCGCGAAAAAAAATCTGCTGTTTCCTACATTTTGACGAATTATACGAACATAAAATTAAATGTACTGAACAGCTGATTACCAGCACTGTACACAAAATAAAACTCCACACTGCTATTGAACAGAACTCTTTTATTAAAATATTAATGGGTCTTACACTATTAGCGGTAACGAAACCATAGCGCGAATTTAAACAGATGAACGCCATCTAGGGAGCTATGCGGAACTAAAACTTCAACTAAGTGTGAAGTGATAAGAAAATTTGCTTATTTGTTATTGTTACACTAATATGTAATGAGTTTAGAATACAAAATAAATATAATAGCGTATTTTACTCTGTGGCATGATACAATTAGACATTCCGCCCACCAAAGGACTTGTCCTTTTAATGCTTTTAAAATAACGTTAAAGGCTCTAAACAAGGTTAAGGTAAACTCTGCATGTTACGAAAAAATAAAACAAAACATTAGTTTGAGTAGACCGCCCACCGTTAAGACGGGGCGCTAAAACTAAACAACATAAGAATTACAATGTATAAAGAAAACTAATTCATCTGTTAAGGATTAACATGACATGCTCAAAATAGATACTTTATTTAATGGGCGTTTAATTAGTCCATTCTTCGTTTTCAGTGTAAGCACTCTTGTAATTCCGTCTTGACCCGGGTGCTTCTGGACAACTCTACCTAACAGCCACTTTGTTGGCGGTAAGTTGTGATCTTTAACAACCACAATGTCATCTATCTCTATGTCCGGTTTTTCTTTTGTCCACTTGTATCGTTGGTTCAGACCAACCAAATATTCTTCTGACCACTTTTTCCAGAAGTCATTCACCATTTTCTGTGTCATCTTCCATCTTTGAATTCCGGTTACATGAATGTCTGATAGATCCTCATCTGGAATGGCTACCAATTGCTCTCCAATTAAAAAGTGGCCAGGAGTTAACGGCTGTGGGTCGTTAGGATCTTCACTCAAATATGAAATTGGACGAGAATTAAGACACGCCTCTATCTGGCTTAAAACTGTTGATAATTCCTCAAAAGTGAGAGTAGAATCTCCGATTACTCTCTTCAAATGTGACTTAGCAGACTTCACGCTCGCTTCCCATAGTCCACCGAAGTTAGGGGCGTGTGGGGGAATGAAATGCCAAGTGGTTCCATCATTGGCTAATATTTGGGCAATTTCTGTGGGAAGCTTTGATTTTGCATTATTCAATATCTCCTTTAGCTCTCTATCGGCTCCCACAAAATTGGTACCATTATCACTATATAAATCCACACACTGGCCTCGTCGTGAGACAAATCGACGAAATGCGGCCATAAACCCTTTTGAAGTTAAGTCCGATACCGCCTCGATGTGTACGGCTCTCGTCGACATGCATATGAAAATGCATATATATCCCTTATATGACTTTGAACCTCTTCCAGGTGAAAATCTAATGTTGACAAATCCAGTGAAATCACCGCCAGAAGCCTTAAAGGCTCTCGAAGGCTTTAGTCTGATTTTTGGTAGCTGACCCATGAGCTGTTGATTGTTCTGACGCGAATATCTTATACATTTGATACATTCTCGGTAGCATTTTTTGACCCGCTCTCTGGCTCGAATTATCCAATATTTGGATCGTAAATAATTTAACATAGTTTGTGGGCCACCGTGCATAGTTTTATAGTGAGCTTCAATTATTAATAGCTTGGTCAGGTGGCTATGACTAGGCAAAATAACGGGGTGCTTTGTATCGAAACTGACTTCTGATTCTTTAATGCGACCACCAACTCTTAACACCTCATTCTCATCAACAATGGGGTAAAGCGTTCGTAGTAGACTCTTGTTATGAACAGATTTTTGAGACTTTAACTGCTGGATCTCTTTGTTAAAGTATAGTTTTTGTGTTTTTATAATTAAATTTCTTAATACTTCTTGCATTTCAGTAACAGTTATAAATTTTCTATCTTTTGGTCTCTGTGTCTTTGGTAACTTAAAATTGTTTATAAATCTTTTACAGTAGGATAATACTCTCAACATCGTCGTTAAACTTGAAAATTTTGTCCAAATACAATCTTCTTCGTTTGTTATGACAGCAGTTAAAGTCTTGATGGGTCTTTGTTCTTCAGTAGTGGAAAAATGCTCGTTATTTTCATAATTATCACTGTCACGCAAAATTTCTGGACCATGCCACCACAGCGTCAGACCAGCCAGCTCTGCGCCTTTTATTCCTCTCGATCCAAAGTCAGCCGGATTATCGTCAGTACCAATGTGGCTCCACTGATTGGGGTCAAGCATGTTATGAATTTCTGAGACTCTATTACTCACAAATGTATTCCAACGACTAGGTTCTCCACGTAGCCAGGCTAATACAACGGTGGAGTCTGACCACGCATGCAAATTTTCTCTAGGCACTTGCATAATTTGTGAAACTTCAAAGATTAATTTGGTAGCAAGCAGAGCCGCACATAATTCCAATCGCGGAATACTGATTTCCTTTTCAACTGGAGCCACTTTGGTTTTGGCTGTCACCAAATTAACACGAACTTGGCCAAACTCATCTTTGACCTTTATATAAACAGCACCTGCGTAGGCTGCTTGAGAAGCATCTGCGAAGGTATGTAGCTCAACTTTATCACCTTGATGTGATTGTAACCATCTTGGTATGACAATATTTTTAGCATCGCGGAGACTTTCACGAAATAAACACCATTCTTTGAACAACTCAGGTGTTAGATTCTCATCCCAAGATAATTTAGCCTTCCATAATTGTTGAACAAAAATTTTTGCTGACACAATCACAGGTGAAATCCAACCCATAGGATCATAAAGCCGGGCAATATCTGAAAGGACTTTACGTTTAGTAACAGTCTCATTGAATTCAGGTAAGTGCAACGTATACTCAAAATTGTCTGTGGTTTTGTTCCAGCAAATGCCTAATACTTTAATCATGTTATTGATTTTGAAAATTAAAGCTTGATCTGATCTTTTACTCTCTTCCTGTATATGATTCATCAGTTTGTCACTGTTGCTACACCATTTCTGCAAAAGAAATCCTCCCGAACTCATCAACTTATTCATCTCTTCAAAGATCTGTATTGCTTCGGCTTCCGTTTCACAGCCGGTGAGCAGATCATCAATGTAATAGTCTTGAAGGGTAATTTTTGCCGCACGAGGAAAGTTAAATTCTTCATCTTTGGCCAGCTGTTGTAACGCTCTCACAGCCAGGTAAGGGGCACAGGCGGTCCCAAAAGTTAGTCTCAATAGTTTGTAATGCTCTATAGGTTTATTAGGATCTGATCGCCAAAGAATTCGCTGAAAATCGGCATCTTCCTCGTACACGCGAACTTGTCTATACATCTGAACTAAGTCCGCCAGTATACAAAAGGGGTGACGTCTCCACCTCATCAAAATATGTCGTAGATCTTGCTGTATCTTAGGACCAACAAGTAAACAGTCGTTCAATGAGACATTATTTACACCCTTGCAAGACGCATCAAAAACTACGCGAACTTTGGTAGTCTCTTTGTCCTCTCGCACTACGGGATGATGGGGCAGATATACAGCTTTTGAATTATTTATTTCTTCAACGTCTATAATTTGCACCATGTGGTTTTGATTTCTATACCCGTCCATTACTCTTTTATACTCTTCATACAACAATGGATTTTTTAACAACTTCTTTTCCAATAATTGAAATCTGCGTAAGGCTATCTCCTTTGATTTTCCTACAACACATTTTGGATTAGCCTCTTCAAACGGTAATTTCACTACGTATCGTCCTTCATCATCTCTTATAGTAGTAGCTTCAAACATTTGTTCGCATTTAATTTCTTTCTTTGTAAATTTCTTCATAATTGCATCTGGCTCTCTTTCTATTTCCCAAAATTTTTTTAGTAGTTCATCTTCGCTTACTCGTATGTGACAGTTGATCATCTGGGAGTTTACCAAGGCTGATTCCTGTCTTACTCGACCCGAAAAAATCCATCCAAATCGTGTCTCTTGTGCTATTGGACCCTTCCCTGTTGGATGTCTCATAAAGCCTTCTAGAATTATTTCTTCATATACTTCAACTCCCAAAATCATGTCGATTTTAGCAGGTGATCCATAATTTGGATCAGCCAAGTGGACTTTCTCTATATCTAACCAGTCTGTTATTGTGGTTTGACAAGTAGGAAGAAATGATGTCAGTTTTCTCAGAACATATGCATCGACTTTTGTTGAATAATTTGCATTGTGAATTGACTCCACACTAAGTGACACCATGTTCTTTGATCTGGCTAAACTGTCTCCAATTCCAGAGACTAGACCATTAATGCACACTCTCTTCAGGCCTAGTGACTGTGCAGTAGCTTCAGTGATGAATGAACCTTCTGAACATGGGTCGATTAGAACTCGTATAAATGATAAATGATAAATGATAAATGATTTATTTTCTGTAAGTAGGTTTGTACAAACACTTTTACACGTCAAACATATTTTTTTTTAAACTAGATGAGTTCGACGTTTCCTATCTGACTACTCTGAGAAGAAACGCCGAAACAAACTCAGAGGTCACAGTCTCTTTTAAAGTCCAGACATAATCTTGGTCAGATCATGTGAAGACCATGTAGATTGCAGTCTGAAATGGTCTTTCGATGAAAGAACCACACAGATTGAGTGGACCTGTCCAGTCAGTGCACGCATTTGTCAGTAATCGTGCAGCTCAACTCAAAACTTAAGGAGCTTAACGATTCGACGAACAATACCAAAGAAAAGACATTTGGGTAGGCCGCATAAATTACTCAAACTGTCAGACTGTAACTAAAACTGAGAAAAGGATAAAATAAATAAAAAACAATGATCCACGTAGTCTTCACATTCACAATAATTAAAAATAGTATAAGTAATACTTTACAAAGTAAATATTCATGTCATTGTATAGAATATGTAAAAAGGTATTTAAATCAACATTAATAGTGTAAATTTATTGGAGCAGCTCAATCCCAAGCCTTTTTGTCCTCAATATAGTCTTTGACAGTATAAAAGGCTTTCTGACAAAGTTTCCGCTTTATACAATTTTTGAATTTATTAAGGCTTAGTTCTTGAATGTGGCTAGGTAGTTTATTATAAAAACGTATACATTGGCAACTAAACGAACCACTTATTTTCTTAAGCCTGGTTGTAGGAACAACAAATTTGTGTTTGTTTCTAGTATTCACATTATGGACGTCACTGTATTTTTTAAACAAATTGATATTTTTATGAGCATACAAAAGATTTTCATAGATATACTGAGAAGGCACAGTCATTATATTAATTTCTTTAAATATAACTTGTGAGTAACCATTTGTTGAACATGCTTTGACTACTGCCGTAGCCAATAGCATCTCTCTCTGAAATTTCTCTGTAATCAAATGGGCTACCACTTTCTGCTCAGTTTCTTTGCTCGGTTCTGGGTTAGAGTTCGTTGCGTCAATTTTCTCGGAGCTGGACGATGAATTTCCAGCTAACTCGGTTCTATCAAAATGTAGCAGTGTGTGATGACGTCTGCCGCAGCGACGGCAGCATGTAGACGATCGGCATTCTTTTACTGAATGTGTGGGTGCAAAACAATTGAAGCACAGTCTCTTTGATTGTACAAACTCTGATCTCTCTTTAGGAGACTGCTGTCCGAATTGCTTGCATTGATAAAGGAGGTGCTGACCATTACAACTCGTACAATTTGTATTTGATCGTTTATCATCTTGCGTGGTAGAATGAAAAACTTTCGGTTTAGTGGTATTAGGGTGCGTGTTTTGAGACTTAGTTGTAGGTTTGTTACCACTTATCATCTCTAGTGTTCGGAATCTAGTCTCTAAAAACTCAACAAGTTGTTCCCATGATGGTAATTTCTCTGGATCTAATTGACTAACTTGGATTTCCCATAATTTACGTGACTCTAAATCAAGCCGTGATAAAACCAAGTAGTTAATGAAAACATCACAAGAACTGGTACTAATTCCGATGTTTTCCAATGATTTGAGAGATGATGTTGTAACATCTAGAAGTTGTTTGATTGAACTAGCTGAGTCAGTGACATTACGTTGTGAAAACAAGCGTTTCATAATCTCGTTGCAAATGTAACGTTTATTATTATAGCGGCGAGTAAGTTGCTTAAAAGCTTCTTCGTAATTTGAGTCCGTGGTTGAAAAGTTCTTGAGAAGGGTCTCCGGTTCGCCCGTGAGACTACTCTTTAAATAGTGCAACTTTTGCACATCACTCAAAGTTACGTTGTGGTGTATCAACGATATGAACATATCGTAAAAGGTTTGCCATTCTTCATATAATCCAGAAAATTTCGGTAGTTGAATCTGTGGCAACTTAACTTTAGTGCTTGATAGACTTGATTCATCAGGTTTGTTAATTTGAGAAGAACAAGGCATCACACCATAAGTCTTGAGATCGTCTTTTATCCTTGTCTTATATTCAGTATAAATCTCTTCAAATTCACAATAAACATCATCTGTGAAATAGGGTAGTTTCGATTTATCTTCTCTTTTTACACTTCCAACTATTTCACTATGTACGTTGGCAAAAACTTCAAACAGTTTTTCTAAATTTTCTAGTCTCGCTTCAATATAAGATGGTTTGAGTCTCTCTTTAGGCGTTTTTTTATAATTGGAATAGGCCTTATTCATATTCTCCAACATATCCTCTTGCTTCAATAACAACTTCTCCATGTTTTTGTACTCGACCAACGAAATTCACTAATTTTAAAGTTTATGAGAAGTATGAACTGTTTTCTAATATAAGTCACTTCACTCTATTAAGTCACATAAGATTTTGAAAAAATTTTACAAGTCCCTTTTTTACGAATTTTCTAAGTCTTTTTCATGTAAAATAATTCTAAGTGTTTTTTGTCTCGAAATTTTCTAAGTCCTGTTTAACACGATTTTTTTCTAAGTGTTTTTTACGCAAAATTATTCTAAGTGTTTTTTGGTTCGAATTTTTCTAAGTCCAAGATTTTTTCTAAGTCCACGATTTTTTCTAAGTTAATGTTCAGGTTCACTCATGATATTTTTACAAGTCCAAGATACGCACTTCACTTTGTTTGTCACACTTTTTTATTTCCACTTTACTCACGCACTTCCCTGGTTTCGGCACCATATGTCAGCACTGTACACAAAATAAAACTCCACACTGCTATTGAACAGAACTCTTTTATTAAAATATTAATGGGTCTTACACTATTAGCGGTAACGAAACCATAGCGCGAATTTAAACAGATGAACGCCATCTAGGGAGCTATGCGGAACTAAAACTTCAACTAAGTGTGAAGTGATAAGAAAATTTGCTTATTTGTTATTGTTACACTAGTATGTAATGAGTTTAGAATACAAAATAAATATAATAGCGTATTTTACTCTGTGGCATGATACAATTATGGCTAAGTAATAACAGCCGCACGGGTCGATCCGTCAGGTTAAGCTACGCTTGCCGGGGTTGGTCAGTGGATGGGTGACCATCTTTACATATCGAGATTCCTCCGTGCCTCGGAAAGCACGTTAAGCCGTTGGTCCCGGCTGTTATTCGTGGATCTTTGACAGTCGTTACGGGTCGTCAGAAGCCCGAAAGTCTGACAACCAGTCTTACCAAGGGGTATCGTATTACTCAGTTACTGGGTTGTGGAGGTCAGACAGGCAGTCGCTCCATGTAAAATACTGGTATTCAGCTGCATCCGGTTAGACTGGAAGCCGACCCCAACATAGTTGGGAAAAGGCTAGGCAGATTGATTGATTGAGTAACAGTTGTTCATATTGATGAGTATAATGATCCCTTCAAAGATTGCCACTGTTTACAATTACACCCCGTATACGAGGGACTTCAAACCCAGGCAAGCACTTTACTTTTTGTAAACAATTTCATTACGATTCCTATAAATGGTGAAGGAAAACATCGTGAGGAAACCGGCATGTCAAGACATTTGTGACATCTACGAACCCACACTGGGCACGCGTGGTGGATTACAGCTCACTCCCTCTTGAATAGAAGAGGCTTGTGTCCCAGCAGTGGGAACATTATTTGCTGATTATGTGTATTTTATGTGATCATCAAATTCATGTCCCCAATGTCGTGATTATTTTTGGGTTTCACAGTCTGAGAATTATATTAATGAAACAAAGCAAAGCTAGGAGTGCGATTGGAAAATTACGACCTTTTGCTCTCCAGCACGAGGTCATAGCCGTTATTCTACTTTTCATTTGACCATTAATTAATTAAATGGTGGTTCTCGACTATACAATCCAAACTCTGTCATCATGTTATATATTATATCAATTGAAATTGCTAATTTAATATCATCGCTGCGTTCAATTGTTAAATTACATTGTGGAGGTCAAATATTTGAATAGCTCTCGTAAACCAATTTGAAACGCTAAAGTCAAATTGAAATCTCTTCAAAATTGGCATTTGCAAGAGATCTAATTTAACTATTGTGAGCACAATTAAATAATTGTGTATAAAATATCATATTGACAGGACTAAATCTCTCAGACATTATTTTTAAAATAAAATTGTATGTAGCTACTATTTGCATTCCCCCATCAATGTTTGCAAAGTAATAAATGATTTCATTTGATTTTATTTTAAGAAGTGATGAAGACTGGGTGTTTTGGGGGACTGTTTTTTTTTAAATTTTGATGTTTATAAAGTACTAATTCTCAGTAATTTTAATATATAACTTTTGATTTTGATAAATATCACATTTCGGCAAGATACGTTTCAGTACTCGTATAAGCACTTATTAATACTCAATTAAAGACAATTTAACGGTTACAGTGTACAATAAAATTAACGCTTTCAAGGACACTAAACGGCTATAGCAGTCACTAGCTTTTGCCCGCGACTTCGTCCGCGTTTCCGTCGTTTTTCGTAAAAAAGTACCATAATTATGTCCTTCCTCACGGTTCAGTGGTTTTGATGTAACAGACAGATTAACTTACGTATTTTAGTAGGGAAATATAATATGTCAATCCACAATACTGTTGAAAAATATCGCAAATGCCGTTCGCGGTCAGCTGTAAGTCGTAATTCTTGTTGTGAAGCAGTTTCAGCTTCTCGGGATAACGCATGTTGGTCACGGTCAATGGTACGCCTTAGCTCTCTTTGAGAAGAGCTTTGAGACGCCCGTGATGTAGCTCGTCTCGCTCTGTCAGCAGCTAATCGCATCTCTCTCTCTGGAGAGCTTTCATTGGCTCGAGAAATTGAGGCACTAACTCTCATAGAGTTCAACCGATGTGCTCTTTCATCAAACGTAAGAGTAAACAAATATAATCAGAAAGCTCCGAACTGCTAAGCTATCGGGAGTTACACGTGTTATTGTGAGTCAACCATAAAAGATAGACATATGCTGTTGTGGGATATTTTTTAGATAATTTTATGTAGAACATTTCCGTCATCAATGATTTCTATGTAGCTTTACCCATTAAGGCTGCACACGCGACGGAAGCTTAAAAAATGGAGCAACTTCTCCCGTTTTCCCAACATTTCCCTTCACTGCTCTGCTCCTATTGATTGTAGCGTGATGAAAAGTATACTATAACCTCCCCAGGAGTATGAAGGATAATTGTACCAAGTTTTGTTAAAATCCGTCGAGTAGTTTTTGTTTCTATAAGGAACATACAGACAGACAGACAGACAGACAAAAATTTTACTGATTGCATTTTTGGCATCAGTATCGATCACTAATTACCCCCTGATAGTTATTTTGAAAATATATATCATGTACAGAATTGGCCTCTCTACAGATTTATTATAAGTATAGATAACAATAAAACTTCTATTGTGTCTCGTTCAGTGACCTTGAAAGCGTTAAAAAGGAGGCTCTCGTTGGGCAACTGGATTAAGTGCTTGATTCAGAGAATGGTACTTCTGGACACGGGTCGTATTGTTAGGAGGTTCTCTCTTTGGAGTCCTGACCACCCCGGTAGCTTGGACTCTGTTCTCGATACCGTTGGACATCTAGTTTTTAAATGGTTTAGGGCCTGTTTCACCACCTACGATTAGGTTCCTATTAATTTACTTGGCAGATAATTTCATACAAATTCTGTTCCATTTTTGAATTTATCTGTAGGTAGTGGCTATTTGAACATCGTGAAATATAACTTTATTTTTAAATTTAATATTTAATTAAAAATGTATGTAAACATATTTTAAATATAATATTATGTGATTTTATGAAATAAAGGAGTTAATAATATTTATCAAAAACAAAGACACGTATAATTCTAAACTTTATGAAGTATTAGTAACAAGAGGAGGCCCCAAGGGCCTCACAGATCTAAAACTAAACGGACCATGGGAAGGGTATGTTGGGTTATTGTGTACCTTTATACCCCATTCCTATTTTACAAAACGGATTATTAAACTTATTAAGACGCAGATGTATACCAACGGCCTTGAGTGGTTAGCTTGCGAGTTCTGTGCTGAGAAATGAAATGAAATGAAATTGTTTATTCTGTAAATAGGATATCGAAATCACTTTTACACGTCATATTTTTATTTTTTTTTAAATAAGCTAGATGAAGTCGACATTTCCTATCTGACTACCCTGAGAAGAAATGGCGAAACAAACTCAGGGGTCAAAGTCTCTTTTATTAAAGTCCAGACATAATCTTGGTCAGATCATGTGAGGACCATGTAGATCCAGTCTGAAATGGTCTTTTGAGGAAAGAACCATAAAAATTTGAGTGGACCTGTCCAGTCAGTGCAAGCATTTGTCAACAATCGTGCAGCTCAACTCAGGATTTCAGGAGCTCAATAACTCGACGAACAATACCAAAGAAAGGACGTTTGGGTAGGTCGCATAAAGTACTCAAAAATATCAGACCATCAATAATACTAAAAAAAAAAAAAAAGATCCACATAGTGCTCACATTTACAATAATTTTATTTTTTTAACAATTTACATTGATTTTTTAACAAAGGTTTGTCATTTTATTTATTATAATGAGTTTTGGTATTATATATATTACAAAGTTGATTGAATAGCTCAAACCCAAGCTTTTTTGTCTTCTAAATAATCAGAAATTTTATAGTAGCCCTTTTTACAAAGTTTGGTTTTAATGCAGCTTTTAAATCGTTTAATGGGCAAGTTTCGAATGTCAATGGGAAGTTTGTTGTAAAAGCATATACATTGACCCATGAACGAGTTGCCTACTCTGTGGAGACGAGTGCGATGTACAGCAAGATTGTGTTTATTCCTAGTATTTAAACTATGAATATCGGACATCTTCTTAAAATTGATCACGCACCGCGTCGTACGTCCAGCCAGCAATAGGACTCGCCCATCAAGGAGCGCTGTATCAAATTAGACGCATTACTAATTGATTATACATAAAACTAAAGTTATTCTATTAAAAACGTAAAATTAAGGGATAAATAGTTAAATTATCTTTAAAATGGTGAAGGTTTCATAAAAATACGCTTGACAATTTTTGCGTAATTCTCAGTTTTTTATCCGCGTAAACGTTAACTTTACAAATGAATTACACTATGTAACATAGACATAATCCAAAATATTCACATATTATATATTAAGAAAATGCTCTCATTTAACATATATGACGGGAACGTCAGGATTTACTCAGTTAGATTCAGACACTATGTGGGCAGAAGATGGGTTTCGTGCAATGAAAACACACTGGGTGCTATACTCGGTGAATATTAAAATCCCAATCTAACATAATCTCTCCGAATAAAAATTAACACAACTACTTACTGAGCACAACACAACGAATCGAATACAGTTCCGTGGCGTAGTAACCCCGATCCGATCAGACACTAGACTGTCCTCCTCGCCATGAGCTCAAAACATCACGACTCTGTAGAAGTGCGCTGTAGGTGTGGGTAGATCACGTGATGTCGCCAGTGGCGCGCTTGCGATTCGTTACCTACCCGTACCTGTACTATGGACCGGATCCGACATAATATATTTTTCCAAATTATTAACAATGCTCGTTAAGACGTGATCTTCAGTTTAAAATCATTAAAAGCCGGTTATGTAACTTTTCCAATGTGTAATTGTGTTTTTTCATCTAGAATTTCTCAGAAGCAGCACAGTGTCTGAATTTATTTCATGTTGTCATCATCATTATCCTGATTTATTTATGATTAAACGAACTTACCTGTACGTGAAGTTCGATCATAATTATACGATGGCTTCGTCCGAAGAGATTAGAATAAACACTATGTAGTAACACGTACGGTGTTGCCTTTGCGCACTGAAAGTAAAAAGCCCTATACCTAAAACTAAAAAAATAAGTTTTTTTTTTTTTTTTTTTTTTACATTTTTAGGTGAGGGTAGACACATTTCCTTTGCTCGATTCCGTGTTCTATTGCTCATTTAGTTCAGAGCCTAGATCCTCAATTCCGGGTTTTGATATTTCAGGGAATGCTAGGGGATATTTCTTTTTTGGAGAAAAAATAAATATGGTAGGGTGGGTTGCTAATCTCTTCGGACGAAGCCATCGTATAATTATGATCGAACTTCACGTACAGGTAAGTTCGTTTAATCATAAATTATACTCAGCTTCGTCCTCGAGATTAGAATAAACACTATGTAGAATTTGAGAGCTACTGAAATATCAATGAAACACTTTTGTGTAACAAGGTAAAAAGTAATACACATTTGTTTAAGACAGTAATTAAATTATTAATTTAATTAAAGAGTAACATTTCTGAAATGCAGAGATACATAAATACTACAATTAATCATGAAACTTTATAATTATTACTTAATTGATAAAACATTTTTATTGTTTAATGTTGATCTATACCGCACTCTCCTACCGTAGTCTTAATCCACTGACTCAATGTTTGTGCCGAAACTAATTTATGTGGTTACTTCTCGCCGATAGATAGGCTATTTAAATTACCACGAAGTGAACTAGTCAAATCTAGAAGGGCTAAAAGGGTCAGGACTGGACAGATTTCCGGTTTTTAGCGAAAAAATGGTAAGTAAAATAAGATTTGTTTGCTCGGTTCCTATCTTTGAAGTTTTTATAACACCTGATGGTATTTTAATAGTGATCTTATCAGCATGAATTTATATATTATTTATGTAAATTTCTGCTGAACTTTGCATTCGGTGTGCAGTAGGAAACAAGAATAATAAAATGACTAATTAGGTTACGTTAGGATACCGCAAGAGCACAAAATGTTTAGGACTTTGTATCCCAAGTTGTATTATACCGCAAGAGCACAAAATGTTTAGGACTTTAGACTTTGTATCCCAAGTTGTATTATACTTGGGTAAGGGGGTGGTCTAAGTCTAAAGACACCCTTAAAAAAGCATTTTATAACTTCACTATCGCTGACCTTTTCAGTCAGAATTAAGGCTAAACCCGATTGGTAACTGTTTAAAGTGCCATATTGACCACTTGAATTAAACAATGTTATTAGAAACAGAATCGCATCGTTGATTCATGCCCCGAAAAAGTTATCATTTCTTAAGACAGGTGTCGTATTGTTTTATCTATGTACCGGATGCCAACATTATGTCAATTGCTGGTGATGAAATATTTCTTCTCAGCAACGAGTCTCGGACAAGAGACACAAGAGACGGGGTAAACCGAGGGTAAGTATATTGTTGTTGCTAGTAAGTAGGTCATAAAATTGTTTGTTTATTTTTGCATCAAAATACAAAACAGATGATTCAGGAAGTTTCCTGAATAGAGGGTACCAAGGTTGGTTAGGCCATAAGGGGACCACTATAATACCACTAGTTTTGTCATTAACAATATTTTTTGTAGCGTTTTTAGGACTATTGAAAAAAGGAGAGAATGCATAATTTTGTAAATTTGTGACCATGATAAGGTAAATGCATTTATGGCCATAGCGTCAGGATATCTGAACCAAGATTACTGTTTTATTATTATTAGTTACGAAATTGTTTGTTAACAAAACTGTTTACATTAGGAAAACCAAACAAGTTTGCTATTTTGTAAAAAAAACTGAGTCGCTCAATTCCCACTCAACATCTGTATGAATTCTACGGGTTTCCACGTCAGCTATAGTTTTATCTCCTGAACGAATGTATGATGCATAACACAATAATATTCCTAAATTAACACCATTTCCATAATTCTTTTATTATGCATGTTAGATATGGATATTGCATGTCTCCATCCAATTTACATAGGATATAGTTATAATGTTGTCAATGCGAAGTAGTATTTGTTTGACAACTTTTCATTGTTACAGTAATGAAAACTTTTAAACCAAAAAAGGCATCAAAGATTTTTTGATTTCATCGTTCTTCAACTCTCGTCTCTTTCCTACACGCTGCGCCCCACCCCGTAGTCGAACCATCACTAGAAATTTCAGGCAATATTCATCATATTTAATTTTACTACTAAGATTAAGTACCAATAATCTAAAGCATTAAACCACCAATCAATACCGGACGATAAATACTACGGTATAGTTCAATTAAATAAAAAGTTTGCATCTTTTAAATTCTTTTGTGTATAACCATCCGTATTCGACGGCAGGGCAAGCAGAACACAATAGACCAACTAAACTTGCAAAATCTCCAATTTTACATCGTGACATGTTTCGAAAGGTTTGTAATTTATTTTTAATTTTATTCGATTTTTATGTAGGTAAAATGATTTGAATTTCTTTAATAACAATATGTAACCAATATTCATGATGTCTTAGGCATATATGTTGCATTTCTCAACTTTTTTTTTTTTTTTTTTTTTTATATATTCGACTTTTAAAAAATATTTTCTGACACAAGTTTCATTGTTATGCGTAAATCTTCGAGATGAAAATATTGAGTTTCTATAAATCGATTATGATTTTTATTAAAGTTAAGTGTGAATCTTTGTTCACCGTAGGCTTAAGTGCCAAGAATAAGCTTGATAGAAACTGCCCTTCATAAGGGTTGCAATGAGAGATAGCACCAGTGCATATCAATTCTTCAATTAATGTTTTTAAACTGATGTTGAGTGGATTATTTTATTTGGGAAAGTGATATCCTATCCCACGAGCTGAAACAGGTTTATAAATCAAAAAACCCATTATCATAAAACAGTCGGACCAGAAGTTAGTTCTGACCAGTTGTCATAAAAAGTGACAGCATAATATTGCTTACCCCGGTAAGATCTAGCTACGACTGCGGTAGCTCGCCCTTGTCGCGAACGTTGTCTGCTGCCGACTTCAAAATGACCCGTGCGAGCTGCTCGTGGGCTACACTTTGTACAGGGACCTTCATCCTCTGAGTCCTCGTTTGCCTGTGACTCGGGGGAGGAGCCCGCCAGTTTTGATTGTTACGTTGATGGAACGTCAATTGAGGCAGAGGTCAGCGCTGTCTGCATTCTGTTGATGGGTGGCTGAGATATGGTTGACTTTATTTCTGGCCCTGTTTTTGGAATTTTTTGTTTGTTTTTTGTTCTTTCACGTCCTTCATTTTTTTTTTTTTTTTTTTTTTTTTTAAATTATGTAAAATAAAGTTCCGTTGGAGAAAAAAGGCATACAGTATCTATCATCATTTGTATTAATTCAGTTTTTATTTATTTTATCTGGGCAGTGACCTTGAATTAATTACCTACGACCGCTCGGTAGATAAATACATGTCCGTCCGTGCGTAACTGCCGCGTGCTCGAACTGTTTTCGTAGTTACTGGTACTGACTAAGGTTTCAAAATGCGTCGTTTCGGCCATTTTATAAGAAGATAAACCACTGTCATTTATTACACTGTGGTTCCGGTGAGCCAATTAGCTTACAATTACTAGGAGGTAGGTAAGTATATTTTTATCAACTCCTTATGAAGTTCGCTGGACAAGCTCTTAGTAGCCAACATAGTAGATGCTGTAGCCAACAGCCAGGTCGGTCTGTTTTTTTTTTTTTTTTTTTTTTTTTTTTTTGTACATCTGTTCCACAGACGGATCCTCTCCAAATGTCACAATTTTTTTTTTTTTTTTTTAAATTAATATTTCAAAAGTTTTCGAGTCCAGCTCGTTGCTTGGAGATGTGTCAGTTGCAATAGGACTTCAAGGAAGGGACCTGTGGCTGTGAAGTTCTTGTGGATGGAATTGGGTCTGCAGCGCTATTTGAGAGAAATGGGTCCAAGGAATTGGATCCCCAGCGCTCATGGATGGCTCATCATGATAGTCTGGTTCCAATCCACTACTTCTTCAAAAGGTTATTCGTCGTAGTATCGATATTGAGGTGAGGGTGTGCCCTCTGTGATGTGTAGATGTCTTTTATTATTTAAGAAGTTAATCAATCCTCAATGTTATTGACGTGAAACAGACTAATTCAAATTCAAATTCAAATAATTTATTGTGGTACACAGGTAAAAATATGGTGTTACAGTTTACATATTACAGTACATCTGTGACCCAATCTGTGTGTGTGTGATCTAATGGATAATTAATTTACCACAACAAGATAAGCGCACGCAGGTGGGCCGTTGTATCTATGGATATAGATATGTACCGCGTGCGACGTAGTCTCCACGGTGAAGTGACAATCCCAAAGACTGCCCGCATCACCCGTATAGATTCACGTATACTAACAAGGTAACAGTCCTTATAACTGATCGCAATATTAGCCTTGCACGTGATATTTACTTATAATGTTTACGAGTCCAAAGTGTTAACCCTACAAGTTAACCGCAATTATCCACGGTGAAGTGACAATCCCAAAAACTGCCCGTATCGGCCGTATAATAAGATAAGCGCACGCAGGTGGGCCGTTGTATCTATGGATATAGATATGTACCGCGTGCGACGTAGTATCCACGGTGAAGTGACAATCCCAAAGACTGCCAGCATCACTCGTATAGATTCACGTATACTAACAAGGTAACAGTCCTTATAACTGATCGCAATATTAGCCTTGCACGTGATATTAAACAAAAGAAGTTACTTATAATGTTCATGAGTCCAAAGTGTTAACCCCACAGGTTAACCGCAATTATCCACGGTGAAGTGACAATCCCAAAAACTGCCCGCATCACCCGTATAATAAGATAAGCGCACGCAGGTGGGCCGTTGTATCTATGGATATAGATATGTACCGCGTGCGACGTAGTATCCACGGTGAAGTGACAATCCCAAAGACTAACCTTTGGAATGCGACGTCGATCTTGTCTCATGCTGAAGTTTCTTCTCTCATTTCTTTAACTGTTATGGTGATATATCCGTAATCTTGTTTACTTTTTCGTTTCCCCATGACACTTTTTAAACTTTAACAACACTGATAAAAATTATTTAAGAAAATACGTGCGCTCCGGCAGAGCACTGAACTGTGAATGAGCAATAGAACACGGAATCGAGCAAAGGAAATGTGTCTACCCTCACCTAAAAATGTAAAAAAAAAAAAAAAACTTATTTTTTTAGTTTTAGGTATAGGGCTTTTTACTTTCAGTGCGCAAAGGCAACACCGTACGTGTTACTACATAGTGTTTATTCTAATCTCGAGGACGAAGCTGAGTATAATACCAATTTATTAAATATAACATGCTTTCCGAGGCATTATAGGTAAAGATGGTCACCCATCCACAGACCAACCATGGGAAGCATAGCTTAGTCTGGTCGATGGACCCGTGCGGCTATTATTACTTAGCCAAAAGTCCCTCTCTCTCTCTCTCAAACATATTTACTACCTAACCCTTGAAATACCTTTCGAAACTCTCAACACGGTCCTCACATGATCTGACCAAGATTATGAGTTTGTTTCAATTTTCCTTCTCACATTAGTTGGGCAGGAAACATCGAACTCATCAAGTTTTGAACATAATTTATTTTCGACAAACCTACTCACAAAAATAAAATCATTTATGTATCATTTATTTAGGGGAATAATCTAACCTTGAACCTTGACATTTAATAAAACTCCGGGTTTTCCTTGTTTCGGAATTACCCCAGGTATACGTATCATTAACCTTATAAATCAGGCCTGATTCATCATATTGTAGTGCACAATGAACCAAGCCGCGCGGGGACCATTGTAACAACAATGGCGTCGATTGATTCCTTTGTGCTAGTCCCCAATCGATTTCAGACGCTTCTAATATTAATCGTGTTTCCAGTCTTTGTGTTGTCCTTGGGCATGTCAGAATTTTTTAGACATTTGTGTGAAAAAAATGGCATTTGAACGTTTTTTTTTCTTTTGTCATTGTTAGCTGGCTGGATTTCAGTAAACAGAACTGAGTAACGACTATTCACGCACACACTCGTGACAAAATTGCTGTTTTGGCAAGACAAGACTCAAGACTGAATATTTCTTCTGTCTATAAGAGCGGGAATACACTTGCCTGTGTATAGCTTGTTCAAAACTATTCACACACTACTTTTAATTCTCTACTTTATACAAAACTTAATTAAAATATACAAGGTAATACTAAATTATATGTCGGATCGTCAGGATTTACTCAGTTAGATTCAGACACCATGTGGGCAGAAGATGGGTTTCGTGCAATGAAAACAAACTGGGTGCTATACTCGGTGATTATTAAAATCACAATCTAACACAATGACTCCAAATTAAAATTAACACAACTACTGAGCACAACGAATCGAATACAGTTCCGTGGCGTAGTAACCCCGATGCGATCAGACACTAGACTGTCCTCCTCGCCATGGGCTTAAAACATCACGACTCTGTAGAAGCGCGCTGTAGGTGTGGGTAGATCAAGTGATGTCGCCAGTGGCACGCTTGCGATTCGTTTCGTCAAAAAATTCGTCCGCATCGCTGACAGTGGGAAAAGTGCCTAAAAGGCTGGCAGCATTGCCACGCTGGATGGCAATGCTAAATCTTTGGGCTAAAAATAGGCCAGCCCTCTGGTCCCGTGTGGAGTCGACCAACCGCTTGGCAATGTCCCTAAATACTCGATGACCACTAGGACCCCAAGGTCCTAGTGTTTCAACCCCAAACGACTCAAACATATAGCTCCCAACAAGGTTGTTATATTTGCGCCGTTTGAGGTTTTCTGCACCTGCAGCAGCTGCTCCAATACAGCACGCAGTACTAGGAAGATGGGATGGCGTGATGGTGTCACACAGGTTGCATTCCACACCAAAGGCCTAACCAACTTCCAAGGCATTATGGTCAAACTATACCGGTGTGCGTTATTTGCATGCCATTGTGACCTTCATTAATCAGAAGTTAATATGGTTCATTGGCATGCAAGCTACTTGCACAGTATTGCACAAGCTACAGACATGTGTAGCCCTAACGCATGATCTACATTCATTGCGTTATTATGTATTACATTAGTTAAATAGCTACTCGAGTTAAGTCCCTTGACGTTTAAAACACTTTACAATGAAAAACTGTCACTTTTGTACTGACGCGACGTTTGGACTTGATTTAGACAGATTGTATAGTTGCTACTTGAACTAAACTCGCTCCGTAATATCAATCAATCTGCCTAGCCTTTTTTTTTTGCCTATGTTGAGGCCGGTTTCCAGTGTAACCGGATGCAGCTGAATTTTACATGGAGCGACTGCCTATCTGACCTTCCACAAACCAGTAACTAGGTAATACCCCTTGGTAAGACTTTCGGGCTTCTGACGACCCGTAACGACTGTCAAAGATCCACGCAGTATAGAGTTCAAAACAATAATAGTGGCTACTACTTCTTTAAGTACAAACAAATAGAGCGCTGACAAGTGCAGAAAACATCCAGTGAGATAATCGGTTAATCCCTTATCGCTACACCCACTTAAAGAATCCCGTAGACAGGCACGTTGCGACAGTGCGACGCGATTCTGGTAGAACAATTTCCATGAAGTTGTTTGTGTTCATGTTTCGACCCAGGGTTCGATGAATATCTGACTCCAACTTTAAAATGCGTTTGTGGCTATTGTTTTACAAGAGATGGTTGCACGAGTTAGTGCCACTTTAGCTGATACTCAATACACAATATATTTATAGATATATATATGTTTTTTTATTATTATTATTATTTTATATGTTGAGCGAATGGTTTGAATAACTAATGCTCACCAAACTGCTTGCAGGAAACTGAGATAGTCACTCGGTTCTGCTCAATACATATAACCAATCTCCTTGTAGATTTGATTCTTCGAAGATGTCTAAATTGAAGATGAAATTCCACGGCTGAGTAACGTATTTCAAAATCAGTGTGCGTCGAGTACAAAGTCCGCTTACGGCAATGACGATGCAATTTGAAATATGACGATAGCTGCACATAATCTTCTTGATTTTAGAGTCACGTCGCATCACGCCTGTCTACGGGAGCCTTAAGTAGGCACCTAAATATCTACTCGTAACGTAGGTGTGTTGAAACACGTACTTCTTAAGGAAACATTTATGACCCTAAACTAATAACCCTTTACGAAGTCTTAAAATTTGACCCAAAGGTTAGCTGGTAAAGAATGCCACCAGCTCTTAAGTCCGCCTCGTGTTTGTACATCATGTGTAAGATAATTAAATAAATAAATAAATAAATATCCTTGGACATTTCACACAACGCCATCTAGTCCCAAGCTAAGCAACCTAATGCTTGTGTTATGGTAACGAGATGGCTCATAAACTACTTATATACATTTTTTTTTGTAAATACATACATATTATAGATAGAAAAACACCCAGACTCGGAACAAATACTTGTAGGTCGTACAAATATTTGTTCCGTGCGGGAATCGAACCCGCGACATGCTGCGCAGCAGCTAATCGCTCAACCACTGCGCCAACCGTGTCGTCAAAAATAAAATAATAATTATAATATAATAATAATTATAATAATTATTATAATTAAAATAATAATTATTTTAGAGTAGGTAGGTACATGAACAGCCAACCAACAAACACATGGTCGAAAGAACTGAATTAAAGCTCTTACAGACAGAGGCGATATCGCGACGCGACGTGTCGCGAAGTGGTGTTGCGACGCGATAATATCGCAATATCGCTCGCGATATCGCCTCTGTCTGTAAGAGCCTTTAAGCTAAAAACTATAAGGACAGAACAAGAACGACTCATTAGTCTACATTGTTCTGTAAATAACATATAAGTAAACCAAGTTCTGAGAATAACTCACATTATTCTCGCAATAATTCATATTGCTCTTTAAATAGCATAAATTTTATTGATGGAGGTTGTTAGCCCCACAATAAAATTCTTACCTAGGTAGGTATGTATATGTCACAGGTTTATGACAAAATCAGGTTTTTGATCAAAAACCTAGGCTTTTGATCAAAAACCGGTCGACGGAGCACCGCTGCGCGGGGCTCCTATTCTTGTCTGCAGGGTTTAAAGGAACCTAACCTAACCAAACCTCGTGGTGCCCCTGACGTTGGGAACATTATAGGCTGATTATGTTTACCTATCCACTCCTCAAGCACCTCAGGAAGTATTTCCCCCTTGTCGCTACCTAACTTTGTGCTAGGGAACGTTTTCGGGGGCCCATTATTGAGTGTGCAAGTCACCCCCTGCCATTTTATTTGTGTATAACATTAACAATGATCAGGCAGGGACATAGTCCCTCCATAGCACTAAGTTACCATCCACTAAAGCCACCCAATATGTTTAGTTTCCATGTTCTGCAACAGTCCTGCACTAACCGGGGTCCATTTGCAAAGTGCATACAGGGATAACCAATCGTTATTTCTTGTTTTGTTTTTGTTTAGTGTCTGTGTTTACTAACATAGTCGTAAGTTTTACTAACAATCTTGTTGAGTCTTGGTTACTCGAATAAAAAAAGCATTCTATTCTATTCTATAATAGGGATGATGCCTGGGTAAAAAAAAAGAAATTGTATTTAGTCCGTCAGTCAGATAATAAAAAAATATTAGACACGTATTTTTTGCTTTATCATATTAATAAAAAAATACTTAGCTATCACGCATTAAAGTTGGGGAGTGCGGGCTCGCTACGTCACTTGTACGTATAAAACCTAGCTACGCGTGACGTTATGCCATATTTTAACTCAATGTAGCGCCGTAATTTTTTGATTACATAAAAAAAGAAAAAATACGTGTCCAATATTTTTTAATAATTTCTATGACGGACAAAAAATAAATTTTTAGTCATCATCCCTATTGTCGCCGTGGGTTGCTGCCTCACAACACGCCTTCCAAAGGTCCGGGATCCCAGGGTCCTGTGACATATCACAGACAAATTATAATATAATTCCAGCCTATTATTGTCCCACTTCAGGACAAAGGGCTCTAATAGACGAAACAGCACCCGCGTTTACATTACTTTTTGAAGCGCGAAATTTGAAAAATATCGTTGTACCAGCAATAACAATATCGTCGATGCCGATATATCGGTAAACCCGGAGTATCGCCGATATTTCGGTATCGGTATCGGATGCACCTCTACATAGAACGTTCTGAACAATGTTCTTTACTGACTACACAAAGAAAAGAAACATCTCACAAGAGGCGATCTATTGAAAGAACTATCAAACTAGAGTGATCGATCGGAACACTGAAATTGAATTGAACAAAAATAACAATGTTATAAAAATATTTCAGGGGTATAAAGGATCGTCATGCCTCGGAAAGCATGTTAAGCCGTTGGTCCCGGCTCTCATTCTTTGACAGTCGTTACGGGTCGTCAGAAGCCCGAAAGTCTGACAACCAGTCTTACCAAGGGGTATCGTATTACCCAGTCACTGGGTTGTGGAGATCAGATAGGCAGTAGCTCCATGTAAAAGACTGGTATTCAGCTGCATCCGTTTAGACTGGAAGCCGACCCCAACATAGTTGGGAAAAGGCTAGGTAGATGATGGATTTTTATAATATTGTGTATTGCAATGTTCGCCCGAGATGACAAAGAAACCATGGGAATTTTCTCTAAAAATAACATCTGCGATCATTTAACCATTTGTCACTTTTATTATTTTTTTTGGGGTGGCAATAAAAAACGTATTACCAGTTTATTGTAGCCAACAATATTCCAGATTAAACCATCCATCAGTTTCATCGTAACACAAAATAACAATAGCTGTTATAAGTGAAGGGTAAACACGACACACATTCTCTAACATTTTAATGTCTAATTGACGTACTATAAAGCCGGTACGGTGAAACCATACACTACTGACGACTAAGCATTTTTACGTAACTTCATTAATTAATATTAATTTAGCAATTATACACGTTAGCGGTCATCGCGTGTACTCACTCGGTCCTTTATATTATAACCTTTGGTTTGTTAAATACATTTATTTTACAGTATCATTGACTTCCAACCTTCTACATGGTCCTTCGAGCCGGATATAAAACAGCGACCAATGGATACACATTAAGGGTCCCCGAAACGATCAATTGCAATTGTAAATTTTTACGTGATTGATACATATTGATGCGCAAATTTATCGTCTACCAAATGCAATTGAAGCGATTGACAATATTACTACAATTGCAATTGATAGATTCAGGGACCCACAGCCCCACCGGCCCGCAGGGTATCTCATTTCGATATAAAAAGCGCGGTGCGGCCCGTCTGTCAGTAGGTGCGATAGTCCAAACAAATATGGAGGTACGAAAGTTATGTAGGGCGATATTTGTAATGCGATGCGGCCCTTTAGGCTGTGCTTTAGGCCCAAAACACATTGGTGCGAAAGCGTGGAAAAATCAATCAAAAATTGAACGCAGAGTTCGCGTTGTAATGCGAGTTCTCTGCCTTACATTGTTTCCAAATCACAAACAAAATGAACATGTCTTAATATTATAACAAGAAATAGCCCCAAGTTACCGTAAGCCAGCAAGCCATTCCTGCCATTATACTTACAGGTAGGTACTATTGAAGACAAAAGTGCATGGAGAGCCTAAGGTCGACTTTTGACTATGAGGTTTTGCATTACGTTTCATTACTTTTCAAGAGACTATCAAAATAAGAACATCTCCAATTCGATTTCTTAAAGCTGTTAATATACCAGCATTATAAGATTTTAAATTTTGATAGTAAATTACAAAACAATAAGAAACTAGCCCTAAGCCATCTCAACCTAATAAAATTCTGAAACCCTGTACAAACGATTTTGGTTTGGAATTCTACATGCACTTCTGTCTTCGTTAGTACAGGTACATACAACATAAGCAAGGAGGGTTGAAACACTGTTTTCGTTTAATTTTAAGATCTTTAAGGAAAGATACAGGGAAGGTAAAACCTTACCATTAATAGCATTAATTAAATATGACTTTAGGTATCTTATTAGCATTCGTTTTCACCACCTCAAGTTTTTTAGTGGGCATCTAAGATATTCCTTATTGTTAATTGTAAATTACACCTTAGTGGAGTATGTAAATATGCATATGGCTGGGACACAGGCCTACTCTCAGTGAGAGGGAGTGGGCCGTAATCCACCACGCCCAGTGCGGGTTGGTAGATGTCGCATATCTTCGAATTTTTGGTTCTAAGATATGCCGGTTTCCTCGGTTAAAAAAATAATTGATTCTTAATTAGTTGTCCCTTCCAAAACGTAGTTTCTTATGGAGAAGAATGGGCAAGAAAGTCCACCGTAATCGCCAATGATCGAAATGATTCGCAATGATCTTCAAATAATAGTTAATCATAGTTATTTTTAACTTTGTAGTGTTTTGTTTGGAAGTAAGTTGTTTGTTTTTTGTAAAAAGTAAAAAACTTTTTTGCAAAAAACAAACAACTTACCTGTTAATTTTCGACGTTCAAAAGTGCCTCTAATGTGCCTATTTCAAAACAAACAACTTACCTGTTAATTTTCGACGTTCAAAAGTGCCTCTAATGTGCCTATTTCAAAACAAACAACTTACCTGTTAATTTTCGACGTTCAAAAGTGCCTCTAATGTGCCTATTTCAAATAAACAATTTGACTTTGACTTTGACATTGGTTAAAACTGAGATAATTCAAAATGTTTACCCGAGTTCAGAATTATCCACATCTAAAAGTAAACCTGAACTCCAAGGACATTCTTCACCAACTCTGAAACCGCTTTGTTTTGTTAAACAGAACATTAGTTTACTCTCCAAGTCACCTCTCATATAAATCATGTTATGTCACAATAATTTGAGGGTACAAGTTTGGAGGACGTTGGGAAAGCGACTCGCTTACCAGACAGAATGGTAAAGAAGGTCAGATCTATACAACGCGCGGAAACGCACGTACACGCTTCACGTAGGGCGAGTAGTATTAAATTACCAGAAGCTTCACTATTTGTTCATTTTTGGCTTTCATTCGGCAAAAGAATGACAAAAACTTGGCTTCTCTCCCTGTTATACAATGAAAGCCTGCCAATAGTGAGTTAACACCAAAATCTTCAAGCAAGTCACTCTGTTCCATTACACAAAAACCCATATTTGCAACTCACCACGACACATACTCACACTCACACACACTCACATTAGAATTATTTTATTTGTTCAATTTATTATTTTAATTTTATTTTATCTTGATAGTTCTCTTATCTTTATTTAATTAAAGTATTCTGTCCATTATCAAACATCCTGTAACACACACACACACACACTGTGTGTGTGTTTGTGTGTGTGTGTGTGTGTGTACTTACATGTTTTGAATTAAAATTTAACTTAACGCACTCAGGTCCCCAAGATACATGCGCTGCCTAGTTTGGTGACCACTGTTCAAATATGTTAAATATTCTAGTTACAGTAAGCATACTTTATAACTATTTTTAAAATTAATTTTGTAACAATGAACCAATAAAATTATTCTTATTTTATTCTTATCTTTCACTCGAAGTGAGACGTCTGAATACAAAATTAATCAGAAGTGAAAAATGAATTCATTAGTGACGTATGCTTTCACTCGTCTACAAAATGATCTAAAAAGAAAGGTACGGAGCTGATTAATGTTTATTCCTATAATATAATTTTGCCGGTGTCGTGTGAACGTGGAATGAAACAAAAAACCAGCCAATGTACGAGTCGTAGATTATTTAGTTTATATAAAAAAATAGTTTAAAAAAAACGCGTTTCTTTTATGGGGACCCGTTTCTTTAATTTTTAACTTTACTTTATTCTATTAAGTATTTGCTGTCAATCAATCTGTGAAAATTTCAATTGTCTACCTATTACGGTTCATGAGATACAGCCCGCTGACAGACAGAAGGACGAACGCACCGCAGAGGCTTAGTAATAGGGTTCCGTTTGGCACCTTTCGGAACCATAAAAATGAACTTTGACTCGAGTAAACCATTCACTCGAGTGAAGCGCAGGCGCGGCTGGATCGCTCTACGTGCGAAGCTACGTGGGCGTGCGTCTGGTTTCGATTGTTGTATGAAGCTGACATTCTGTACTATTCTGTGTCAAAGGGTTGTAAGCTATTATTCTTGTTTCTTGTTGATTTTAATACAGCCAACGGATTACTTAAACAACTGTTGTTGGTTTGATAAACTTAGATTGGATTCTGTTGTCTGTTGTAAACTTTAATTTGTTATAGGTAACTAGGTTAGCGAGAAATCGGTTGTTTTTTAGGGTTCCGTACCTCAAAAGGAAAAAACGGAACCCTTATAGGATCAATTGTTTGTCCGTCTGTCTGTCTGTCTGTCAGTCTGTCAAGACCCTTTTTCTCAGGAACGCGTGGAGGAATCAAGTTGAAATTAATACCAAATACGTAGATCTGTAGTCCCTTGGAGTCCTGAAAAAATCAATCTTCTAAGTCAACGCAATAAAAAATACGGCCATTTATGTGGCATATTTTGATGCTCGCAAGTAAATCAAAACCTATAGGGTACTTCCCGTTGACCTAGAATCATGAAATTTGGTAAGAAGCAAGGTCATACAACACAATAAAGGAAAAAGTCCGAAATTTGTTAATGTATCACATAAAAAAAATGTTCAAGTCTGTCAGTCTGTCAAGACCATTTTTCTCAAGGACGTTGAAATTAATATCAAATACGAAATCTATTGTCCCTTAGAGTCCTAAAAAATCAGGCGTCTAAGGCAACGCAATAAAAAAATACAGCCATTATGTGAAACATTTTGATACTCGCAACTGTTGCAAGTAAATCAAAACCTAAGGGTACTTCCCGTTTACATAGAATAATGAAATTTGGCAAGAAGCAAGGTCTCCCAGCACAAGTAAAGGAAAAAGTCCGAAAATTGAGAATTTGTTATTTTTTGACATAAAAAAAAATTTTTTGGGATCCAATGTTAAGTTTGTTTTTGGGATAAATTCTTTTCAACTACGGAACCCTTCATCGTGCGTGGTCCGACACGCCCTTGGCCGGTTCTTTGGTAACGGGTAAATAAATACTAACTTCTTATCCTAAGATTGACGAGTAATTGTCTAGGCTATAATGTTCCCACTGCTGGGACATAGGCCTCCTCTTTCTGTGAGAGGGAGTGGGCCGTAATCCACCACGCGAGCCCAGTGCGGGTTTGTGAATGTCACATGTTTTCGAATTTGTGGTTCTAGGACATGCCGGTTTCCTCACGATGTTTTCCTTCACCGTTTTGAGAGCAGTGGTGCTGAATTAATTTACACAAAGTATAGTGCTTGCTTGGGTTCGAACCTACGACCTACAACTCGTAAGTCGCGGCCGTTACCACTGGGCCACCACTGCTCCGACGTGTAATACTATCATGCAATTAAACCTACATAATTATATATACGCCATATAATAGACGAATCTACCGTCTAATACACACTCTATCTAAATCTATCTCATCTAAATCCGATACTGGTTAAATAGACATAAGGAACAGGGTGTAAAGTTCACTCATCCTCCATAGAAAAGGGAGAATCCTCTGACCAGACGGGTGTTGTGTCTGGTGGGCTACTGCCCGACGGTTGATGTCGGAACATTTTTTTAAGCAGTGCGCAAATTTTCACAGGGTGTTCTATCCATGAATATGAACAACTTTTACTATGGGACTAACTCTGAAATCGCGAAAAAAAATCAGCTGTTCAGTACATTTTATCTATACGAAACTCGTCAAAATGTAGGGAGCAGCTGACTTTTTTTTCGCGATTTCAGGTTTGGTCCCATAATAAAAGTTGTTCATATTCATGAGTAGAACACCATGTAAAAATTTGCGCACTTCTTAAAAAAAATATACTGTATATGCTAGTCGCGCGGTAAACTCTGATTGCGCGATGCAAGATCTCATTTCACACACTCCCATATACTTCCAAAGACTGTAAGTGATAAATGATAAATGATAAATGATAAGTGATTTATTTTCTGTAAGTAGGTTTGTACAAACACTTTTACACGTCAAACATATTTTTTTTAAACTAGATGAGTTCGACGTTTCCTATCTGACTACTCTGAGAAGAAACGCCGAAACAAACTCAGAGGTCACAGTCTCTTTTAAAGTCCAGACATAATCTTGGTCAGATCATGTGAAGACCATGTAGATTGCAGTCTGAAATGGGTTTTTGATGAAAGAACCACACAGATTGAGTGGACCTGTCCAGTCAGTGCACGCATTTGTCAGTAATCGTGCAGCTCAACTCAAAACTTAAGGAGCTTAACGATTCGACGAACAATACCAAAGAAAAGACATTTGGGTAGGCCGCATAAATTACTCAAACTGTCAGACTATAACTAAAACTGAGAAAAGGATAAAATAAATAAAAAACAATGATCCACGTAGTCTTCACATTCCTAATTAAGAGAGAATCTTAATTATGTATAGTTATTATTCTATTAGGTACTCAATTCTTTCATCATCTGCCTCATCTGCCTAGCTTTTTGCCAGCGATGTTGGCGTCAGCTTCCAGTCTAACCAGATGTAGTTGAATACCTGAGGGGCAATTCCCGTATTTTTAACAACGATTGCAATCCCATCTCAGTCTCAATCTGTCAAAAATTGTATTATGAAAGGAATTCCCAGTAGTGCGTTCCCGTGGGATATTTTCGTCATCCACGCCGGCAAAGTTGTTGGCAAAAGCTAGTAGTTTAAGGCTGGTCCTTCCTAAAATACGGCGAAACTAAGTAACTTTGTAACCATCTTTTACAGTAACTATAGCATCTTTCTGATAGGAAAAAATACACAGTAATCTACAATCTGGGGGCACGGGAGTGCCCCGCCAAGACGAGCCAAGCGAAGCGCAAGGGCATTACCTACCTTTTCTCGAAGCACTTTGTCGTATTTTTGAACCTTCTTAATTTGGGTTTGGATTATACCAGATAAACAAAATTTTTTGGGATATGATGTCAGTGGTTGACTGATTAAACCTATAAAGTTTCAATTGCATAGCACTTATACTTTACATTTTATTGATATCTAAAATACCCCGATTTCGTCACTGACTCGCTGATGATCATAAAAATACTTAGGGTACTTCCTGAAGTCCTAGAAAGCTGAAATTTGGTATGTAAGCTAGTATTAGTACACAAACAACAAAAAAAAAATCTAAAACTTGGAACTTTTACCCCGCAACCCCTTAAACTAGGGGATGGAAATTTGTATGAGACTTCCGCAAATAATAAGTACTTATACTTACGAATAATATTAATACACTTGTACATACTTCGATAAGTGTTTATTAATCTCCTACCTATCAACCTATACATATCATAAGCAACTTACAAAAAGAAATGAAATCCCACCAAAAACATTTTCATGTAAAATGTTGCCAAGACGAGACCACATACATATAACTCGCACTGACAAAAAGCTATCAGATCTCATGTAGAGCCAAGCTTCTGACTCTACACGCCCTAACTCTCCAAGCCCTAACTTCACAAACTCTACACCTTAGTCAAAATATGTGGCCTGGCCGTTTCGCTACCATCACATGGGCGCAAGGTAAAAATGTATTCACTATTCATTACTTTTCTGTTATACAATAGTTCTTGTAGTAACTAAACGGCCAAGCCTCATATTTTGACTAAGGTGTAGAGTTTGTGAAGTTAGAGCTTGGAGAGTTAGGGCGTGTAGAGTCAGAAGCTTGGCTCTACATGAGATCTGATAGCTTTTTGTCAGTGCGAGCTATATGTGGTCTCGTCTTGGCAAGATTTTACATGAAAATGTTTTTGGTGGGATACTTATGAAGTGATTTCATGTGTCCTGAAATCTATTTTAGTTTGTAGAACTAAGGAAAAATAACCTAAATCCAGGTCTATTTCGGTCTATTTTTTCGAGTTGTTACCATATTACTCCTACAGTTTTCATTAAAAGTATTCGTAAATTTATACCTACAGTTCTTTACAAACTAATAAGGAATGATTTCTTGTCATTACTTTTTAGTTTAATCAACAGATTTTTTGTAAATCGATAATTACTTCATATTTTGCAAGCGTTGTGTCATCGCGCTTCTCTTTCTTTTTTAAGCAGTCTGACAGTATAAATACTTACCGCTTCTTCTCCGCAGAGTTAAACCGACTTCCAAAAGGATGTTTGGATACCTTACTTAGCTGGAAACCACACAAGTAAGCTTTAACTGCACTTTATATAAACTTTACACACGACTGCTTATCGTCTGGGAAAACAGTAACTTAGCAGAACTTCAGTTTTAAACTTTATCGTTTAGCATCTAACTTATGTAGGATCTTGGTCTTTCGCGCTTCCGTCTTTACGCGGAAATGGGCTTTCGGGAAAAATCTTTAGCGCGTGTGTAAGATATTCTTTACTTTTCATTTGAAACAGACTGCACCCTAATTGCGTAACACATTATCAATCGGAGTTGGTTTCATTTTGACAGTTCAACAACATACATTGCGTTATTTACGTTGCCTAGCAGACAAATCTTTCGAACATATGAAGCAATGGATTAGCAATTTGTTTCAAAATGATTAAAACTACGATTAATAATGTGTTACGCAATTGTGGGTGCAGGTCTGTTTCTTTTTAGGGTAGCCTAGTAAGTAAATAATAGCAAATATACAGGGTGTAAGTGTAAACAGTGGCAATATTTTCAGGGGTCATTGTACTCATAATTATGAACAACTTTTACTATGGGACTAAATCTGAAATCGCGAAAAAAAATCAGCTCTTCCCTATATTTTGACGAATTATGCGAACGTAAATGTAACGTTTTTTTTCGCGATTTCATGTTTGGTCCCATGGTAAAAGTTGTTCATAATGAGTACAATGACCCCTTAAAAGATTGCCACGGTTTACACTTACACCATGTATTTCGCAAAAATAAAATAATATTTTGAGAAATTCTAAATTAAATGGTTTAGTGGAAACCTTAGTTTTTAGTTCATAAAAGCTGTTTAATATTCGCATCTCGCTTTTAATAAGTCTTGAAGTTTGAGCAAAATTCTAAGGGTAAATAACCAAAGCGTTAGTTTTAAAGTGATGAGATTTTTGATGTAGAAAATCATTGCATAATATGGCAATATTACACGCTTCAATCAAAATTCACTTTTGTTTGAAGGCTCAGAAATGATAATATGGCCGTCATCCGTCATTGAATTAGTTAAATATGTCTAATAAAATCTAAAATTATATTTTTACTTCAGAATCGTACCATGCACATCTATCAACATACTATGAATGCAAAGCATTTCATTTAATAAGCATAACTTTTGTGTAAAAACAACCGACTCCCAAAAAACACTACAAAGTGAAAAATAACTTTAATTTCGGAAGTCGGTGTCTTTAGTTTTTTATTTACTTTCGTTTTTGTTGCCACCGACTTCCGAAATTAAAGTTATTTTTCACTTTGTAGTGTTTTTTTGGCAGTCGGTTGTTTTTTTTTTTGTAAAAATAAAATATTTTTCACTTTTTAGTGGTGCCTACCTCACACAAATCTGAACACCACTCTGCAAAATAAATTAGAGCATCATCCACATAGACTAAATGAGAAAAATACGTATTAAATTATTGAGCTAACTCAAAAGCCACTCATCAGAACTTGAAGATATTTTTATGCGACCATCTCAGGAGTATACCATTTCAAATAAAAACTTTGCAAAAAGCAAATACGTCGCGCTAAGTCGTGTCAGAAGTTTGGTAGGCGTAGTTTTAGTTGACAAATACGGCAAGGATACATTGTTTTATTACTGAGTTCCGATGCCTACCTTCCGGCTTCTTCATCAGATCGGTTCGATGGTACCATTTTCATCAGAACCATTTATTTTAAGCTTCGTCATAGTCGCTTAACTATTAATCGGGATATCTTATCGCCACCCGTGAAATACTTATCATCGTTGAGGAGTTCCTGTGGCTTTCTCTGGTCTTCTTCATCAGTTCCACTTCACCAGATGATACTTTCTGAATGCAAACGCCTGATTTGTTGACGAAAATACAAAAATAGGTATATGTATGCCTACAATATTTGAGGAGTTCCCTCGATTCCTCATGGATCCCATCATCAGAACTGGATTTTGATAAAAATGGGACCAATCTGGAAGTATACCCTTTCAAATAAAAAAAGAATTTTCCGAATCGGTTCATAAATAACGGAGTACTGAGGTAACAAACATACAAAAAAAAAAAAAACATACAACCGAATTGCGAACCTCCTCATTTTTTTGAAGTCGGTTAAAAAAGTAATGATTTGACTAATTATAGCGTCCATAAGTTCCCGATTTAATTTGTTTTTATTCGACACAAAAAGTTTCTCAATAATATAAAACAAAGTCGGGTTATTTACACCATTTATATTCTTGATTTGTTGGATTTGTCTCTGCCCCGAATAGCAGAAAAATTCACGAAAAAACAAAATGAAGAAAATTCAATTTCTCATACATGAAATTTGGACAGGGCAAGGCAACGTCTGTCGGGTCAGCTAATAGTTTTAAATAAAGATTTCTCAATAACTATTAGGTATCCATTAGTTTAACACTTACTAAGGGATATGTGGGTTCTATTTGTTGTAACTTGAACCGTACCTTTTAGTTTCGAGTCGGGTTTCAACTTAACTAAGCTCTGATTGCCATTATTATAATTTCTCTTGTTTGTTACTATAGCTTCAAGAATAAATATTGTGGGTTCGTAGTAAGTATATATTTTACAAGTATGTATTTTTTTTAAACTCCATGGCACTGGACTTTTTCTAGTATTCTAGCAACAGAGATATCAGTCCATGAGGGAAAAAAATTTAAAAAATGGTGTGGATTTGTCTAAGACCCCCAATTAGCGTTAAAGAATTTGTTACAAATGCCGCCAGTCTTTTGGGCACTTTTTCCACTGACAGCGATGCGGACGAATTTTTTGATGCCCTATGAGCTCTTTTTTTATTTTTTTTATACCTACTTGTACCTAGTATAAATAATTTAATATTACCATTGATTGTGTAAAATAATAAAAATAAAATTAAACATTGAAAAAAAAATCCTAACTAATAATTATTATAAATGCGAAAATAAGTTTGTTTGTTTGTTTTTAACACTTTAACGCTAAAACGGCTTAACAGATTTGGATTAAATGTGGCACACGGGTAGACCATGACCTGGAAAAGGACATAGGCTACTTTTTATTGACATTCCACGCGGTCGAAGCCACGGGCAGAAGGTAGTCTATTATAGATCTTTATGCCAATGAATGTAAATAGTCCGGCCGTTGAGAGGATGCGTTCTTGTATCCTGTCAGTCTCATACTAACTAATATATGTTTTGCGAATTTGATCCTTATTACTATCAGAAATTGTCCAACTGACAGGTATCGACGGCCGGACTATAATATATACTAATAATAATATTTATTAATATTATAAATATGAAAGTAACTCTGCCTGTCCATCTCCTAAATTTTCACACTTTAGTAGCGGCTGAATGTATTTCGAGGAAATTTTGCACATAGATAGACCATGACCTAGGATACTTTTCATCCCGGTCGTATGTTCCCGTGGGGTAATTTCCTACCTCCACGCATAGGCTAGTTTATATAATTTAAGCATAAAATATACAGGGTGTAAGGGACAGCCCTCCGCAAACTGATAGGGTGAATTCAGTATGTCATATACTAAGATGACTGGTACATGAAATTTTTTCAGGAACTTTAAGGGACTCCAATAAACCTGATTTGTTTGTGTTTTTGTGAACAAATCGGAGCGTCTATTACTGGTTGGGAGGGGTAGGTAATAGGTATGCGGTGAGTTCGATGAACTGTGTAGCTAGACAGAAAGTGAACACCTGATTTCACGCGTCGTTGGTTAGAGTATTTCAACATCCATTGCTGGTTTTTTTTTGTTTGCTGTTTTTTTTGCAGTATTTTTTACATAAATGGAGTGCTGCGAACACACAATGCAATTTTACATTGAAATAATGAAAATGTAACTGAAAAAAAAATTGAAAAAATGAAAATTTTCCTGAGAAAATTTCCGGTGGAATATGATTCAGAATGAGGAGCTGAATGCACCCTGTTAGTTTGCAGAGGGCTGTCCCTTACACCCTGTATAAAAAAAAAAAAACTTTCTTTCTTTCTTTTACATGCCTTTTGTTAGTCGAGGCGCAGTTTCAAAATATAATCTGTACAATTTTCCAAAAGATCGAAACTTCGAAAGTAAAAGTTTCATTTCGAAAACAAAGATCAACCTATACTAGAAAGGTTTAGGTAGTAAAAATCTTGATGTGACTTTTTACACAAACACATACTAAACAAATAAACTACTGCTTAAACTGATTCCGATTCTGTTCAATTGATTTAGTAATAGTAATAAAAAAGTTAAAAGAAAATCCATCAGGTTAAGCTACGCTTGCCGGGTTTAGTCGGTGGATGGGTGACCATCTTTACATACCGAGACTCCTCCGTGCCGGAAAGCACGTTAAGCCGTTGGTCCCGGCTGTCATTCGTGGATCTTTGACAGTCGTTACGGGTCGTCAGAAGCCCGAAAGTCTGACAACCAGTCTTACCAAGGGGTATCGTATTACTTACAAAATTACTGGGTTGTGGAGGTCAGATAGGCAGTCGCTCCATGTAAAATACTGGTATTCAGCTGCATCTGGTTAGACTGGAAGCCGACCCCAACATAGTTGGGAAAAGGCTAGGCAGATTGATTGACACATCAAGATTGTTTACCTTTATTTAACTGCCTAAACCTTTCTAGTATAGTGGCGGGTACATTAAGCCACTGCCCGTGATAGTTCGGGCAATTTCTGTCACGTCACGACCTTGAGCCGTCCCATTTTGAGGAATCATTCTCCTTGTGTAAGTTTTGTAGGAAATTATTTGAAATCGGTTGATTTCGTGCGCCCATCGCGTGACCTCAGAGTCGGCGGACATATTGAAAAGTTGTGAGAAGGTAATTTGTGACCTACGCGACATGGAAATACAGAAGGCAAATGAAAGGAAAATACATCATGGCCCTGGTTCCAAGCTTGGTTTAGCTCAGTGTGTAACTGAAATGGCGTTATGGCTGCCTAGTTTGACGCACGAGATAGAAGATTCTCACGCGCACCGGAATTATGTCGTAAAAGTGCAAATAAAATCGTATAAAATTAGAAATTAACTATTTAATAAAAAGTAATCCATCACTGGATGCAGTTTGGAATTTGACATTTCATGGTATATTTTTAATTATAATTATAATTGCTAATGAAGGGATAAACAGCTTTTAAAGATTATTAGGAGGTATGTTTAAAGATTTTTTTGGTGCATTAAAGTATGTTTAATTATGTTTTGGCTTCCATCACTGTATGCGAAAAGGACTTGAAAATATCATATTTTTTTTACATGTCAAAATTATTTACGGTTTATGAGATACTTACACAGCTTTAAAAAACCACATTTTTGATCGTTTTCAGGAAATCTGCGCCTTAATTATTGACTTTACACTAAGCTAGTTTTTTCGCGATTTTAGGTTTGGTCCCATAGTAAAAGTTGTTCATAATTATGAGTACAGTGACCCCTCAAAAGGATTTAAAGATGATTCAAATTTCACCCTGTATAATCAAAGCTAAATGTATGTCCGGCACTTAGTGAGAATCTGTTGGCCTCTGAATGACATGGGGGGGGGCGTTGTTGAAAACATTTGTATTTATGCAATTGTTTTGTGTAATGTCACTTGATAAGAAGATATTCAAAAAACAAGATGGCGACGTTAGTTCCTATTTTGGCCGCGCGCCACAATGACCTTGTAGCGCTATACACAAATAAAAGATGGTCAGCTACGTAGGTAGCTGACTATCTTTTATTTGTGTAGTATGTCTACTCTAATGAAAAGTGGGAAATTAAAGAAATGTGTTTTTGGCAATAGATTATTAAATTATGAGGTTTTTTATTAAACGATCACGTGTAGGATATTGTGTTTATTAGAATAGAAATAAAAATAATATATAAATAAGTTAAAAAATCAGGTATGAACATACCGTTGTCTGATATAAACTAGTGAAACGTACCGGAGTTTGGAAAAAAAATCACTTTGTACTTGCCGACTTCACTCCCGATAACTCATGGAAATGGCAGCCATCTTAGATCTCATACTTTACGCTGATTGGTCGTCGCGGACGTGCTTGACTTTGATAAACACGTCATGTCAATTGGACATACCGGGATATGAAAGAAATTATCGATTTTAACCGTTATTTTAGTAGTGTTTTTAGTGACTTACCTTGATTTGTTGTGTTTTAGTGACTTATCTTGATGTGTTGTGTTTTAGTGACTTACCTTGATTTAGAAAACACAAACATATGCATTTTTAAATTTCAAATTTGACCGTATTCATAGTTCAATTTCGAGTAGGGGTGTGACTTACCGGGTTTTGATAATTACTCAATACTCAATACTCAATATCTTTATTGCTTTACCATAATGTGTACTTAGGTGGTATAGTACATAATTGAGATAATTATGCACCCTGTAGGGCACAGCAAAAGGGTAGGAGAGAGGAAGCCCGAGGAGGAGGAATTAACTACACATTTGTACATAAAGAGAAGTAGAGAAGTATTCTGTCCGTGTAGACTCGACCTTTTGTATCTAATTTATGCTTCGTATACTTACTAACTTTATTTCCGTGTGGCAGTTGGAAGGCTTTGATTTTGGCACGCCATGCTTTGTAACGAATGTCGGCTTCAATGTCACCAAGTTGACGGTAATTACATAAATGAGTTTATAATTGTGGAAAATTTTGTTTTGATTTCTTTTTCGCTGATGACTTGAAAAGGTTATGAAACTAAGTCACTATATTTTTTCTTTGTATTGTTTGCGAGTTATTTGTTAGTAACAAAGTAAAATTGTAATTTTTTATGGTACTTAAGAATGATGATCAAACTATGTACCTGTTAGCCATTCGCACGGACGTAAAAATATCGCGGCGATTTTTTGTCACGCACTGGATTTTCATCGCTCAGCTTAGCGCCGAGAGTTGAAAATCCAACAGTGTGTTTTTTCGACGCGCAGGGATGCACTCTATTGTTGTTAGGTTGGATTCTCGAAGCTCGGCTCAACACCGAGAGTACAAAATTCAATGAGCGATAAAATCCCGCCGCGATATTTTTACGTCCATGCGAACGTCGGCGTCGGCTTAATGGCTCAGTGGCTGAGTTACGAACTTACGAATACAAAAAAATATATATATAAGTAGTTTATCAGCCATCTCGTTACCATAACACAAGCATTAGGTTGCTTAGCTTGGGACTAGATGGCGTTGTGTGAAATGTCCAAGGATATTTATTATTATTTATTAATACAGTAGATACGAATTCAATCAAATACGATTATTTATAATCTCAGTACTGTTATAGGAGGAATTACATTGTATGTATGTAAATGTAATAAAATAAGCCAAGCAAAGGAACGGTTTCCGTCATGGCGGTATTTAAACAGGATTTTTAATAATCTGACAATTTTTTCTCCACATCATTTCGCACATCAAAGTCCAAAGTACCTACCATTTGTAAATATTTAAAATAGACAAACCTCAAAGCTATCAAAGTATAATTACAGCGGTTACAAGTCCTTTATTATTCAAACATGAGCTCAACAATGGAAAATTGCGTACGACGTTTCACCCAGGTTACATGATCCCTAATGTCATGCCACATGTACGTTGTCAGAGGTCTAGGTGAAATGGGTGTGGCTGTTCAGGCTTATTGCGTCTTGTCAAAAAGATTAAATTGATAACACAACGTTTGAGCTTTTCTCTTGTTGTGGAGATACGTTATGACGTGCTATGATTGTTGTGAGTATACCGGTTTATAGATGAAGGTGGTTTTCTATCGATTTCAAAAAAGGATGAGGTTATTTAAATAACTGACGTCACTCGGAAAGCTGCCACGCTTGAATGGAATTGGGCTGGACACATCTGCCGCATGTCAGACGATCAGTGGGCCAAAAAAAGCAAAACCTAAAACTACCGAAACTGCCGTTATGGTCCGGCCGTTACATGTCGGTTTCATACTAACACATATGTGTTTTGCGAATTTAATTCTTATTACAACTAGAAATTGTCCAACTGATAGGTTTTAGAAACGCATTCTCTTGACAGCCGGAGTGTAGTTCTACAAACGCGAAGATACGCGTGTACTACTCGTTCACTTCGAGAATGGCCGTACCTCGCATGCCATTACCTACCTCTACCACCCATTCAGTTCCTATGCACGCTGCTATCGAAAATGAGTGGGTGGTAGAGGTAGGAAATGGGACGCGAGGTACGGCCATTCTCGAAGTGAACGGGTAGGTAACTAAACACTTACAAAAATGGGACAACCCAGTTCAGTGTCCCGTAGAGCAGAAATCCTTTTCAAAAGTTGAGTCATTGACAATAAAAGTTCCGCTTGAGGCGTGAAAAGGCGTGAAAACAAGACCAACTTCTCAGGAAAAACAGATCGTTATAATTGGATTTACTTATCACAAAAAAAAATTGTGAAAGTTGGCAAAGTTTAAGATCGATGGTGGAGGCAATTTGATTTAGGTGCCAAGTAACAAGTTACAACGCAATTTATATTTATTTATTTATTTATTGTTTGTTCTCGATCATTGCAAGGTGGTCTTAATTGGGGGATTAATTTATTATTATTTTAGCTTGTTTTGTTTGGGACTTGGGCTGTATTCACAAACTTCTAAAATGGCTGTTTAGATATTTAATCAGTTCTTTCCTTATGAAGTTTGACATATAACCGGTGCGGTGCGGTGGTTTGAATTTTGGTGAACACAGCCCTTATCCTAGCTCTTAGTAAAAGGTGGACTAAGCCTGTCGGGGGCCCAGGGCGGCAAAACTAAATGGTGCTAAAAACCGTAAAGACGAAAAGGAAACAATTTATAAAAAAACAAAAGTTTCCTGGAAATCGAACCTCGCAGTGCAGTTTTCTAGTCCAATAAAAAGTCTAAAGCAATAAAGACATGGATATGACACAAACATACCTCTTTTAACGTATAATTATTCCTGCAAACTCGAAACTCAGAAAGCAATTAGGTTAAGAGCCCATCGACGTCAGTTCAAACCAAACTCGATAGTTACGACAATGTTTATTTACTTAGATAAGTTTATTACATAAGACTCCTTGACTTATTGCCTTTCACTTTCTCTTGTTTTCTTGATAAGAATTTAAGGATGGAAGTTATAATTTATTGGGCTTTTATCAGATGCCCTTGGATTTAGATTTACTTTTTCTTTATGCACGAGTAGGTACTGTTCACCCAATATCATGGGCAGATATTGGGTGGCAAGAGTGGTTACTCTTGAGGAGCTCGTGGCTAAGTAATAACAGTCGTACCGGTCGATAGATCAGATTAAGCTACGCTTGCCGGAGTTAGTCCGTAGATGGGTGACCATCTTTAGGTACATAACGAGATTCCTCCGTGCCTCGGAAAGCACGTTAAGCCTTTGGTCCCGGCTGTCATAAGTTGGTCTTTGACAGTCGTTAAGGGTCACCCAGTATCGTATTACCCAGTAATTGGGTTGTGGAGGCCAGATGTTAGACAGTCGCTCCATATAAAATACTGGTATTCAGCTGCATCCGAAAGGCTGAAAGCTGACCCCAACATAGTTGGGAAAAGGCTAGGCAGATGTTACTCTTGAGAGTAAATGTACGACTAGTATTGGACGTCGGAAATTATCTTACGCCAACCTACTGCCAGAATAAAAAGTATATTTTGTTCTAACCCACGCCATGGTCTATCTGTGTGCCTAATTTCATCGAAATCCAATCAGCCGTTAACTAAGACATAACAAGTTAACAGACAGACTTCACATTTATTATATTAATATAGATTTTTTATGGTTTTTACTACGATTGTCGTTTCTCATTTTGCCAATAACAGCAAACTGCAAGCGATTGCAAAAATGTTTAGCAAGAAATAGCAAATTTAATTCAATGGACATTTTCTTTCAAGCTACAAAGTGGAAATCCTATCTACAGAAGCAAAACCTGACCGCAAGATAGTTTTATCTCAGATTATTAAACTGGCAACGTTCTTAACTTGAGCAGCATAGTTGTCTATCGGTAATGGGTTCTCTTCTTTCATTTATATTTATTACCATTCCCTAGCGAGCGACGAGGAGCTAAGTCTTTGTCTCGACTTAATACTGGTAGAAGGCGCTATAATATAAAGTTTTAGGCGCGGTCTGATAACTTAGTGTTGGAAAATTATAGGTTGAATTGTATGACAGTGACGCTTCAAACATTTTGAGTATGTTCATAAAAATGTTTTGAATTACCTACGTTAAAATAATAGATGTTAATACCAAAATGTATTCGTTTGGTTGAACCGTGTAATCTACTTACATAATGACAATATTAAATTAATTCACTTCTACATAACTTAAATTCATTTATTTATTCATCCACTGACAGAATACGTACAGCCTAAAACCACTAAGTCTAGACCTATGAAATTTTGCACAAGTTTTCCATATACAAGATATAACTTAAATAACGCACAACCTCTTAAGGGGTGATTATACTCATCATTAAAAACAATTTTTACAACGGCACTAAACCTGCAATGTTCGCATAACTCGTCAAAATGTAGGGAATAGCTGATATTTTTTTCGTGATTTCAGGTTTGGTCCCATAGTAAAAGTTGTTCATAATGATGAGAACAATGACCCCTTAAGGGGTTGTGCGTTGTTTCAGTTACGCTTTGTATAACGAAAGTGAGCAACTAATAAGGACGGATTTTTTATTCATGTCTTAAAGAGGTGAAAATATAGAGATTTTAATCTCTTTTTTTGTAGTTTGCAAGTTCATCATGTTATCGATGGGAAATCCCATCGGGCACACGGCTCGTAGTGCCAATGGGATGATGACTAAAATTTTTTTTGCCCGTCATATAATTTATTTAAAAAATATTGGACACGTATTTTTTCTTTTCAAAAGATTACGGCGATAGCATGACGTTACTCTAGCTACAGTTGTGACATAGAGAGCCACACCCCAATTGTATTTTTTTTTCAATAATATGGTAAAGCAAAAAATACGTGTCTAATATTATTTTATTATCTGACTGACGGACTAAATAGAATTTCTTTTTTTTACTCAGGCAATAATAAAAATGGCAATAATTTTTTTCCTCAATGCTTAGTAAAATAATACGTGTTATTAATCAAGCCACAGATAAAAAATATTCCCAAAACGACAACAATTTAACAACGATTTGCTATGACAACAGCATTAAAAATCTTTCTACCAATTTATTCTGCTCATTTTGTGAAAACCTTATCTCCAGTTTTCAAAAACGATTTAAATAATTGATGTCGTTTCGGTTGATAACAGTTTCATATAGATGGCTGATATTTCGGCTAGGTATATCTGAAATGGTTCGCGATAAATTCAGTAGATTTTTGAGTGCGAATAAGAGTTATATTTGGGTTTAAACGCACTGATAAAAGTTATTGGCGTGTAATAAAATGAGGGAAAACAACATGTTTTGTGTGTTTTCGGCTTCATTTTATTTGGAAATGTTATTTTTACTGTTGAGAAATAGACGTTAGGTTAGTGGTAATTGATTTGAAAAATATTGTGTTGTGACCTCGTTATAGGCTTGAAAAAATAATGTTATAATACATTTTATCGACACCCATGCTATAAATCCTCTATAAAAGTAAAACAGCCAGTGCCATATTTACCATGATATCATCCAAACGTTTGATATAATGTTGTACTAAATTTCATTATGCAACTCCTTTGCTTTTTCGATCCCTTCCTTACTCACGTGGTATCTTTATGAGTTTCTATCTCGTCGAAATGTAGGGAACAGCTGATATTGTTGTGAGTAGGTGTAGTGAGTGAGTGGTGAGTGAGTGGGTGGGTGAGTGAAGTGAGTGTAAGTGAGTGAGTGTAGTGGTGAGTGAGTGTGGTGAGTGAGTGAAGTGAGTGTGGTGGTGAGTGAGTGGTTTTCGCGCTTTTCAGGTTTGCTCACATAGTAAAAGTTGTTCATAATGATGAGTACAATGACCCCTTATTAAAAGGTTGTACGTTTAAATAAAATTCTATTATTACCTATACAAACTTTGTTTGTATTGGATACTCAGCAATTAAACTTTCCATGAAAATACATACGAGTTACAACATTGTACAATACCTACCCTATGGTTTCAGAACCTTTTATAGAGGATTCATATTATGATGGGTGCAGATAAAGTTTTGTATGCAACTGTACATAATTAAGTATTAAAACACTCATGTGATACTATTATCACACTCACTGCGCCTCGTGTGATAAACCCACATTCATGTTTTAATACCCCTTATTATACAACAGTTGCATAAATAACTATTATAATGCGTTTCATTTTAGCATTTGTTTATTTTTTCAGGTCTGTTTTCATATTCTCTAGTGATTATCTTACTTTCTTGAAAATTAATGCTTTTCTGTCATTCAGTATTAGCAAGATATTAGAAAAAAAAAGTCAGGAGGTATAGTGGGAGACCCGATTGCAATGAAGTACCTTTCGCTGTATATACGTATTATGTATTAATATAGAGCCATGTGTATGTTCTCAGGTTTCAAGTGTCAAAAGTTTTTGTTTTTAGGGTTCCTTACCTCAAAAGAAAAAAAACGGAACCCTTATAGGATCACTAGTGTGTCTGTCTGTCACAGCCAATTTGCTCCGAATCTAATGGACCGATCAAGTTAAAATTTGGTATACATATGAATTTCTTTGACCCAAACACGCACGGGTAAAGTAAATAAATGAATTTTGAATATGGGGGTCACTTTTGTGGGGCAAATAAGAAAATAAAAACAAAAAATGTATGGTGACACACGTATTTCAACTACAATCTTAAGTTGTTATTGGGATAAATTAATCCCAACTACGATACCCTTCATTGTGCGTGGTCCGACACGCACTTGGCCAGTTTTTAATACAGAGCCATCTATAACTCTGCCAACAATTCTGCCACTTTACTTGGGAATAGCTAATAAAAAAAATTAAAAAAAAGTGATATCTACTCTTATAATTTCGTAGTTTTTTTATGTAAGTCAAAGTTAAAGGTTCATCAAAACTGTAAGAATCAGCCATATCATCATCACATAATTATGATTTTTATTTATTTATTTATAACACCTTAAACCTATCATTACAGGTTGCCCTAATGCGATAGTTAAGTCTACATATATATAATTAATATACTACCTATTATACTTTTACAATAAATTAACAAACACCTTAATTTAACTTAACTATAACATAACACCCTAAAGGTCGCCAAAGTAAAGTCGTTCAGGGAACAAGAAAACAAGTCAATTTTATCCGCTACCCTGTTGAGCGTGCACAGCGCGCGCGTCAGCGGTGCGCGCTGAAGCAGGGGGTCTACTCCCTTAGCACGAAGTCCGTAGTTTCGGCCTTCATTACGGGCGTTTCCTACTCCGTATCACTTACGGATGGATGATTGGTTCGGGGCCCGAACAAAGTATGAATGACAACATAATTTGCCAGTTGTCCCTACTCCCGATGGGTTTTTGCCCGTCTGAAAAATTTAACTTTTACGCTTGTTTTGATGAATCGTAATGTCAGACGGACGGATGAACGGACGGACGGAAAGACGGACGGACTTAGGGAGTAGGCCCCCTGATGGGTGCGCGCGGGCGTCACCACCAGCAGCGGCGGTCGCCGCCGCCTGCTCACATATTTATATGGAGGCCTACTCCCTAAATCCGTCCGTCTTTCCGTCCGTCCGTTTATCCGTCCGTCTGACATTACGATCTATCAAAACAAGTGTAAAAGTTAAATTTTTCGGACAGGCAAAAACACATCGGGAATAGGGACAACTGGCAAATCATGTTGTCATTCATACTTCGTTCGGGTCCTGAACCAATCACCCATCCGTAGGTGATACAGAGTAAGAAACGCCCGTAACGAAGTCCGAATCTACGGGCTTCGTGCTTAGGGAGTAGGCCCCCTGGTACGCACAGCCGGATTGACTGTAGTATGGCAAAATTTGAAATTTCACCCCTCATTACATGGAACAAGTATGTGGCTACTACTAGTTCCCGTTTAATCTCCCATTTATAATATCCAACCATTCCCAAAATAAATAAAGTTGGATATAATAATGGGTATCCTGGATATACTCCATGTAACCTCAAATACATAAACCTAATGTATTTGTTTTGTATCCGCTCTAGCATCGTACTGTATTTGTTTTTTATCCGCTCTAGCATCGTACTGTATTTGGTTTTTATCCGCTCTAGCATCGTACTGTATTTGTTTTGTATCCGCTCTAGCATCGTACTGTATTTGTTTTGTATCCGCTCTAGCATCGTACTGTATTTGTTTTTTATCCGCTCTAGCATCGTACTGTATTTGGTTTTTATCCGCTCTAGCATCGTACTGTATTTGGTTTTTATCCGCTCTAGCATCGTACTGTATTTGTTTTGTATCCGCTCTAGCATCGTACTGTATTTGTTTTGTATCCGCTCTAGCATCGTACTGTATTTGTTTTTTATCCGCTCTAGCATCGTACTGTATTTGTTTTTTATCCGCTCTAGCATCGTACTGTATTTGTTTTGTATCCGCTCTAGCATCGTACTGTATTTGTTTTTTATCCGCTCTAGCACGTATTTGGCTTCACTAGGACTCCAAATAGCCGCGTTGTATTCCAAGTGGCTCTTTACAAGTGCTTCGTACAAAGCTCTTAAAGCACTCATGTTGGTGAATTGATTTGCCTGTCTCAAGACAAACCCTAAATTGCGGTATGCCTTTTTGCATACCTCTATGACATGTTTGCGGAAGTGCAAATCCGTGGTGAAATGAATGCCCAGATCTTTGACCTCCATGACACGCTGCAGCGGTTTACCTTCTATGTGGTACTCGTGGTGACGCGGGGCGCGGGCGCTGGTGAATGAAAGGATAGAGCATTTGTCTACGTTGAAATAAAGTTTGTTTTCCTGATTCCACTCGGTGACTCGATCTAAATCCTGCTGCAGTATGTCATGATCGGCATTTTCCTGCACCACATGAATCAGCTTTACGCCATCAGCAAAGAGTAGACAAGTTGACTCATTGACAACTTTCGGTAAGTCGTCCACCACGAGGATAAAAAGGAACGGTCCAAGATTACTACCTTGGCTGACGCCCGATCTCGTGTAATAAATCTCAGAAAAGCTATTATCCATCAGCTATCACATTATCCTAGGTCAACGAGAAGTACCAGCCATGTGATTCTGTAAACCTCATTCTAAACTTCGAATAATCCGCTGTGAGTTTCTTGATTGGCGTTCTAAATTAAAAGTGTCAAATAAAAAACAAGTGAGAAGTGATGCAAAGTGAGAGTGAATAGCAAGCAAGTTGTTGTTTGAATTTTACGGAATCGACGTACAGAAGTAGTAGGGCTATAATCTTAAATAATATACATCTAGATCGAGCCACCGCGTGGCCGGTCATGAGACAGTAATATTAACAGTGAAAGTACTTTGTTTGGCAACATTTTTAAATTTCGCCATGCAAAGTACTTTGTTTGGCAACATTTTTAAAGCAAAAATACGGCACGCCGTAAGGGACAGAAGATACGATGCTTTGTCTCAATTTTCCAAATTATTTCGTATACAACGTGTAACGTTAAATGCGCAAAATCTCTTAAGGGGTCATTGTACTCATCATTATGAACAACTTTTATTATGGGACCAAACCTGAAATTGCGAAAAAAAAATCAGCTGTTCAGTACATTTATGTTCGCATAATTCGTCAAAATGTACTGAACAGCTGATTTTTTTTTCGCGATTTCAGGTTTGGTCCCATAATAAAAGTTGTTCATAATGATGAGTACAATGAGCCCTTAAGAGGTTTTGCGCATTTAACGTTACACGTTGTATATGTGTCTCACTTTCACACTTCACACTGTAATCATAGCAACGTCTAGATGTATAATGTCATTAGCTATAATAATTATGATGAGATTTTTTTTTTTGGTTAAGACTGGCTAAGACCAATATCAATCTGCCTAGCCTTTTCCCAACTATGTTGGGGTCGGCTTCCAGTCTAACCGGATGCAGCTGAATACCAGTATTTTACATGGAGCGACTGCCTGTCTGACCTCCACAACCCAGTAACTGGGTAATACGATACCCCTTGGTAAGACTGCTTGTCAGACTTTCGGGCTTCTGACGACCCGTAACGACTGTCAAAGATCCACGAATGACAGCCGGGACCAACGGCTTAACGTGCTTTCCGAGGCACGGAGGAATCTCGGTATGAAAAGATGGTCACCCATCCACTGACCAACCCCGGCAAGCGTAGCTTAACCTGATGGATCGACCCGTACGGCTGTAATTACTTAGCCACGAGCTCCTGGCTAAGACCATGACAACAATATTTAATCAAACAAAATAGGTTAATATCGATGAAAATAAAGTCTCAAAGTCGAGCCTCTATTAACGCAGTAAAGCATAAAATATCTGTCTCCGAAGGCCAAGAGATGTGGGCCAGACGTTTTTTCTCAAAGGAAAATAAATAAAAAAGAATTAAGTTAAATCTCGCTCTGACTGACGGGCACTAGACACGAAAGACGACCCAAAAATATATAATTTTTTACGTCCCCTTACAAATTCACGAAGTAAATTTTCTTTTGTTCCGGCGGCCTAGCCCGAACGCGCAGAGTGAATGTACCTACCTACCGTATACTTATTTGTACGATTTTAAAATTGCAAATTCTCGTCTCACACATAAATTCTTACAAACTAGACTAGCCCAATGCAGCTGAATACCAGTAATTTACTTGGAGCGACTGCCTATCTGACCTCCACAACCACCAGTAACTGGGTAATACGATACCTACCTCTTGGTAAGACTGGTTGTCAGACTTTCGCACTTCTGACAACCCATAACGACTGTCAAAGATCCACGCATGACAGCCGGAACCAAACGCTTAACGTGCTTTCCGAGGCACGGAGGAGTCTCGGTATGTAAAGACCCATCCACTGACCAAACCCAGCAAGCGTAGCTTAACCTGATTCATCGACCCATGCGGCTGTTATTACTCAGCCACGAACTCCTCCCATATGGAAGTAGCTATCACAGGTAAAACTAGCTTACGAATCTATTTAGACGGACGACCAGTTTGGCAATAAAAAATGCTACCATTGGTAAGCAAAACGATTCGTTTTTGTTTACAGGAACCGAGCTTAAGTCCTATGACTTTAATTATTTATATTTATGGATAATATTAATTGTGCTTCCCGCATAAAAAAAGCCAAAATGCTATTGGATTGTTGTAGTTATTTTCAATTTTAAAAATCGTTGGAATTTAAGTTATGATTACATCGCGCGTTCGTGCTAGGGAGGTTAATGGTCCTTCAAACAGGTGCAACACGCGACGCGAATCGCACGTGTTATATTTGATGATTATTTTTATAATTTTTAGCACTATACAAGTGAAATTGAGATTACGTTGAATTCGGAAGTTGGTTCGGTTGTGATTAAAATCATAGAATCATTGTAAAACCACCTTTAGATAATTAATTCTCGAAGCAGTTGTTTGGTGGATGTTCAAGTGGTGTTCTAGTGCCGTTGTGATGTGAAATAGACCTACCAAGTGTCACGTAAGTTACGTAATTTGATAGTATACCTACCTTAAATATTGCTAATGTGTCAAAATTGAACCATGGAATATTCATGTTCTTTTCCTAGCTATGAAATGTGTTGATAATACTTTAATACTGTTTCCACGGAGTTTCTTGTCTTTCTTCTCCACGAAGACCTAGTTTTGGAACGGGCAAATAGCTTTCTCATTATAGATGAATAATTATTGACAAGTCTAATTGAAATATATAAATATCTAGTCTTGTCTTTCTGTGCTTTTCTTTATGAAATCGTTCCCTTAAACACCGTATTCATAATATTTTCATGCACAATGGATGGAAATAACCACTTGACAATCATGGCTTGCTATTTGTGTGGTATCTGTTTATACACATGTAGTTATATTGTATTTAATCTAACACACGCAACACAAAGGCAACGATCATCGCGCAACACGCGGTGCCTTTATGCCGCGTGCGATTCGCGTCGCGTGTCGTGCCTGTTTGTGGGAGCCTCTATGTGGAGTTAGTGCCTTTAAATTAAATCGATTAGACTTTTTTCCTGTTTCGTTCTATGAGATCTGATATAATATGAGCTCTCACTCACTGTAACTAGAATTCAAAGAAATGTAAATACACACGGTACTCCAATTAGTAGAAAATTCTCGTTATATTATATTCTTTACTAGCTAACCTACGAGTACTTATACGGTCTACAATTTTCTAAATTCGATATACTTACGCTACCGCTAAGCTCTTCAAAATCCGATCACAAATCAGTCGAAGCTCTTCATAAATCACGTGCAACCTATTCTTGAGTTAATGAGTCATTAACCTGAGAGGCTCTTGGTGAAGGCTCTAGATAATTATACTTGAATTAACTGAATGATCATAAACGTTTAATGAACTGTATGGCTCTTTCGGGCGCGAAGAGGAATGTGCTAATTTTTTTGTAGATGGAATTTTTGTTTGAACGATTTTCTGCTTAACAAAATATTATGGGTGCTTTCACTGCAAGGATAGATAGAGAAGGCGGATATACTTATAGTTGCAAGTTATTTTGTAAAGCTCATGTAATACTGGTCTTGTATAATTTTAATTTATTTTCTAGCTGACCCGACAGATGTTGGATCCTGTCTTAGCTATGATTATTCGAATGCACCACTTCACCATAGCACCAGAGAGTGCTATTTGGTGAAGTGGAACTGATGATGAAGACCACATAATTATGGCCATCGGAACTACCAATAAGTATTCACGGGTTGCGGTTTCATTACCAATTTATGCTCCTCCGTCACAATGCATATGGTGGTGATTTCACCATCAGCTCCAGTTGTCCTGATTTTTACTAGGAGAACTCCTCAACAATTAACGTCCCAGGATCGGGAAAAGCATTATTTTGTAAAAGAAGATGCGCAGTTGACATTAGGATATTGTTCCTTCTCAGACCAAGAAAAAAAGATAGACGGCGCGCCGCGAACATCAAAAGTGAAGCCATAAAACCGTGCTCCTGCAAGTAAACATACACGCTCACGCACACACCTACACTAAAACCATGCTCATCGCTCTTAGTACGTCACGAGTTGTCGTCAAGTAAACTTAAATTAAAAAAATAGAATTATGCCTTCCTGTGTAGTGAAAAGTTGCAAAAACAACAGCAAATCACATAAAAAGTCTCACGGAATCACTTTTCACTTGTAAGTACTTGACATAACATCGTTTCTCTATTATTAAACTGTGAATTTTAGGTTACTTGGAACAAAAAACGTCAACAAACGAAAGCAGTGACGTAAAGTATGGATGTTGCCATAATACGATTTAAAATTTCCCATTCGATTAATATATTTTAAATAAATATGATTTATTACTTCCCGTTATATTCCCATTTTCTTTTAATATTTTAAGTATTCTTTCTTTTGGTGTTTTTATTTAATATTTTAGGTTTCCAACTAATAATGAAACAAAAAATAAATGGATAGTAGCTATAAGAAATAGTCGGAATGATCCGGAATGGTTGCCATCGAAAACCAGCGTGGTTTGTTCTGATCATTTTGATGATAACGATCTCTATAGGAAAGAGATAGATGTATGGATGAATAGGCAAATTTAGGCAGTTAATGGACAGTCCATCTTCTATGTCTATGGTCATATTAGTATCTAAGTTCATTGTATACATGTCAATAGTTGTTTTTCTGTCTTTCTAGATAGTGGACAATTTCATACAGGTATCGCAGTCCATCCTCTATGTCTACTTTCCTACCCACACAAATATCCCCAAATCATAGGGAAAAAATTTAACAAATGACAACCCTTCGATGCACACATAGAAAAAAAGTGGCTTCAGTTTTAATGTTCACGGCGCGCTGTCTATCTTTTTTCTTGGTCTGAGTGTTCCTTAGATAAAATTACAAACTGACCCACTGACCTTTTTTTAAAAAAAATAAAAAAATAACCGACTACCAAAAAAAAACTGCAAAGTGAAAAATAACTTTAATTTCGGAAGTCGGTGGCAAAAACTAAAATACAGATCCAAAGACACCGACTTCCGAAGTTATTTTTCACTTTGCAGTTTTTTTTTTTTTGGAAGTCGGTTATTTTTTTTGTAAAAAAGTTTTTATTTTTCACGTTTTAGTGGGTCAGTTTGTAATTTCTCTGGCTTTAATATCAGCCGCACAGGTCGATTGATCAGGTTAAGTTACGTTTGGTGCAGTCGGTCCATGGTGGGTGACCATCCGTGCCTCGGAAAGCACGTTAAGCCGCTAGTCCCGTCTGTCATTCTTGGATCTTTGCAGTCGTTACGGGTCGTCAGAAGCCCGAAAGTCTGACAACCAGTCGTTACCGTATTACCCAGTTACTAGTTTGTGTAGGTCAGATGGGCAGTCGCTCCATGTAAAATACTGGTATTCAGCTGCTTAGGGTTAGACTGGAAGCCGACCCCAACATATCTGGGAAAAGGCTAGGCAGATAGATTTAGATCTTAAATCTGTTATTTAGGATAAGAAATCCTCAACCGAAAAACTCAATAATAAACCTTATGCTCAGCATCGCAGTCGTGAAAAAAGACAATGGATCCATCATGGTTCAGTTGAGAAAAAAGGATGGTGCTATAGGTCGTATATAGCTCCGTCTCTCTCACACTGGGTCCATGATCTTTTTTCACGTCATAGTACGGCCCCAGTATACTGATGTCAACAATGTCTGCAACTTTCCCATAATCTTCACCTCACTACTCCACCCGCTACTTGCCGACATTATCAGTGCGCGTGAACTCAGTCAAGCCTATATGTTGCAAAATCGTGTTTCAAACTAATTTCCTTGAGCTCCAACTTTGTCTGGATAGCACTAAGCTTATTGACGTCTAGAACAGCTTACGAAGACTGGCTGGGGAAGCGGGGTATTCGGTAATTTAGTTTAGCTTAGAGTATATCTTTGTAGTAATGAAATATCATGATTAGCTGACGTGGAAGCCTCTGAATCATTGATCTCCAGGGTCATTTCGCTCTTTGCGTACAGGTTTCATATGTTTCTGTTTGATTTTTCAAGAGAATACTGATATGATTCCCTAATTATTTAAAGCTCAACTTCTTTTGTGAACCATACCCAAATAAAATTTTAGATTTTTATTTTCACTTGTCAGCAATTCAAACTTTATCCGGTATTGAAACATCGAAAAAACATTTCCTTACCGATCATCAATGTTCATTCATATCAGTAAATGCAGTGTTCACATATGCATTAAAGCAAAGTCCGACGTAGGTAACCCCCATTCCTCCCATCTTAGGTTAGATAATAAACCGGCCGCACCGCAGTTGGCCGCACTTTTTATTGCGGCCAGGCCGTAAACCGCACTCCAGCGTCTTGTTTGTACCTCGTGCGGTTCGCTTTACGTTTCATTTTTAATTTTGTGCGAAAAATGCGGTTTTTATTCAGTAGTAATAAGACTTGAGTGATGTATTATTTATTTAGGTTTTCTTGCTGTACGTTGTTATACAGGGTGACCTGAAATTAGTGGCGGACTCGTTAAGGGGTGATAGTAGGCATCAATTCCAGTCGATATCACTCTTAGACCTACTGTCCTAAAGTTAACCCATTTCAAGATATTCCTACTTAAAGAATTTTACAAAAAAAATCCTACTTTAAATCTTTTTAAACGATTTTCGCGTAAGATACCGACATTTACGAAGATATCGCTATTAATAATTCCTTACTTAGAATATCTTTGATGCAAAACAAAAAAAAAAGTACCAGAAAGACCAATTTTTAGGATTTACAGCTACCTATTTTAAGATTTAAAGTAGGGTATTTTTTGTAAAATTCTTTAAGTAGGAATATCCTGAAATGGGTTAACTTTAGGACAGTAGGTCTAAGAGTGATATCGACTGGAATTGATCCCTACTATCACCCCTTAACGGGTCCGCCACTAATTTCAGGTCACCCTGTATAATATGTCTGTCTTTGTTTAGCTTTATGTTTCTTTTTTAGGCATTTATACTAGCATTTGTATTTTATTGTATTGTATTTGCCCGCGGCTTCGCTCGCGTTAATTTATAATTTGACAGTCAATTCGGGTTGTACTCTGCTTGTAATATTTATTACAATTCAATCATGATTCGAAAAACACGTGGCGCCATATATTATCATAAGGACGTTATTATGGTTTTCCTCGGGAACAGGGGGCTTACTATGAGCTCTTAAAGCAGGGCAGAAGTTGTTTCCAGTGAGAGAGAGTGACAGTGCTATAGGTCGTATATAGCTCCGTCTCTCTGCACTTCTCCCACTGTACTTTTTTTCGGGATGAAAGGTACCCTATGTCCGTTTCTGTACACCTGGCGTATATGTAAAATTTCCGGTTTAGGCGTGAGAAGGTAACAAACAAACGAACAAACTTTCGCATTTGTAATATTAGTTAGGATACAAAATCTTTACATACCGAGACTCCTCCGTGCCTCGGAAAGCACGTTAAGCCGTTGGTCCCGGCTGTTATTCGTGAATCTTTGACAATCGTTACGGGTCGTCAGAAACCCGAAAGTCTGACAACCAGTCTTACCAATGGGTATCGTATTACCCAGTAACTGGGTTGTGGAGGTCAGATAGGCAGTCGCTCCATGTAAAATACTGGTATTCAGCTGCATCCGGTTAGACTGGAAGCCGACCCCAACATAGTTGGGAAAAGGCTAGGCAGATTGATTGAGGATACAAAATACGAAACATCACGCTGCGCTATAAAACGGGAGCCTAGACGTAGGCAAAAAGGCTGTCAAGCTAAAATGGGTTTGGGCGGGTCATGTCAGCTGCTTAGCGACTGCAAGGCAACAGCCTCCACACGGTGGGTGCCTGAGGATGGACGGTGCCGCCGAGGCCGGCCCAGAAAGAGGTGGCGAGACGACCTAGACACGTACCGCAAGGCTTGCATCAGGTGGACCTGGAAAATGATGCTTGGAAGGATTTACGAGAGGCCTTTGCTGAGGAGTGGCACAGTGCTGGCTAACATTAAAAAAAAATGTGGATATTCAGAGTTCATCGTGTGCTGAAAACACCTTTGATTCACTAAATTATCCAATCACCGAGGTTTATTTATTTACTAGCAGCGCCCGACGATTTCACCGGTGTGAGTCTCGAACCCGTAACAATATCGGGATGAAAAGTTATCCTATGTGTTAATCCAGGTTATAAACTATCTGTGTGCTAAATTTCATCAAAATCCGTTTAGTAGTTTTTGCGTCAAAGAGTAGCAAATATACAAACACACACACTCACAAACTTTCGCCTTTATAACACGAGTATGATAGAGTCTAGATATCAAATTCAAATTCAAAATTATTTATTTGTGACACAGGTAAAATGTACATGATGTTATAAAATAAAAATATTGTATCACTATGCAAGGCGTACAAATGTTGTTCACAGTAATAGATAAACAGGTAGTAAGTAGGTATTTATAGCCTTTAAAATTATAAAATACTGCTATATATATAACCATCTTAAATATTTAATTTAATTTAATTTATTTATTTATATCATATTCAATTATCCATATTTTTGTTAGTAGTATACTTAAGAATTATGTTAGTAACCAAAGATTCAAATTCACCAACATTTATACTATATTCTAAAATTAAAAATTATGAATTATAAAGTAAGTAGTATATTTAGTAATAAAATAATCATAAACAAAACAATACAAATTAAGGAAACAATTTAATATCTAGGTAAACTTATGAAATTAAATTAACTAAAATAAGTAGGTAACAAATATATCTGAGAATAGTTCTATTTTTCTTCTAAATATTCAATTATGGTGTAATATGCTTTCTGAATTAGCGAGCAAAGTTTTGTAAACAGCTGGTAGGTAATAAATTCGGACATGAAATCATGCAAATGCTGTTCAATAAGCTATATCAACAAACTTGCTCAATATTAATTTAACTGTAATCAACATCTACCACTATCAGTTCTATGAAATTGAACACAATAAGTGCGGACTTTGACCCCCAGTCAAATCAAGAGAAAACCACTTAATTCATCATTTGGCTGCCCCAAATGACAGACACAGCCATTCTTCAGTCACTTCATGAATAAGAGATGGCGATTTCACGAGCCATTGCCTGAGACAAGTACCTGAGGTACATGAAGGATAGAAAAACTTTGAGCATAAGAAGCTAAATAACTTATTTATTGAACGAATAAATCTTTGATATATTCAGGGTTCCGTATAAATTTCTATGACCCAAACATGGACGTGTAACGTAAATAAATGAATTTTGATTATGGGGGTCATCTTTGGGGGGCAACCCCAAAGATGACCCACATAATCACAATTCATACAAATTATAAGAAAATAAAAAAATAAAAATTGCAAACCGTACCGGTAAATTTTTAGGTTTTCTAATTTTGGAGATAAGGGGGGAGGGCCTTATCTCCGAAACTACTAAACGTAAGAATTAAAAAAAAAATACAGAAATTAGTTCCATATCTATAGACTACAGGCAAACCTATAAGAAGTCTATGGTCTTAGAATAACATGGTAAATCTCTCAATATTTCGTCCCAACTACGAAACCCTGCATTGTGCGTGGTCTGATACGCACTTGGCTGGTTCTTTTTTTCCTGTAAGCAAAAGTTTTACAGCTTTCGGATAAAGTATTGTTTGAATTATTGGAACGAAGTTCTTGCAGTAGGAGTTGACTGGTAGTAATTGTCACGTAACGAAAAAGCATTCATACACGTTATCCCCTCCATGCGACTTTCTTCTTTCGAATTTGGTCAAAATGAAAATCCAAGATGGCATCTGTGAAAATTTTCAAATTTTTTTCATCATGGGTGTCGTTTTCATGGTTTTCTTGGTGATAAAGCCAATTAGTGACGTTAAAATTTAAATCCAAGATGGCGGCTGCGAAAATTTTCAAATTTTTTATCATGGGTAACGTTTTCATGGTTTTCGAGGGTGCTAAAGTCGATAATGAAGTCAAAATGAAAATCCAAGATGGCGGCTGCGAAAATTTGGTTTTCGTTTTAAATCATACGTGAGAAGGAATTTCACTCCTGACGGGGGTCCCCCGACCGCACAAGTTATTTTTTAAGTTATTGTTCTAACTTCCTTTTTTATGCTAACTGTATTTTTTACGAAAGTAGAATCCATTACTACGCTAGCAACATGAGATGAAAGTGGTTTTTTATTGATGTTTTTACTTTCGGTCACATAGGGTACAGCTAGTGTAGAATATCTTATGCTTTATACCAATTTATTAAGTCTCACCACAGCCTTCATATCAGATCTAAGTTAAAATGTAATACTTATTACATGTTAACTTAGATCTGATATGAAATACTGTGGTGAGACTTAAACCCAATCTTTGAACCGCAATCTCAACCACTTTGTTCAAAAAGACGTTTTAAAGTAATTAAATATAGGTACAGCGTGTATCAGAAAAATGTGTGTCAAACTTAAGGGTGTGGTACAAACCATCAAACTGAACAACTTTCTTCATGAGACCAACATCTTAATTGCGAAAAAATAATCAGCTGTCCCATACATTTTGTTCGAGTACCTAGGTATTGAAGTTTTGTATGGAACAGATTAATAATTTTTTGCGATTACGAAGTTGGCCTCATAGATAAAGTTTGATGGTCTGTACCACACCCTTAATAAGGACCACTATTTCTAATACACGCTGTAGAATTAAGTTTATTCTAAGTTCAATTTAATATGTTTTACGTATGTAAGATGATGTAGGATTACAATTGCCATTACAAACCAACCAAAACTTTCTGGCGATAATTCCTTAATGACTTTTTAATGTTCGGGACTATAAGGTAAAAGGTATCGGAGCCGCTTATTTATTTCTAAGAATGTTAGAAACTTATTGTAATCTATACTAAGTAGTATATAAAATAAAGTCGCTTTTCGTGTTTGTCTGTGTAGCCGCGTTGTTCTTCTAAACTACGCAACGGATTTTGATACGGTTTTCACTATCATTTAGAAAATTTATTTCGGAAGGTTTATATGTATAATACATTAATATTTAACTTATATATCAGATCACACTAACATTATAAAGGCGAAAGATTGTGAGAGTGTTGTGTGTATGTATGTTTGATACTTCTTCACGCTCAAACGGCTGTCTCAGAAACACGCAAATACTTGACATTACTCAAGTAAGATTCATAATAAAATATTTCACTGTATTTACTTAATTTACTTTAAAATGTACTATCCTAAAACTTAAACATTTTCTCACAATTCTTGGCAGTGACTTAGGTTTCATTCCCGAATACTTCCGAAGTAGATCGTTCGCAGTACGATCACGTAGACTTTAGATTTTAAATATAAATTGTCGTAAATTCGGCTGAGAAATAACGAGGAAACTTTTAGTTGTTCAGAAGACTGTTGAAATGGTGTGACCGGCGAGCTATTATTATGTGAAGAGGAGCAGTGAAATCTTTGTTGTTCAAACTCCCGTGTCATTTGGGTTGCCTTAGAAAAGGAGTTTTGATTTTAGGAATACCTAATACGCAGGTACGTTTTAGCAGTCCATCTGAGAATCTTTTCGACAGCGGACATTTAAAATCTATATAAATAAAAAGAGAAGTCCTGACTGACTGATTGACTGACTCATCAACGCCCAGCCCAAACCCTTGGACCTAGAAAGCTGAAATTTTGCACAGTTAACAGTAACGTTTCCTTTAATGTAGACAAGGAATAAGGAAGGAATTCCCGGTAGCAGGTTCCCTTGGAATATTTTCCGACATCCACGCGGGCGAAGCCGTGGGCAAAAGCTAGTCTGACATAATTACCCTTTTTTTTGTGGATGGGAAATCATCAAATGACTTCTCCCGCTCTGGGTGGAGCGGAAGGGCGTGTCAGACTTTTACTGACTAAAACCCACCCGTGTTCCTTCAGTTGCCTATGCCAGGGCTACGGTATTTCTTTCGAACAGCCCGCGACCCCGGCGGCGAAATAATGACCCTAAGGGTCAGTTGCCACCAAACGGAAAAATACTCCCGGATGCTCGAGCACTTTTTAAATTTCACTGAATAAGTAAGTGTATCATTATTGACTTTAAGTATGAAATTCGACGCAGACATCACGCTTTGTCTGCGTCGAATTATTTTATCCGACGAAAAAAAAGGAGCAGGTCTCATTCGACATGATATTTTGTTTTTTTAATTTATGACCATGGTTAACTTTTTACAGAGTAGTCCGATTTCAAAGATTCTTGTTCTGTTCGGGGTTCTATTTGATCTTTATTATTATTTATTATCTTTACGCATACGCAATAAATTGTAAACTCATTTAACCAAATACATTCGTAAAATTGAAATAAATGAATGCAAATTTTGAAATTTATGCTTCATCCAAGTTGTATCATACTACTGTACCTATATTAATTTTTTGGTCCTATGTCTGGAATCATACCAGAGAGGAGCTCGTGGCTAAGTAATAACAGCCGCATGGGTCGATCCATCAGGTTAAGCTAAGCTTGCTGGGGTTGTCCGTGGCTGACCATCTTTACATAACGAGACTCCTCCGTGCCTCGGAAAGCACGTTAAGCCGTTTGTCCCGGCTGTCATTTGTGGATCTTTGACAGTCATTACGGGTCGTCAGAATCCCGAAGGTCTGACAACCTGTCTTACCCGGGGGTATCGTATTACCCAGTAACTGGGTTGTGGAGGTCAGATAGGCAGTCGCTCCATGTAAAATACTGGTAATCAGCTGCATCTGGTTAGGCTGGAAGCTGACCCCAACATAATTGGGAAAAGGCTAGGCAGATGATGAAGTATGGTATCATACCTCACGCTACACGTCACGCTTAAATTAAATACCTATACCATTGTTATGGAAGAGCGGAGCCTTCTAACACAGGCATTATCTGCCTAAAAGGAGACTTCGAATACAAAGGGAATTGCCCATCAGCCATATAAAAAAATGCTTGATATGGACAACAATGAAATATACGCCAAATTGCACTACAAATCGTAGGGAATCCATTACAAATTCAATAATTATCAAAAAACTAGGTAGAAGCCAGTTCCAATCATTTTTTCTAAAATATAGGTTAAGTCAAGGTTAAGGATTAATATGCAATAATTATACAACAAAACAGCATTTAAATGTTTTAATCATCATTAAAAACCACTAATATACCATAAAGAAACTGTGCAGGAGGATAGATATTGGATTGGTACCGGGCCCAAGCTAAGTACCATATTATTGACATAGTATGAGCACAGGTACCAACTGTTCGCCGTCCCACTAGGTAGTTACAATAACGATGCTATATATGCCTACTTGTCGACTATCTGGTCGACTGGTTCCTGGTGTCTCGGTGATAGTTTGAATTGCTAATCTTAGACATGCATCACAAACAACACTGTCTTGTTCAACCTGTGAAAAAGAACAAACCATAATGTACTTATTGTTGTATGTCAGTGCGTTCAACATAAATAGGCAAGACACCTAGGGAATCTCAGTACTTACAGCTTGTGGTGTTATCCATGCCTGTATTAAACCACGTACTTCATCATTTTGCACTGATAAAAGATTACGTCTCATCGATGCAATATCGAGATAGCAATTAACACAGTGTACGTTTCTATCCATTTTTAAATAAACACGGCACATGTCCGAAATAATAGCAGCGTCGTTTAGTATAAAGCAGGTTCAGGTCCGTCGTCAAAAAGCCGAGTCGGAAGTTTCGGCGGGTCCAATCTAAGCCCGTGTTCAAAAATGGGTAACGTGTACAGAAGTAAAATCAAAATCCTTAAAAAATGGCCAAAGTCGTCGTTAAATATCCTAAAAAGTAATATACTAGTAACTCAAGTCGCAAACGCAAAACCATGAATCGATCAAATCAACAATCGAAAAAATTAAATGCAGTAATGTCAAAGTGTCAGTAAGGCAAAGGACATTATGATGCATACAGCCTACGATACGTTTTCTATTTTGAAAATAATTTGATTTTAATTAATATTGACATGCATATATTATTTTAATTAGATTTACGGTATAAATAGGTCGAATTATATTAAATGAATGATAACTGTGCAATAATTCTATAAAATAGTTCGTTAAAGATTATTTGACGATTCCTGTTTGGCTGAATGTCGATTACTCATGTCAAATAAACACTGACCTCCATGATAAAATAAGAAGGAATTAGACGGATATCAAGTTAAATATTTTAAAGATCGTTATATTTTCACCCTAGGTATACAAACTTGAGAATTATTTCATTATACCTAATTTATTCTAAATAGAATTAGGGACTGTAAGTAGTTTCTGTCTATTTCAAGCATTTTTCAGGCATTCCCCTTTGTAACTATTTGCTGATTTGTGACAATAAACAATTTTTTATTATTTATTATACCTCCGCCTTGAAACCGTAATCGTAGAAGTTCAATTCAACTGACTCGCATGATGTACCGCTACTCGAAAAAGGAGGTACCTATGTAATATTTACTGTAAAAGTTGTACAAGTTTCCGCAATAAACCTTTAAATGTAAGAGAAAAAAAAACTTTTTCATAAAAAAAAAAAACAACAGACTTCCAAAAAAAACTGCAAAGTGGTTTGCAGTTGTGTTGGTTGTTTTTTTTTTTGTAAAAAAGTTTTATTTTTCGTTCATTCCCGATGTCCAACACCTGTTTGGCCACCACTGGTGGACAGCGAAACAACTTTGTAAATTATCATTCGCCACCACTGGCGGACAGTGACACGGATTTTTAAACATTCCTATGGCCACCACTGGGGGACAATGGTACAACTTTTGATCCAATTCCCACTGGCCATCAATTCAAATTATTTTATCTAGTGTTTCAGGGGAAAATCATTACGATCCTTGCATGAATGGAATTCGAGTCGTGCGGACGCGGGTGCGGGTTTTTTTTAGTTTGTAATTTATCTAAGTAGCCATAGCCTAATGTCAGCTGCTCATCTTTTACAAAATATGGTACGTTAATTGTTGAGGAGTTCTCCTAGTAAGAACCAAGAGCTGATGGTGTAGTCACCATCAGCTCCACTTCAGCTTATGCATTGTGACGGACGAGCATAAACTGATGATCGAATCGCCACCCGTGAAATACTTATTATTGAGTAGTTCCGATGGCCATTATGTGGTCTTCATCATCAGTTCCACTTCACCAAATGGTGCTTTTCAAGAGCAAATGCACAAGTTACTTTAAAAAATACCCAAATCTCTATAGGTGTGTCTATAAAATTTGAGGGTTTCGCTCGATTTCCATGGGATCCCTTCATCAGATTCTAGCTTGGTGACAGTGGGACCCATCAAATAAAAAAAGACTTTTTAAAATCAGTCCACAATTGACGGAGAAATCGGTGTACAAACATAAAAAAATATATATATGTCGGAGAAAGTAAACAAAGAGTTGATTGTTGGTTGTATACGAATAGATAATATTGATGGCTAATTAAGTCTTAATTTAATTTGATTTATTACATTTTTACATTGTGTAAAACCTAACAAATTTATTAAAAGTCACTGCATTGTATAACGTCCAATCAGAGCAGAGGGTAGACCTAGAGTGGGGTCGAGGCGCCATCTTTACGTTCGCCGAGTGGAGCGTGCAGTCTTGTAACGGTGGTTGATCGAGGTGGATCACAAGTGGTGAAGTTAGATCGGTGCCGCGAACCTGCTGCTCCTTTATAGTTAAAATTACCTACCTAGTGATTCAAATTGTAGAACTAAAATCGCGCGTGTGTGTATGTAAATAGTGTTTTGTGCTCGCATATCACTATGACGCCCACTAGACCCAACGTGAACACTAAAAACGATGTCGAGGAGGACGGTGTTTCTCCGACATATATATATACGCGACGAATTGATAACCCCCTCTTTTTATTTGAAAAGTCTGTTAATATACGCGACGAATTGATAACTTCCTCTTTTTTTTTGAAAAGTCGGTTAAAAATAGAAAGTAGCGTTCCTAGTTTAAAATAGCCCTCTAACTTTTCAACTTCCTGATTCATTTTACATTTCCTACATTATCTGTAGCACTAGTACATACATCACATTACTTGGAGTAGCAGTAACATGCTATAGGTTTGCAGCATTTTCAAGTTGAAAGCCTTTTAGAGCCGCTCGGATTACCCTATGCAGATATGCGTGACCCGGATAGCCGGGTGGCCGTATAGACGGGTAACCGTGTAGCCGGGTATTCAGCGAGTGCAACTGTGGAATCACTTTACGATTTATTCAGACGAATGTCATTTTATATCATTTAATCAATCTCAACTGCATAAAGTTTTCACATTCATAGATATTTTACTCGCAGAAACTTCATCAAAGATTTCAGCAGCCTGATTATTTATTTGAATTTCATGTAGGTACAGAGTGGTACATAAGTAGACTCCTATTTCACTATGTCCAAATAGCCACTACTCACCGACTAAATTCAAAAATGGAACAGAATTTGTATGAAATTATCTGCCAAGCAAGCTAATAGGAACTTAATCGTAGGTGGTGAAACAGGCCCTGAATTCCACAAGGCATTATCTACCAGTCATCCTTTGCGTTTTACAAAAAAAAAGAAAACAACCGTAATTTTATTCGCTTTATGTTTGAATCACCAGTAGATCATACAAATAAGTTTTGGAGAAACTATACAGCATCAATAGTTTTTAGTTAGACGAATATTCATTGATAAACTGAGACTATTGATTAGAATTACCTAGGTAGTTCATAGCAGAACTCGAACCCACAAACTCAGTGCGTAAAAGCCATAGCAAGTGCCTAATCCAAAAAAAAAACATACACTTGGGGAATCCCAAAGGGTTAGGCAGGGGTGTATACTACACCCACATTTGTCTAGTTATGTTTAAGTAGTAATTATTATTTCCTTTATTTCATTAATATAAATATAAATTACCTACATTTTTAAATATTAGAATATAGAAATTATAAAAACATTTAAAAATATAAAAAATAGTAGCCCACCGGTATCGAGAACAGGGTCCAAATAAGAACAAGTTGTAATAATTTATTATTATTAGGATTTAATTTATATATATTTATTTGTATAATGTACAAAATATGCTAATTAATAGTGCCGTGCTTTCCTTTAATTTAAAAACATGTGCGATTTATAATTACGACCAAGATACGTCAATGCTGCATATGTCTTTAGTTGGTAAGCATTTATGTATATAAATTAATAAACAATCCTGGCTTTAAACATTCCAGATTACATCGCCGATGTACCACTTCTTAAATAAAGTTACTGATGTAGCAAAAGAAACCAGAAAAAAAGTACAATACAATTTTTTCTCAAACATACAATCTTAAGAAGCAACACTACAAGATATGCCTGTTAAGAATCAGTGTTGCCCTCTTTGTCTGGAGCTCTTGCAATACTGGCATACTTCCAAACTTTATTGATTGCTTACATAACATGCCATCTTATGTAACGTTTTATTTGGCCTATCGTGTCTGTGGCGGGCTCAATGGGTTTGTGGAACTCGATTAGGTATTATAGGTACTTAATTCCTAAAAAAAGTTTTTTTTGTGTAGGAATCGTTCTGGAAACTCGCCGACATTCTGTGAATCTCGCATAAGGAAAAGTAGATTTTTTTCTATAATACACTTAAACTTGGTTAAGTGAGACATCAAGGGACCTGCAAATTTGTCTCACTTATAGAGGTATTGCACTTACCCAGTGTCTCAGATATCCAGGTATAGATAAATATCTGACTCATTTACAGAGAGGTCAGAAAACAGGTTATTTTAATATATATAGATAAAGATGTTTTGTTTGGTACTTACAGTACTTGGTGGTACAGGGAATAGGTTATACTTTACCAGTAGGCAAGTAAAAGTTACAAAATTATAAACAAATCTACAAAAATTTTACAAACGGAACAAAAAAACAACACGAAACGCAAACAATTCTTATTTTAAACATTAGAAACAACCTGAGTTTAAATTTTTTTACACTCAAGAATTCTGTTATGCTGTAGTATGCTTTGACTGTCAAAAAGCTACGAAGACTTAGAGTATTTTATCATATATATGACCGGAGCCAAGCAGTAAACACTTGCGCATTAGTGCTGTCTTAGCGGACTGGATCACACAGTCGTCAAAAGCCCGAAAGTCTGACAACCAGTGTTACCAAGGGATATCATATTACCCAGTTACTGGATTGTGGAGGATTGTAAAGTCATATTACCAAATACATTCGTAAAATTGAAATAAATGAATGCAAATTTTCAAATCTATGCTACATCCAAGTTGTGTCGTACCTATATGAATTTTTTGGTCCTATGTCTGGAATCATACGAGAGAGGAGCTCGTGGCTAAGTAATAACAGCCGCATGGGTCGATCCATCAGGTTAAGCTACGCTTGCCGGCGTTGTTCGTGGAGGGGCACGTTAAGCCCGTGGATCTTTGACGGTCTGACAACCAGTCTTACCAAGGAGTACCTATCGTATTACCTAGTTACTGGGTTGTGTAGGTCAGATAGCCAGTCGTTCCAAGTAAAATACTGTTAGACTGGAAACCGACCCCAACATAGATGGGGAAAGGCTAGGCAGATTGATTTTTCTAAACAACAATAATTACAAAAGAGGGGTGAATTACCAGTCCAGTCAACGAAAGTCAGTGACCTAGTTGACCATGTCGGCTAATCATATCACGCTCACAATTTTGCGGGAGACCGAACAGCAGGGTCAGTTAGATTAGATACACTAGGGATTTTAAGCAATTTTGGTTGTCTTGGCTACTTTCAGTTTTATTTTACGGTTGCTTATAATCGTAATTGAGATGCACACATACCATTTTGTTAAAACATACAACCTCCTGCGACATCATAATATTGGTGCCCATTCTGTTGTGCTATTTAGGCTATTGTTAACTTTTTCTTTCATAGAAAACAAGAAAGAGATGGACGTAAATTAGAGCTGCCAAATTTAGTTGAACTAATATTTCCATACAGATTTAGACGACACGTAAAACATGTCGACTAAAAACACGGTGAAGCGCAAGGCGTAAACTAGTTTGACATCTCTAACTTAATTTATAGCTAAAGCCGTCCTGTTCTCGCACTGCCTGTTAGTAAAAGAATCGGCACCAATGTGTGGCTTCAGTTATAATTTGTGTCTCTTTCCAGTATTCCCATTTGGCAAAGTTGTGTTCAAGTTAAAGATAATTAATTACCCCGTGAACAATCTGTTTTGGTGTCTAATTTTCCAGTAGCTATAATTATGTGTACAGATGATGAACTCGTCTTTAATATTTGCGCATCAATTTTATGACTGACTCGTAAGAAAAACTGTTTTACCTTAACAAACAAACCTATCATTTCGACTCACTTCCGATTGATTGCATTTGCTTCCAATTTTACGAAGCAAAGATCAATCAATCTGCCTAGCCTTTTCCCAACTATGTTGGGGTCGGCTTCCAGTCTAACCGGATGCAGCTGAATACCAGTATTTTACATGGAGCGACTGCCTATCTGATCTCCACAACCCAGTAACTGGGTAATACGATTCCCACAACCCCTAACGACTGTCAAAGATCCACGAATGACAGCCGAGACCAACAGCTTAGCGTGCTTTCCGAGGCACGGAGGAGTCGCGGTATGTAAAGATGGTCACCCATCCACGGACCAACACCGGCAAGCGTAGCTTAACCTGACGGATCGACCCGTGAGGCTGTTATTACTTAGCCACGAGCTCGAAGCAAAGAATCACCATAAATACTTATGCATTGCACAACTTTCTGTCAATAACTAAGAAAGAAAACAGGAAAATATACAGTCCATCACTGAATTTTCCGCGAACAGATCAGAGGGGCAATTCCCGTATTTTTAACAACGTTCGCAATATCATCTCAAGACTCAATCTGTCAAAAATTGTACAGCGTTTAATACAATTTTTGACAAATTGAGTCTTGAGATGATATTGCGAACGTTGTTAAAAATACGAGAATTGCCCCTCAGATTCATGAAAAACTGCAATTTTTTACGAACACAGACAAAATAAACCATGCAACCCACCCCTGTGTAACCATACTTAACTAGGTACTAAAAAGTTAGTCGGAAGCGAAGTTTGCGGAAAAACAGAGCTATCTAGGTTTCATTTACGTCACAGGTGAGGTTAACGGCTTGGTCGGCCATCGATACGGGGTCAACGACCTGACTAGCGTCAGTAGGTGAATGGGACCGTCGCATTGCAAGTCTTGTTTTACGCTGCGTTGAGGTTTACGTATGCTAGTTATGACTGTAAGTTAAATTGGATTATGTTTGTATGATAAGCCTTGTACGAGCTAAGTAATGGTTTCTTTCAGTTTATTGATCGTGTTTATTTTTGCCTTCTACTGTCATTTTATGAGACACAACTAAAGGACATGTTCGAAAATGTTTTTTTAATATTCAATCATTTGAACATGGATAAGTTAAATGTATTTGGATAGACATGCCAAAAACTAGTGGTTCTAACTATATCATACATTTTTAAAGATCGCCCATTTTGAGAAAAATCGTTTTTTATTTTAGTGTGAATTTACTCCTAAAACGAACAAACCTTTCTAATTATCTAGGATAATGAAGTGAACACGCCCCAAGAAAAAATAAACTTGTCAAAATTGACACATGGTAGGCATTGTCATAACTGTCAGTCAACACTTTATGTCATATTTGACAGATGAATAGAATCAATCATCTGTCAACTAAGACATTAAATAAATAAATAATAAATAAATAAATATCCTTGGACATTTCACACAACGCCATCTAGTCCCAAGCTAAGCAACCTAATGCTTGTGTTATGGTAACGAGATGGCTGATAAACTACCTATATACATTTTTTTTTTGTAAATACATACATATTATACCTAGATAGGAAAACACCCAGACTCGGAACAAATACTTGTAGGTCGTACAAATATTTGTTCCGTGCGGGAATCGAACCCGCGACATGCTGTGCAGCAGTCAATCGCTCAACCACTGCGCCAACCGTGTCGTCATTGTCAGTATGTGGAAGGTTTTATATGGGTTGCCATCAATAAATAAAACATTTAAAAAGTTTTTCATTTTTCTCTTAAATGGTCGGCTTAAAAATATTATTTCAGTGGTTTGATGCTAGTTAGATTTTTCTCGGAATAAATAACCAAAGTGCATACAAAAAGCGGACATCTCCTTTGTATTGCTATGGACATTTAAGAGGTCGGTCGACAGTTGAGAGGTCAATCATTGGTACAGTCTGATGCTAACTTTATGGCGGCTCGGAACATGAGGCGAGTCGCAGCGCAGTAACAAATTCACGTGTCAGCGGGGGTGAGGGGTGCGGTACTGCGCAGGAGTAGCGCACTTCAGAACCGCTATAAAGTTTGACGCTTACATTAATTTCTGACTATGCGATTTTATCTGTCTTTTGTTTTTTTTTGACTTTTCTATTGTTGACTTGACCCACCACGAAGTAAATGCACTACTTCGTGGGGCCTACGTACCTCCTTATTCATTAAAATATACATGTCAATGATTTGACTTTGTCTCTGACTCCTAATATTGAACCACATTTTAAACATATTCACAACGTAATAACACTTATATGTCATACAAAAAAGTCGTTTATAATGTGTCTAGAGGTAATACCGTGGAAATATCGTCACTATTCGCCACCTGTCAAGTTGAACGCGAACTTCGAATATCTGAAACCTAGAATGTGAAATATTTACCACAACGCAGACACTCTATTAACCCTTTTCTCGCTACGGTATAAAGTAAAATATGAGAGATTATTTTTAATATATTTGGCACTTTACTATTTATAGCAGAAATATTCACTGGTTTGTGAATTTTTGCTGTTTAGGTCGATTAATCAAAATTAAATAATAAAAATAAAAAAGTAGATTATAATTGAAATGATCTTTCATGTTGTGCATTAAACCTTATAGAAATACAGTATTGTAATTGTAAAATCGTGTAAATCAGCGAAATCGGCAAAATTTCCTATACGGCTTCTTAAGTTAGTTTATTAGTAAAAGAGTCCGTTTAAAATGAAACTGAGCATTACAAACGCCACGAAACTGAATCGAAAATGGAGTGGAAGTAACGTTTCCTTATAAATTAGTATTTTTCTGTTTCTATCCTACTAATATAATTAAATGAAATTGTTTGTTCTGTAAATAGGATATCGGAATCACGTCATAAAAAAAAATATTTAAAAAATAAGCTAGATGAAGTGGACATTTCCGATCTGACTCTTCACTCGTCTATAAATCATAAATTCTGCTGCCTGCAGAATTTATAATGCACCTGTCAATATAATACCAAAATATTCTTCCCAATCTGTATCAGAAAATATCCGGCAGTTCAGCTAAATTGATGTCCATTACCGACCTAGGCAGGTGAGGTTATTTTCGCTTGAGGTCATCGCACTTGTGGCCGGTCACGGGAAATGCGGTAAACGCGCAGTGTCTCACGCGATCGCCGGCACTACAGGGTTGATAATATGCAGTTAGCTAGAGGTGGGTTTTTATTGTTTTTAGTGGAGTGAATAATTACTGGTTGTTGCAGTAATTTGCAGCTGAGTACACTGTTTGTTAAGATGGATCGTTTTTTTAACCGACTTCCAAAAGGAGGAGGTTCTCAATTCGTCGGAACCTTTTTTTTTTTTGTTTTTTTTTTTATTTTATTTTTTTTATGTATGTTCCCCGATTACTCGAAAATGGCTAGACCGATTTGGATTTTTCTTTTTTTGTTCGAAAGCGTATACGTCCCAAGTGGTCCCATGATCATCAAGTCAGGATCTGATGATGGGATCCCATGTAAATCGAGGGAAACCCTCAAATTTTATGGGCACACCTATATCGATTTCGGTATTTTTTATAGTAACTCGTGCATTTGCTCTCGGAAAGTACCATTCGGTGAGCTGGAACTGATGATGAAGACCACAGAGGGCCATCGGAAATACTCAATTATATCTAAGTATATAACAGGTTGCGATTCGATTACTTTAACATGGTTTATGCTCGTCAAAATAATGGTAATGGTGTTCCATTTCTCCTGGTTCTTACTAGGAGAACTCCTCAACAATTAACGGCCCTGCATCGGGAAAAGCAACATTTTGTAAAACGTGATGAGCAGCTGACATTGGGTTATTGTAACTTAGATAAATTACAAACTGAACCACTAAAAAGTGAAAAATAAAAACTTTTTTACAAAAACAAAAACCGACTTCCAAAAAAAACACTACAAAGTGAAAAATAACTTTAATTTTGGAAGTCGGTGGCAAAAAACTAAAATACAGATCCAAAGACACCGACTTCCGAAATTAAAGTTATTTTTCACTTTGTAGTGTTTTTTTTGGAAGTCGGTTTTTGTTTTTTTGTTTTTTCGAAACAGCCTTTCCTTTATCACAGTAAAACTCACAGTCATCATCCAGATCAGATCAGAACCAGATCAGGAGAGAGAGAGAGAGAGAGAGAGAGAGGAGGAGGTGGGGGAGAAGGGGTAGGGGGGGAGATCAGAGGATCATTCTCCTGCCCTTATCCCAATTTATTTGGGGTCGGAGCAACATGTCTTTTTCTTACATACTTCTCTATTGACTTCATGTCGGTAGTCACCCTTTATTAGCCATATTATCTTTTACACAGTCCATCCATCGTTTCTTTAGTGTTCCCCTACTCTTATAGCTATCCACAGTCATACTAAAAACAAGCTAAAGATAAACCATTCTATAAATGAACGCTCCTCCGCATGTCGGGTAGGTACCGTTTGCATAAAGAAATCAGTATTATTGTGTATGTAGGATTGTCCCAAACATCAGAAGTAGAACTCAAATATGGCAATCAATCTGCCTAGCCTTTTCCCAACTATGTTGGGGTCGGCTTCCAGTCTAACCGGATGCAGCTGAATACCAGTATTTTACATGGAGCGACTGCCTGTCTGACCTCCACAACCCAGTAACTGGGTAATACGATACCCCTTGGTAAGACTGGTTGTCAGACTTTCGGGCTTCTGACGACCCGTAACGACTGTCAAAGATCCACGAATGACAACCGGGACTAACGGCTTAACGTGCTTTCCGAGGCACGGAGGAGTCTCGGTATGTAAAGATGGTCACCTATCCACTGACCAACCCCGGCAAGCGTAGCTTAACCTCATGGATCGACCCGTGCGGCTGTTATTACTTAGCCACGAGCTTCTCAAATATGGCAATACACAAGTTAATTCAATCGAACAATCAGCTATCAATCTAGAAAATATAGAAATGATCTAAAATCAAAATAACTAATAGGTAGAGAAGGCGGTCACATAGGGCAGTACTGACTGTCAGAGACAGTGGTCCACGCACCCACCGCAATAAGGACAGTACTAATTATCAGAAACAGTGTTCCACATCCTATAACCGGGCAGTACTGGCAGTCGAAAGACAGTGGTCCGTGCTCCATGACGCATCCGTACGAAATGCCTCCCGACTCCACAGCGCAGCTCCTTATAAAGGCGATCGCTAGTGGTGGGAAAACGTCACAATATTTTACTGACTGACTTCAAGTCCTTTAACCCAAATGATCGATAAAGTCAATGATTTGTCTACGATGCGTCCGGTGCAAGTTTCACTAGCGCCATCTAGTTGCCGTCTCTCGGAACTGCTAGACAATATGGTTGCCGTCATGCATTTATTTACTATAGCTGCTGACCGAATTCGCCGGTGACTGAGCAATAAAGACTAATTATATGTATTGCGTCATACATCTTCTTTGCATGTGAGCGTAGGAGGTGCGTTAATGTGGAGGGGCGTTCATTTTTAGAATGGTTTGTCTCTACATACAAGTATATTTAAGAACACGATAACATCTTCAAGAATGTATAGGTACTCGTTATTTGAAAATAATAAAGAGAGACCTAAACATACACGCCCTGTTTTCTTAGGATCTTTCTCTCGATAGAACCTTGAGTAGGTTGGACTAATAGACCAAACTGTAGAGGTTTGTTGCATTGGTCAATCCTAGCTTGTTACTGGCAGACATTCTTTAATTCAAACATCGAATTACTGTTGAAGAAAAGCGGAACTAGCGTTTTGGTGGAGACAGATTCTAGCTAGGGCTTCAATAGGAGTGCGATATATCTTAAGTTGAAACAGAGTCTTTTAAATAGGTATAATACGGCCCTCGAACCTATTAACCACCCTCTACCTCTTTAATTTTAAAGCGTAGCTAGTAATTTAAAATTACTTTGAATAAATAAATTAATCTATTAATTTCATTATGCATGCTGCAAATATTGATAGTAAAAATGGTATACATTTCTGTGAATTTTATATAAAGGGTGTAATTTTAATCACCGTTATCTTCATAAGGGGTCATTGTACTCATCATTATGAACAACTTTTACTATGGGACCAAACCTGAAATCGCGAAAAAAAAATCAGCTGTTCAGTACATTTATGTTCGCATAATTCGTCAAAATGTACTGAACAGCTGATTTTTTTTTCGCGATTTCAGGTTTTGTCCCATAGTAAAAGTTGTTTATAATGATGAGTACAATGACTGTGATTAAAATTACACCCAGTATAGTATAGAACTCGTGAATCGTGATAGTGACCACATTAGTTCTTCAGAAAGGTCAGGTGTGTGTACTCGCAACCAGCATATGTATCACCAGATGTATGAACTTAAACGAAGCAAAAGGAGTATGAAAGGATAGTAGTAGGTAGCGTTCTGTATTTTCTGCTTACCCTCGTTCCCACGAGTGGAAGCGAGAGCAAGGCGTGAGTTCATGTCTGTAACTCGTGAATAGTATAATATTATCGACGATACAGAGCTTTTACGTTGCAAAATGTAATACAAGTACACGAATCTTTTTAGGGATAACACATCTCTCAGAGCTTCCTGCCTAGAATGTAATGTTTACAGAGATAAGAAGCTTAAAAATATTCCAAAGTGTATATTTTGCACTTAAGTAAGTACAAATTCTTGGGAGCGATGCGTTGCATCTTCTCATAAGATTACTTTTATGTTGAAGTTTTTGCATCCCGTGTGATCAGATGCTAAGACATTTTTGTAATAGGTTTTTAGGAATACAGTTTGTGCCATTTGCATAGGCCTAGAGTAATGGAAACAAAACATTCGGAGTTGGTTTGTGTACGTACCTTTGTTACTAATGGATGTATAAATAAATAAATAATACATATCCTTGGACATTTCACACAACGCCATCTAGTCCCAAGCTAAGCAACCTAATGCTTGTGTTATGGTAACGAGATGGCTGATAAACTACTTATATCCTTTTTTTTTTGTAAATACTTATATATTATAGATAGAAAAACACCCAGACTCGGAACAAATACTTGTAGGTAGTACAAATATTTGTTCTGTGCGGGAATCGAACCCGCGACATGCTGCGCAGCAGTCAATCGCTCAACCACTGCGCCAAACGTGTCGTCATAACGTGTCGCCAAAGGGTCCTAGTATTGTTGGTACTCGTGTTTAGATCTTCTGTATATTTATTTATACAGAAGATCTCAACACGTTTTAATTTATTGTAACACGGCGCTAATTAGTATATCAATACTAACAATAATTTATTAACAACACACACACACAGGACAGGGTCCATATTGATGTGTTACTTTATTACACCATCTATTTATTACATATGGAATGCAATAAAGAATTGAGTATTGAACTAGTAGTTCTGCGAACAGTAGACATCGCGAGCACAGACTTTTTTGCAACAATTAATATACCTACTTACCACTAAAGTTATTTAAAGGTATCGTTACTTTAAGTCGGTCTCATAAAAGTTTGATGAAAAAAAAAACACGGTAAGTGATTTTTTTTCATCAAACTTTTATGAGACCGAATTAAAGTAACGATACCTTTCAAACAAAAAAAAGAACCATCCAAATCAGATCTCATAAGGCGGAAATATCCAGTAGCCCCCTTTTTGGAGGAAGTACCCCTCCAATCAAAAATCCCCGACGATAAAAAAAATATATGAAGTCATAAAACCTGTATACCAAGTTTCGTCCAGATCGGTTCTAAAATACGACCTGTAGAGGAGTAGCGACAAACTGACAGACGAAAGCAAATTTTGCATGACTTGAAGCAGAGACGCTCGCTTGGTCAAATAGAGAAATACAAACACCTACTCGGACTTTAGAGTGATCACAAAAGTATTTCTCACAACTAAATAAAGATAAAACCAAAATGTCTGATAGAAAATGCTCCAAAATGAATTTAATACGTTCTAGGGTTGTCGTCCGTTTCATGAAGTTTTCTATTTTATCGTTAAATTAAAATCTTGACATTTTGCAAAAGTTTCAGGAGACGAGGTCGTCGCCTGCTCAATGTCTGTTTTCAAGCGTTCCTTAAATAAATGACTGACTGGCGTTTTGTTTGTGTCTTCTTTTCATTTTATTCTGTAAATATAAGAGTATGAATACAAATGACGAACCTCCATAAAGACTTTCATACCATATATTTTAACCCCTATAGAGTATAATTTTTTTTAAATCCTTCCGTATTGCTCACCTTCATTCTATTAAAGAACTCTTGTGCGAAATTTCATGCTTCTAGACCCAGCAGTTTAGGCTGAGAAAGTCAACCGTGCATATCATCTCCATTTTGCTACGCATCGCGCTACGGCGTAGCTCCCACTCTGCACAGCGGTGTATGTCCCACTCTGCTACGGCGTAAATCTCACTCTGCTACAGCGTAGCTCCCACTCTGCACAGCGGTTTATCTCCCACTCTGCTACGGCGTAACTCCAAGTCTGCTACGCCGTAGCTCCCACACTGCACAGTGACGTAGCTCCAACTCTGCTACGGCGTAGCTCCCTTGTTCAAAATTTCATGCTTCTAGACCCAGCAGTTTTGGCTGAGAAAGTCAACCATGCAGTTTCATCTCCATTTTGCTACGCATAGCGCTACGGCGTAGCTCCCACTCTGTAACGGCGTAACTCCCATTCTGCACTGCGGCGTATCTCCCAATCTGCTACGGAGTAACTCATACTCTGCTACGGCGTAGCACCCACTCTGCTACGGCGTAACTCTCACTCTGCTACGGCGTAAATCCCACTCAGCACAGCGGCGTAGCTCCCACTCTGCTACGGCATAACTCCCACTCTGCTACGCCGAAGCTCCCACTCTGCACAGCGGCGTATCTCCCACTCTGCTACGGCGTAACTCCCGATCTGCTACGGCGTAGCTCCCACTCTGTACAGCGGCGTCGCTCCCACTCTGCTACGGCGTAACTCCCACTCTGCTACGGCGTAGCTTCCACTTTGCACAACGGCGTAGCATCCACTCTGCTACGGCGTAACTCCCACTCTGCTACCACGTAGCTCGCACCGACCTGCAAACGAATGGCTGAAAGCCATTAGGAAGCCTTCGTATTGTAATGAATTTAATTAATTTGTCATAAGATTCACTACTTTCCTCAGAGCATAATTGCTCTAAATATGTCCAGTTACAGTGTCCACTGGTGTATTATTCATATTCATGATAAACTCTGAGAAATATCTCCCTTGACTATCGCATGTATGAGTTTACGAGTATAATGCTCACTTTTGCTTTACTTTACTTTTGAGTCGAGTTGTTAGCTATTGCCCTGATTGAGTTAAAATAACTACCAGCAACATCATCACATCAGAACGCTTGAAAAGTGATCTGTTTTGAACTTTTTAGCAATTTTTGTTTTGGAGTATTTTGATAGTTAAATTTTTTTGTTCAGTAGTTTCGACGACGGCCATATACTATAATATGTCAAATAAACTCATTCCAACCATTTATTTCACTTTTGACATAAGCACGCCTATGAAGTTCCTTATTTACGGACAGGCAATCATAGACGAAAAAATGCAATATTTCATGGACGCCAAAGTAAAATTTATAAACGGTTGAAAAGATTATAAAAGGCAGTATCCACACGTATTATTGAATTACTTAATCAAATCAATTAGGTTAGGTATTCAAACTTTTATTATTTAGGTAACTTGAAACGGTTAACTTCTCAAAGATTTTTACAATTAATTATTATTCAATTTCCATTGTTTATGTTCATAAATAATTAATAAAATTAAATACTTAATATTAATAAGAGTTAAAATTCTTTGCAAGAATAATATAACTTATAAAGTACTTAGTTAATTGTTATTAACATAAGAGTTTGCAGACTTAAAATGTTTAATTTATGGGAGAATTAATTTTTACTTATTATGTTGAATTATGCAGCAGTGGTAGCCCAGTAGTAACCGCCTCAACTTACGAGTTGTAGGTCGTGGATTTGAACGTAGGCAGCGCTTTATTTTGTGTTAATAATTTCATCACCAGTGCTCTCAAAGCGGTGAAGGAAAACATCGTCAGGAAACTGGCATGTGCTAGAACCAAAAATTCGAAGACGTCACTCTACCAACCCGCACTGGGCCCGCGATTACAACGCACTCCCTCTCAAAGAGAAAAGGTCTATGCCCCAGCAGTGGGAACATTATAGGCTGATTATTGTTAAGTTAAACTATTATCTCAATTTATTGTTTTTCTCTAGAGCTATACAAAAAAAAATACCATAAAAAAGGCCTATTAATTACTGTAACTTGAACATATTTACTTCTATACTTATTTTTGATGCGTCAGGGTTTTTTTTTTGTCGTTTATAATACAGGGTGTAACTGTAAACAGTGGCAATCTTTTAAGGGGTCATTGTACTAATAATTAAGAACAACTTTTACTCAATCTGCCTAGCTTTTTCCCAACTATGTTGGGGTCGGCTTCCATTCTAACCGCATGCAGCTGAATACCAGTATTTTACATGGAGCGACTGCCTATCTGACCTCCACAACCCAGTGACTGGGTAATACGATACCCCTTGGTAAGACTGGTTGTCAGACTTTCGGGCTTCTGACGACCCGTAACGACTGTCAAAGATCCACAAATAACAGCCGGGACCAACGGCTTAACGTGCTTTCCGAGGCACGGAGGAGTCTCGGTATGTAAAGATGGCCACCCATCCACTGACCAACCCCGGCAAGCGTAGCTTAACCTGATGGATTGACCCGTACGGCTGTTATTACTTAGCCACGAGCTCCTACTACTACTAACAACTTTTACAATGGGACCAAAAATGAAATCGCCAAAAAAAAATCAGCTGCTCCCTACATTTTGACGAATTTTGCGAACATTAATGTACTGAACAGCTGATATTTTTTTCGCGATTTCATGTTTGGTCCCATAGTAAAAATTGTTTATAATGATGAGTACCCCTTAAAAGATTGCTACTGTTTACACTGAAACCATGTATATCATCTCATTTCTCAGATTGGACTTCATACCCAATTTCCTTCTCAATAACATCAGTCAATCTAGCTGAAAGTCGTCTAACAATTCAATTTGCGGTTTTACGAGCACAAGGACCCGGGCTCAATATAGTAGACCAAATGTCAACACGCTGTAGATATTAGGTTCTAAGATCCAATCACACACACACACACACACACACACTCACATCACAACATCAATATACACACACCCCCAGAACCCTAACTGCCGCACTCAGAGACGTAGTTTAAAAATACATAAACACACAATTTAGATGTTGTAATACCACATAACTACTTTAATTTGGAAGTTTGTCATTTTTTGTTTTTCTAAGCTACCCCCTAAATGGGATTGGGGGATGTCAAAGTTTTTATGGAAGAATTTTAACGCGCAGTCCGATTAACTCGTAACTCAGTAGGTATTTATACTTAAGACCGAAAATAAAGAATAATATATATCAGGGTTTTTCGAAAATCTACCCCTAACAGGGTACTAAAGTACGACATCCACGCGGGTAAAAACGCGCGGGAAGTGCTAGTATAAGGGCCCTCGCTCACGGTGACTTTTTGTAGCCAGCAGCAGCGATGCTGCAGTAGCGATGCTGTCGCGCGTCCGCATCGATACAGTCGCGAAGCGGTCGCTAGCTGTGTGCCCTCGCCCACGGGCCCACATTCAGTCGCGATGCAAACGCGACACTGGTGCGCTTCTGTCGCGATGCAAACGCGATTCAGTAACGGCACAGATACCTGCGATCGCTACAGTTGCAAGATGGACTCCGTTGAGGCAACATTCGTCACGTTGTCTTTGGTGCTGCTTTTACGTAAGCAGCCGAAGCGTAGGACGAAAGCTCGGTTCTGCACTCACGCGCCACCCTCCCTCTGTTCTCTCCCCGATGTCGTCCGACACGGTCGCGCGTTTGCATCGATACAGTCGCGATACTGTAGCGCGTTAGTAGCGCGTTGGCATCGCTTCTGTAGCGCGTTGCAAATGCGATTAACGTGCGTTAGTAGCGATGCAGTCGCGCATTTCGTAAACGCGCGACAGCATCGCTACAAAAAGTCGCCGTGGGCGAGGGCCCTAATATGTAATTATTAGATACACACAAAAATATTGTCCAGTCCGTTCCCCCCGTACATTTCCACGTAAGTTGTCAACACCCGTCCTGCCCTGTTTGCCTCAAGGCGGACTAGTGGTGACATGTTCCCGTCAAACTTTGCTTTGTTTGTCTTCCCTTCTCTTTGGCAGTTTTATGGATTTCGATAATTGGCTTTTAGTGTTATTTGTCAGTTTCTGTTATTATTCTTTTTGTTTATTCGGTATTTGTTTCAAAGAAAAATATAAGCCGATAGGTAATCAGTTAAGTAGTAAATGATTGTTGTTACTTATGAATAAATAAGGGTCAAAATAGATCAAAAGAAAAGTTGTTGAAAACTAGCAAAGTATTTCAATTTGTTTTAAAAATGCTGTAGGTACAATGAAGAAGTTTGCTCTGCAGAGGAAAAGTATTGACTTAAATAATAATCGAGCAATACTTGAGGAGGCTCTCGTTAGACAGTTGGATCAAGCGCTTGATTCATAGAGCGGTAGGTAATACTTGACACAGCTCATATTGATAGAAGGTTCCGGAGAGGAACCTTCTAACAATACGAGCCAAACGAGCCGTCTGCACAACAAGCAAAAAGAGAACAATTGGGAAGGTATATTATATAATTGTTTTTATATATTTTTCAAGACCTAATATTATTAAAAAAAAGTAATTAAAAAAACTAAAAAACCCGACTGCAGTAAAAAACTAAAACTGTAAAGCTAAAAACAAGCCCATTTTAAATTTAATAAAAGTTGGAAGCAGGCGGGACTCCGCGGGACCCGTTGAGTTTGAAAATATAACAATGAAATGGGTCCCGCCTGCTTCCAACTTTTATTAAATTTAAAATGGGCTTGTTTTTAGCTTTACAGTTTTAGTTTTTTACTGCAGTCGGGTTTTTTAGTTTTTTTAATTACTTTTTTCATTTCCAGCTTTTTAGTTTACAAATGTGAAAGATTTCGCAGACGATTTAGTTCTTGCAAGGAGTTTTGGCCGCGAGGGTTATTTAAAAGCTTTTTTGGATAAGTGCACAAATATCCAAGCTTCCAGATCCTAATTCTGCTCAAAGCAATTTTTTTTTATCAAAATTCGATTTGTCACTTCGAATTATTTTTAAACATGTAAGTTGTATATATTTTTGTAATCACCTTTTAAAACCCTTCATTTTGATACCCACTTGATGGTATTAGAAGACAAAAAAATTTCGAACTCCACAATATGTCGCCCCAAATCCGGCATTTTATATAATTTATCCAAATCCGTTCATTCGTTTAGGAGTTACGAGGGAACAAAGAAACGGACATACATACATACTTACATACAGGTCAAATACATAACCTTCCTTTTGGGCTTCGCCGCAGTCGGGTAAAAATGTAATTTTATGTGAATGAACAAAGAAGAACAGTAATAATAGACAGCGCCATTTTGACAATTGCCTTCTCCATTGTTCTCTATATTTCGCTTCGTGCAACGTGTAACAAACTCTCCAACGAGTCAAGGACGATTAAAAATTCCGTTTGAGAAGCATTTTGTTATTAAACTCACATTGCTTTGTTCTTTTAATTATGCTTTAGGTATTGGTAGGCTATACTTTTGAACAATACGATAATAACACAACACTAGATAGGGCTCATTATAATTTGTGGGACGATCCCGCACATTATAATTATTAGCCAATTTTTTTGTTTTCTGGGTAAAACCTAGAAAAGGAGCCCGGGCTTTGGGGATAAGACCGTTGAATGTGGGATTTTTACCTCACTAAAACCACCCCCCTAATCACCATCACATGCAGCACATGGAACGGGGCATAGTTATCTCTGAAAATACCAATCCGCTGTGCTAGTGTTAATTCCGGTGTTTGCAGGATATTTCCTGGATGGAGGTGGTAATAACTCGGTTTTTTCACATAGTCGTATGGCCAAAAATTATTAGGCAATGACACTGTAGGCAACATAGATGTTGGATGTCTTTTTAATAACTTCATCATCATCTTTCTGCCCTTATCCCATGTTACTTGGGGTCGGCGCAACACGTTTTCTTCTTCCACTCTCCCCTGTCAACCGTCACGCTATCATTCACTCCCTTCTCTTTCATATCGTTCCTCACACAATCCCAGTCTTTTTCATAACTTATAGATAGGTACCTAATATCGACTAGGCACTTACTTTGTTTTCTTAAAACTCCAAATAACCCTCGATGAAGTAAAAGTTTGGGCCTGAGCTATATAGTTGTTACTTTTAAAAGTTATCACGAAGCTGCACAGGTTCCTTAGATAAGGACACACTGGCTTTATGCCAATGTATCTTGAGGAAAACTTGTACACCAATCTAACCCATATACCTACTTACATTTTTAAGCTACCTGTGTAAGGGTAGCAAGCATGTGTGTGTAACCTCTCTCTCTATTTAACATTTAAAACCAAGCCTCTGGAACTTTTCAGCGCCGTTCGGTACGGAATCGATAAACCGCTTTAAAAATGCAAGTCCCGTATTTTTATATCCCGGTCCCGTTAAATATTAAACCGTCCAGTACTATCGCAGTGGTATTAACCAATTTTGTGAATACAATACAGTTCTATCTATTGTTTTCGCATACGTCACATTTTTTAAACGTGATTGTTTTCGAATTTGCTTGTTTTTTATTCCATTTGTTTTTGTTATTCGAGTGGTATTTGGATTTCATTTGTTTTGAAAATGAGGTATGTGAAGGGCTTTCGTTTACGAAGAACAAATGTTCACATAGAGAGAAAAATGTTTTGACAAACCCGTTGTAAAAGAATTAATTGTATCGGAATCACTGTATCTACGGGGCGGGGGGTGATCTCGTAATTTTTTTTTATCAAATCGATGTCTTTATAAGTAGTTACAGTCTCATTTCGTATTTCTGCATTAAATCTAAAATATATATTAATCTCACGAACGATTGTTTTACTGTGGAAAAAATATTGAAGCACGTCGAGATTTGGCTCTAGAACGTCATACGAAATGAAATAAGATTGTTTATCTACACCCATGCTATAAATCCTCTATAAAAGTTTCTGAAACAGTTAGCTTATTGCCAACATTAAAACAGCCAGTGTCATAGTAACCATGGTAACCATAATAGCATCCAAACGGGTGTTTTAATGTTGTACTGAATTTCATAATGCAACTCGTTTTCAAAAAAAGAACATTGTAATGCACGCGCGTTACACTACAACAGCGCCGTAATTTAAAAAAAGAATTTATTCGAATTCACGTCGTATACTATGACGCCGGCCGCCATGTTCGATACGAGTATTAGTATTGCAAAAAACTGTTTCAGAACCTTTTATAGAGGATTGATAACATGGATGTAGATGAAGTCTTGTATGCAACTGTACATAAACGTGTGATAAACCCACGTTCGTGTTTTAATACCCCTTGTTATACGTCAGTTGCATAAATAACTATTATTCTGTAAATAGGATATCGGATTCACTTAAATACGTGACATTAAAAAAAAGCTAGATGGTGTCGTCAACAGAAATGGTGAAACCAACTCAGGAAAAATAAAATTTCAACACTTCCCTTCCACTTAAAATCGTCATCCACTCGACAGTACCTAAAACAAATGAATGTTGTAATTCACCCAAACATACAATATCGGCCATATTGTATGTGCACGAACCTGTCGAACATGACGTCAAGAGCCCACCAGGTGTACTCGCCAAACTCAAGATAGCATTTATTTTGCATGCAAATTGCCCGGCGCCCCTCATTAAATATCAACGTCATTCCAAGCTGATAGTGTTAATAAAACCAGGGAGATTGCCTGAGCTATGTTTATACTGTTCAAGTAAAGCAGGCGTATTTTGATGGAGGGAAGAAACGAAGTTGAATTTTTTAATTTTGTGTTTTTGGTTAAAGTTTTCTTGGATTATATAGTCTGTGGTTAAATGAATTGGACATTGAGAGTTTAGTTAAAAACTGACACTTGAGTTAAAAATATTTGACACAAAAAAAATTAAACAAAAATAAATTCATCTCAAACAGATGCTCATTTCAAACGATTTAATTACAACTTGACGTTTAAAAGTTTTATATTTAAAGTCATTGGAAACGAATTTTATTTTATCTTAGATAAAAACTTATTTCAGTTTAACTAAAATTTTTCAAAGGTAAGTAATCTTTTAATAGGATTTGTTTTAAAGTAGTAGGTACCTTTAAATGTAAGTACTTAATATTTGAATTATATTTCGGGCATTTTCTTAATATTTGTTTAAATACCCAATTTGTTAAAAGCATTAAGGTATTCGATTGGATTTAATTATAATCAGGTATTTTACCTATAGTTTTGCTTTTATTCACTGAAAATTAAGACTGGGGTCATATTTATATTTTTGAAAAATATCTACCTATGTGCTTCTCTGAATAAACAAAACGAAATTAATGTTCATTTTATAATTATTTTAAAGTACTAAAATGCACTAAGCAGGTATAAAATAGGTACTGAATTCTTCCGCACTGTACACACGGCTAAATATCATTTTCAGTATAAGCTGATCTCGCATTGTATCTAACAGGATTTCGTTACAATGAGAGGTCAGTGTAAACTGAAAATGTATAGCTTGATGTGTAGCCGTCACATACGTGTGATTTTCTTGAGTAGTTTGGCTTTGAATATTTCAGTGAAGAGAAGTACGGTAGCAGCAGCACGTATTAAAAAATATGTTTAAATTCGATAAATGAAAGAGGGGCTAAGAGTACTAGGTATCTTACAAAACAGAGAAGAGAACAAACTTAAACGTTCTGCAAAAGATTCTGCCAAGTCTTTTCCCAAATAACTTGGGGTCGGCTTCCAGTCTAACTGAATGCAGTTGAATACCATTATTTTACACGGAGCGACTGCCTATCTGACCTCCACAACACAATTACTGGGTAACACGATACACCTTGGTAAGACTGGTTGTCAGAGTTTTGGGCTTCTGACGACCCGTAAAGGCTGTCAAAGATCTGCGAATGACAGCCGGGACCAACGGCTTTACGTGCTTTCCGAGGCACGGAAGAGTCTCGATATGATATGGTCACCCATCCACAAACCGACCGCGGGAAGCGTAGGTGCCGCTGTTATAATTTTGTCACGCGCCACTTAAACATTCTGCACTTAAAACATAAAACAAAATCCTTCTGTTACTTGCAACTTAGTTTAATAACTAAACAAGGAAAGATAAAACAGACTCTCAACACAAACGTGGCGGGAAGTTAACAGCGGTTAATTAAAAGTAAATAGAGCATTGCTAATGCTAAACTGATACGGATTTGGACCTCTTTTGCATTTGTTAAGTTGGCAAACTGTTTCTATTTCAAGAAAAAAAATAATACAACAAGTACACTGCGCACTGAGTAGTGGTAGCCCAGTGGTAACAGCCGTGACTTACGAGTTGTAGGTCGTGGGGTCGAACCTTGACAGGTGCTTTATTTTGTGTAAATTATTTCATCACCACTGCTCTTTGGGACTTCACCACCGAACGTAACGGGTTGAACACGAGTGAAACTAGTGCTGTGATTTTAAATTCTATTTTGCGTAAAAAACAAATGAATGATAGAGAGAAATATACTGTGGTGTGTCTTCTGAAACTATTTATGTGATTGTGAAATCAAAACTAAAAAATAATAAGTGATAATCAAGTTATTCTCGAAAACAAATATAAAAATTCAAATAACGAACCATAAGAAAAAACACAGTGTCGCGTAATTGGAAAGGACCGCGTTCTGTGTCGATCTGTGTCTTACCGTGTCACCGCGGCAGGCGACCGCAGCGGTAAGCTCCGCCCACCAGCACTGTGTCGCACAGTGAACGACTGCTGGAAAGGATCGCGTTCTGTGTTGATCAAGAGAGCTACGCGCACACGCCGGCCACCGCTAAAAGGTATTGCGAGTTCACGTAAACATCGATAACATGAAGCGTACTCCACCCCAATCGCCAGCCACGTCGGTGGCTAGCGACTCTGGTACTCTTCATGTGCGAAACCCTGCTATCTCATTTACGGGATCTGCCCCTAACCTAAACACCATAGATGCAAATGTCACGACACGCAATAAGCGAAAACATGAAGGAGAAATGGTAGCATTTATGCAAGAGATAAGGGACTTATTACAATCGGCTACCGCTCAATCGGAAAGTAAATTTAAAGCATTACAGGAATCAATGAGCGAAATTATAGCACAGAACTCGGAAATGAAAAAATCCCTGGCCTTCGTCACTAAACAATACGATGATATAATGATTAAAATTGATGATATTGAAGGAAAGCGAAAAATCGATAATGCCTACATTAATCAGCTCGAAGGTAAGGTTGAGAACCTGGAGCGTTTATTATGTCTTACAAAAATAGAGATGAGAAATATCCCAAAGAAGGAAGGAGAAAATAAAGAAGATCTGCTTCGCTTAGTATCAGAAACAGCTAAAGTTCTAGATGTCTCTCTCGAACAACACGACATTAAGGATATTTTCCGAATAAATAAAAAAGGTGGAAGGCCATCTATTATAATCGACTTTGTCTCGGTAACTACAAAAGAAAATATTCTACAGAAAGCCCGTAACTTCAATCGCAATAACACCAAAGTTAAGTTAAACACATCCCATATAAATATACCAGGTGAATTAAAACCAATTTATCTATCAGAGAGCTTGACTTTGAAGGGACAACGGTTATTCTATCTTGCGAGGAAATTTGCGAGCGAGAATGGTTTTAAGTTCTGCTGGACCTCACTTGGAAAAGTCTTCCTTCGACAAAAGGAAGGAGAACAATACATACTTGTTAAAAACGAAGCTGATCTGAAACCCAAATTGCCACAATGACTGGAGAGAGGACTTGCTAGTCTTTTTAATTATTTAGTTTTATTATTATTTTTCTATCTGCAATTGCTCTCTTATTGTAAAACACATACACAAATACCAACCAAACACATTCAATCAAAACTATTTAACACACGAACTCAATTACACAATATACATTTAACAAACACTGACATCACTCCCATAATTAAAAATTGTTCTCGTAAGGGTATCATTAATCATTTAGTTATTATTTTCACCACGTCTGTCACAGTACTACACACCCTAATTAGCAACAAAAGACATATGCGGTCATTCAATGGCTAATACGAACACTATCATCGCAACACAGATAGATAACTTTACTGTGGCATCTTCTCATTACTGTGATACAGACGCTTGTAACGAGATTTTGAAAACCTCTAAGGCATCGCTAAAAATTATAACTCAAAACATCCGAAGTATCTATAAAAATTTTGATAGTTTTCAGGCTCAACTGGCTAGGCTATCGAGCGAAATCGACGTCATAATCCTGACAGAGTGTTGGCTAAATGATGAAAAACTGATACCGAATTTGCAAAATTACGTAACATACTCTAGCAAAAAATGTTTAAATCAAAATGACGGCATTACGATATTTGTTAAAAGCAGTCTGCAATGTACGGTTGAAGAACCAGACCCAATAGGAGCTAATTTTCTTCTATTGAAAATTGATTCCGATACTTGTATTCTAGCTTCTTATAGATCCCCATCAATATATTGCACTGATAGCTTCCTTAACTCCCTGGAAAACATTTTAAATAAATTAAAAGCGCATAATGTCATTCTGATAGGTGACATCAATATAGACATAAAACCTAATAACACAGATAGAAATAGTTCATCCTATCTAAATTTAACTGCACAATTGGGCCTTTTACCGGGGCATACCCATCCTACAAGACTGCATAACTGCCTCGATCACGTAATGATTAGTACCACCACTTGTGCAACAGTCATGGTCATAGATTCCACGGTCAGCGATCACGCCGCCGTAATGTTATGTCTAAGTAATGCCCCCTCTAAAAACAGGAATACGAAAAGATATATTACAAAAGTAAACTATGAGGGCGCTGTTGAACAATTAAAAACTACGGATTTTACTTTTATTTCACAAAATTGTGATGCAAACGAGGCCGCTACACGGTTTGTTGAATGTCTTAGGTCCACGGTATCCCAACACTCAAAAGTAGCGAAAGTCTCTAACCGTAAGGTAGTCCTTAAACCTTGGATGACACCTGGTCTCTTAAGGTGTATTCGACACAGGGATAACCTCCATCGAAAATTCTTGGCAGACCCTAAAAATGGAATTATCGAGTTATCATACAAAAGGTATCGTAACCACTGTAATCTATTACTCAGGAAATTAAGAAATGATCACGAAAGCTCCGCTTTAAAATCTTCAAAGGACAATAAAGAAATGTGGAATACTATAAAATCCATAACCAACCAAGCTAGGAAACAAATATCAGCTGACAAACTTCTATCTGCCACTGACGATGCGGATGCGCCTAATGCCATCGAGCAAATAAACCATTATTTTTCTAATGTCGGAAAGCAATTGGCAGATAATATTATTAAAAACCAAAATTCCTCACTTGCCCCATACAAAATTGAAACACTCCCTGCGTGTGATTCTATGGTCCTACTTTCTCCGGACGAAGCTGAAGTTGAGACAGTAATTAACAACTTAAAACATGATTGTGCCACAGGATGGGACTCCATTCCGGCTAAACTCCTTAAATTGGGTAAAGAAGTACTAGTTCCACCTCTTACAAAGCTTTTTGACGCCTGTTTTGAGCAAGGAGTTTTTCCCCGAATTTTCAAAAAATCCTTAATCACACCTGTTCACAAGGGTGGAAACCAAGACGATGTTAAAAATTATAGACCTATCTCCGTTCTGTCAGCACTGTCAAAAATATTTGAAAAATTGTTGAACCGTAGACTCATGAAATATCTAGAGCACTACAAAATAATATCGGACACCCAATTTGGTTTTAGGTCCGGGAAAAGTACCGCAGATGCAGTTAATCAACTTGTTGATTACGTGACTGAAAAAGTTGACACAAAGCAAAAATGTCTGGGTGTTTTTCTGGACCTAGCCAAGGCGTTTGACACGGTCTGTATTCCAACTCTTGTGACCAAGTTAGAACACGCTGGAATCCGGGGAAGGGCTCTAAGCATATTTACAGACTTTCTCAAGGACCGAACGCAAAAAGTAAAGATTGGTGAAGTTATTAGCAATGAAGCCAGAGTTGATTATGGTGTACCCCAGGGTAGCTGCCTATCCCCGAGTCTTTTCTTGCTCTATGTGAATGACCTATGCCAGCAGTCTCTTACTAGGGGTAAAATATTTAGCTATGCAGACGACACTGTACTTATATTTCATGGAGAGAGTTGGGACGCGGCTCGGCAAGCTGCAGAGACGGGCGTACGTAAAATAATGCACTGGCTGGAAGGTAACTTATTAACACTTAATATTTCGAAAACATCATTTCTGCAATTTACTTTCGCCAAAACTAAACCTACAACAATAAGCCTTAAAGCACACTCCTGTGGTCACTCCAACAACAGTCTTCCATGCTCGTGTCTTCCAATTACACAAAAAAGGACAATTAAGTACCTGGGTGTGATTCTGGATGAGGGACTTAGTTGGCGTCCCCACATTGAGCAAACTGCCTCACGGGTTAGGAAACTTATATGGGCGTTTAAGAGACTTCGGCAAGTGGCCGACTTTAAGCTTCTTCGTTTGGTGTATATAGCACTAGCACAGTCAATTGTAGGTTACTGTGTTACGGCATGGGGAGGGGCTTGTAAAACCTATATGATACACCTCGAGAGAGCCCAAAGATCTTTGTTAAAAGTCATGACCTTCAAACCGTACCGGTTCCCTACAAAAACCCTGTATGAAAGTTGTCAAGTACTTACAGTGAGACAACTATACCTTCTTAATCTCATCATGAAACAGCATGAAATCACTCCGGTAAACCACGCAACCAAACATAAGAGAACTGTCATTAGTGTATGTCGCGCAGTCAAATGTAAGACTGCATCCGCACGACGACAACGTCTATATTTAGCTACTTATATTTATAATAAAGTTAACAGAATCCTTAACTTCAACCCACTAACAATAAATAAAACTAAGATAATACTAAATACATGGCTTCAAACATTGGACTACCAACAGACGGAAAACTTACTTAAAGAACAATACACGTGATAATTATATAGTATTTAAGGTAAACGAAATCAGATATTTAACCCAAAGTCCAGTCACCAAGTACAACCACTCATACAAATTACACACACACACACACCCTCACACACACAAAATACAACACACTCACATACACACCACTCAAGAGCATGCATGCACTAATCTTCATTTGTTTTTTTGATTTATTATTTTAATTTTGTTGCATAAACTGTTAATGTTCCAAAATCGGGTGAAGACACTGACTCCTGTAACACAGGTACCACCTAGCTCAGGAGTCAGGGCTTCAATTGTAAATGTAACTCCATTTTTATGTCAATAAAATATATTTTATTTATTTTTATTTTTTTCTCAAAACGGTGAAGGAAAACATTGTGAGGAAACCGGCATGTCTTAAAACAAAAAAATCGATGATATGTGAGATTACCAACCCGCACTGGGCCCGCGTCTCACAGAGAGGAGGCCTATGTCCCAGCAGTGGTGACAAGGATGATGATTAAGACTGGTTGTCAGACTTTCGGGCTTCTGGCGACCCGTAACGACTGTCAAAGATCCACGAATGACAGCCGGGAATTTTTAAGACCCCTGTTACAAACAAAAATATATATTTTTATTTCTCTCTTATTCACAAAATAGTTGGGCAAACGTACTTTAAAACTGATCCAAATGTACTGTTCCAGCTGTGACAGACAGACAGACTAAGTTGCACCATATAGGGGTTCCTTTTTATTATTTACAACTTACTGTTTAAAATATGTCGTAAAATAGTGAGCTTGTAATATAATGCTTGTATGAAAACATCAGACCAGAAAAAAAGTTAGACAAGATACTAGAATAGCCTGTGATATAGTAGGGACATAAAACGTCATGTCAAATAAAATAAACTTCAGTCACGCTACATAACATAGTGTTGATCAAGAGTATTGTTATTCAATTCTCTTCCGAAAAAGTGTCGGATCCGAAACAAACCGAGAACTAAATAACATTCACAACTGTGTGAATCAACACTAATTGGAACACAGCAAATACATACCTGGAAATGGCTCCCGTATTTCCGATCCATGTTTGATGAAGAACCAATCAATTGCGCGTTCTAGTTAGCATTAGTTCCGTGGGAATATTTGGTAACCAGAGCAAATTCTTTAACGAGCTTGGTAGGGTTTGGACCTTTAGGGTTGGACTCATTAGTTGCTCCCTTTTCAACGTGAACCAGCTGACGTAGGCGTAAAGGGCGGTTTTAGATACAGAGAGGCATATAGTTCGGCCGCAGTATTTACCTAATAATTTATAGTTCAGAACAATGAGAACTTTACTTGATTTTTTAAAATACTTCTATTTGTTGTCGGACAGTGTTTCACCACTTTAAAGACGAAAATTTAATACTGCGGCTTCCTGTAAAATTTTTGTTGAACAAGACGTTATAGCCTCTCTTGTAGCTGTAACACTTGACCGGAAAATATGGTTCAGCCACTAAAGAGCCTCCAACACGCAGGTGGTTAGAATGATTTAATTTTAATTTTCTTTATTAATCCCTCAAGTGTCTGAGTTTGGCTGATTTTAGACCCAAAACCCCCGCGAGTGGGGAGGGTTGGGGGTTAGTTGCGAACCCCATAGGTTCACAACTAGTGATAATGATATGTTTTCCATCGGATGATGTTTTTTTACGTTTATATATACGTGATCTAAGCTTATATACCTATTATGTAAAGTTTTGTCCTTTTGCACACTTGGGGTACATTTGACACGCGGGGAGGGGGGGAGGGGAGGATAGCTGCGAACTCCATAAGTTCACAACTAATGATTTGATTGGTTTTCCATCGGATGATGTTTTTTTACATTTATATATATGTGATATAAGCTTATGTACCGAACAAAAAAAGGGTTTTTCTTATGCACACATGGGGTGCATTCGACACTTGAGGGTTTAAGGTCAATTTGCTATGTCAATTTGCTGTGTTATAACGTCTCGTCGTCGTGTCTATTCAGAGCTTATTGTTTGTACATCTGCCAACTTTGGTGCAACTTCACAAAAAAGATGTACTTACAGTTCATTAAGGTGTGTATAGCCGTTAGCGAATTTTTCAAAAATATCGCTGTTAAAGTTGCGTTTTGTAAAAATTAAATTATCATTTTAAAATTAATATGTTTGCCTGTTTACCAAATAGCTTGTCCAACTGTACTTGTACAAACTCCACTATTATGGGCCTTGATACTAAGATTTCGGGTCACCCCGTTCTTTGTACGGATGAGGCAAAAGCTAGCGATTCCTGCAAGAGACCCGAGATTCTGGATATACAATCTAAACTCCGGGTGGCTACTGAGAATCAAGAGAATCAGAATGTCTTAAAGCGAGTAGTGCCGCCAACTAGGGCCACCATTGACAAAAAAATCATAAGTCGAGAAATATGAAACATTTTGAAATTTCCTATGCTCACATTTTTAATCAGATGAGGTAGGTCAGGTGAGGTCAAAAAAATCAACATTAAACCTCCTAGCAAAAACGGCTTACCTGACAGCGGTGGAGCTCAAACAGAGGGTAATGTTTTTAGAGTTAGTTATGATTTCTCGACCAATGAAAAGTAGGTCATGTTTGGTTTACTCCGAGCATTCTCTTAATATTTCATATCCGTCATCCCAAGGTTCGCAGATGATGAACGATTTGAGAAGGACGCAATAATATATGATGGATGGCGCTAACCCAATAGCATAAATAGAAGTGCTTATTAATAATAATATTATGACGGCTTGCCTAGGCATAATACATACTCGTATATACGAAAAACGACCTTAATACTCGTACTCCAAGTTAACAAACATTACCTTACCATTACATTATGACTAGCTCTAAAACATTACCCTCCTTTAAGGGTCCACCACAGTCGGGTAAAAAAGAACTAAAATAGAATACTGAAATCCACTTGAAAACCATGACAGCAATCACAATTATATGTAACTAACGACCTGCCCCTACTTAAATTCGCACGGTTTTATACATAACATCTCCACGTCTGACAAAAAATTGAGATTTCTGTATTGTATATATGTAGTAGTTATGAAAAACAGTTATTTTAAACTCAATTGTTCAGTTACGTTCACAGCAAACGAAACAAGAAGCCCAATAATAATAAAAAAATAAACAAAAAAAAAATCAAGCCTTCGTAGTGTACATTAGTAGGTTTAAGAACGCAGAATGCATGTAGGTATACTTCGGCTATCGTGTGTAATCATTGCACTAGTGTACAGTGCAATCAGGCATTTTTAGGGTTCCGTACCAAAATGGTAAAAAAGGAACCCTTATGGTGTGACTCAGTCTGTCTGTCTGTCTGTCTGTCTGTCACGGCTGGATATCTCAAGAACTACTAATGCTATCAACTTGAAATTTAGAATAGTTTTAGATGACGTTTACCCAACTATTTTGCAAATAAGAAAGAAATAAAAATAATTATATTTTTTTTTGCAACTGGGACTTAAAAATTTAAAGTGGGGCCTACTAGGGCATTTGGGGTATCATATGAAAGAACGCTGTTTGCACATTCTTAAACTATTTTTTATTTTTTTTTAGGCCGCATAGTTTTCGACTTTTGATGTAAAATGTAAAAAAAAATACCGTTCCCCACCCCCTTATCTCCGAAGTTTTCAAAGCGAAAAATCTGAAATTATTTTATGTGATAGAAATTCATGTAAAGATTACAGGAAAAATAAAACGATGTCTCTAAGTAGCACACTTTTTCAGAAATCGGAACGGAACCCTCGGTGCGCGAGTCCGACTCGCTCTTGACCGGTTTTTTTTAATTTAGCCGATTCGGTTTTGAAATTGGAACTAATGGATGTGAAATAGCGTGAAATCCAAGCAATCTTTGCAGTCGATTTTCCACAGAATCGCATATTCTACAACAATTTGTAAACCCAGCAAAATGTACCGTTTATACGCAATTATTGTGGCTCTAACAATCAAAAACTGTAATGCGGCAGTAATTCATTTGGACGACATAAAATTTAATGTTAACGGTGCTCCGAGTGTCCAAAGGAATAATTTGAGCAGAACTAATACTCCAGAAAGTGTTAAAGTATATATTATAGAAGATAAACAATATACTACTAAAGTTGAAGAAACGGAATCTAATAAAAACGTTACAAATGTCACTAACAGTCCCATCGTCGTCACCATACCGAAAACAGACACGAAAAATACAGAAAACAAAAAATCACAGCATGAAGACGTTTTGTCAAAAAAAGTGAAGCAGCAGAACAAAGATGATAAAACCAAGCCTCAGTTTAAAATAACCGTGCTAAAACCATCCGTTCAAGAAATTTCATCGAACAATATAGAAACTAGAAGAATGCCCAAGTTTAATGTGTATGTGCCTATAAGTGAAGATTTAAACCCTTATAATGAAGTCCCTTTTGATAAAGGAGTAGAAAGACGTGGATTGTCACTTATAGACTTAAAAGGGAATATTTTACGTATTCCTTTGTAGATATAGAAGTTATATTACATTAAAGAGTACTATCGATTTGAATTTATAGTGTCAGTTGCTTTTATATAATTATTAGTGGGTCAATGGATTATGGTTTTGAATTATGTCGTTTTTCTTCTAATAATCATTCGTTCAGTTGAGTTTTTTCTTTATAAAGACATCTGAAGAGGGGTTATTTAATTTAATTTCTACGTAACAGCCCGGAGTCTGGATTTGTGCCGGTTGTGGCAATAAGCTTGCCCCTTATTACATGGGACTTAAACATTACTGATGAAATGTGGATGTAGGTACTGTAAAGGTTTCATTCAAAGGGCAGCCTAGTTAGAACTGGCTGGTTATGACTATGACACATTCGAATATTCTGTCACTTTTGAATAAAAGCTTTACATTCTTTTGTTTGGAAGAAAAGTCCAAAAGTCACATCCCCAGTTTCTAAAAGCCTTCTGTATTTAATTTTCCGTCAAATCAAATAAGTATAAAAAGTAAGTAAGTATAAAAATCTGAAAAATCACGTTCTAAAAAGTATGAAACAAGAAAATATTCTCATCTGAAATTAGAAAAAGACTTAAAAATCCGGAGTCACACGTTATGTTGGGGCATAAATCGAACAGATTACACGTCGTCGCTAATTTAAGTAACTGACGTATCTGACCTTTTGGACTAAGCCGATAGCCGACCTAACTATAGTAATTTGATACATTTTCCAAGTCTAATCGATCTGTCTAATCGGCGAATCTGTACCTATGCCTTAAGAGCGTTGACTCGGTACGGCATTTCATACAAACTTTCAAGTCCTTTTTTATCGAAATGAATGAACCGATTTTAATGAAACTTCATACGCATAAGCAGGATACATAGGTCTAAAAAGTTAGTTAAGAACATTTTCGAAAAATAGTGTTGCAGCTAAATTAGACCGATTTTAAATATTCCATAGAAGCAGAGATTTCCATTTATCTTTTTTTAAATAAGACATTTAGAAAATGTTCTTTACTAACTTTTTAGACCTATGTATCCTACTTATGCGTATGAAGTTTCATTAAAATCGGTTCATTCATTTCGATAAAAAAGGACTTGAAAGTTTGTATGAAATGCCGTACCGAGTCAACGCTCTGTCTCTACGATAATGCAAAAATCGAGACTGATATATCTACAGTTTACAAAAAAAAAAAAAAGAAAAATAGCTTGCCTTGTAAAATTTTCTTCGAATCAGTTACGTCACTTAGTTAGATTAGCGACGATGTAACTCTGGATTTTTAATTTGTCTGTCTTTTTCTAAGTTTCCGATGAGAATATTTTCTTGTTTTATACTTTTTAGAGCGTGATTTTTCAGTAGTCGGGTTTTTTATACTTACTTTTTATTTATATTATTTTGGGGTTTTAATTTCGTTTTGGCTAGAGTCAGTTTACATTTTTAAAGAAGAATAATTATTATATATCTATTTTCGGTGGGTTAATATGTTTAGCTCACATCTGAGGCGTGATTTTAGAAATGATTCCCAATTATTGGGTGCATGCAAGCAAAGCCGCGTGCTAACATTATATATATTTTTGAAATGTGCTAATTAAGCCCTTTCATTTGATACCCAACACGGCACCATTAAAAAAAGATTTTTTTTATTTCATGACTTTATGTCCTCTAGAGGGCGCTATTTTCAATTGAATGTGACTTCACATAACTAGCGAACAATTAAGACGCTCCTAATGATACCTCATTTGTCTAATTATGACAAGTAGTTTAGAAGTTATGAGGGAACAGATGAACATACATACATACATACATACCGGTCATAATCATAACCCTCCTTTTTGCTTCGCCGTAGTCGGGTAAAAATTAACAAATTAATCAAAACACCAAAATATTTGACAAACGGTTTTTACGAAGTTGCCAACTTTCAAAATACACCCTCTTATTATAGTTGTCAAAAAATAATTAATTCACTTTAAATGAACATACATACATACATACCGGTCATAATCATAACCCTCCTTTTTGCTTCGCCGTAGTCGGGTAAAAATTAACAAATTAATAAAAACACCAAAATATTTGACAACTGGTTTTTACGAAGTTGCCAACTTTCAAAATACACCCTCTTATTATAGTTGTCAAAAAATAATTAATTCACTTTAAATGAACATACATACATACATACCGGTCATAATCATAACCCTCCTTTTTGCTTCGCCGTAGTCGGGTAAAAATTAACAAATTAATCAAAACACCAAAATATTTGACAAACGGTTTTTACGAAGTTGCCAACTTTCAAAATACACCCTCTTATTATAGTTGTCAAAAAATAATTAATTCTCTTTAAATTTTAGCTCAAGTGCACAATGAATCATGCCAAACTGAATAGTTATAACATCAAACGATCATGTTTTCTGAATAGTTATAACATCAAACGATCATGTTTTCTGAATAGTTATAACATCAAACGATCATGTTTTCTGAATAGTTATAACATCAAACGATTTTGTTTTCTGAATAGTTATAACATCAAACGATCATGGCTGGAACCGTGTCGAATATGGTAATATCACGTTGTGATTGGTCATTGTTGTGGTTCGTTAAATCGCCATGTAATCTGTGTTGATATATAGTATTGACACATGCATTACAATAATCTGTGTCCATATTAGTAAAATACTTCTCATTATTTAATAGTTCTATGGTCATCTTTGTACCAATCAACAAATAAATTTATTCTTATTCTTCTTAGAGCACTGTTATTTTTTTTTCAACCTGTTTTGTCCCGCTGCTGGGTACTGGGCTCCCCTATAGCTTTCTTTTCTTTCCTATGTGTTGCCTTTTCCGGCCAATCTTCGACAAAAGCCTCTAAATCATCACGCCAGGCAGCGTTCCTAGGCCTCCCCACTGTTAATTTATTGTTATGAATATCTGTCACCGTCATTTTCTATGACTCAACGCTCACTACAGGTGGACCGCACCGCACTTTTTTGTATGAAAATTCGTTGCGTTGCGGCCAGTTCCGGCTGTACTTGTTGTGCCCATTGTGCAGTTGCCTCCTAGGTACATAAATCGAAATACAGTACTGCAGCAGTAGCATATCGAATGCTACCATCAACCACAATTCTCCAGCCCGAACTGTAGTAACACAACGTAGCTCTTGGACATATTCCAATATCGAAATGTATCTCACCGGCTTTGTTTTGTTGAGGCGCTACCAAAATAAATTGGAGGATTTTTCGTAACCATTTATTTCACTATTGCAGCATGTATGGATTTAATTTTTGGATATATGTTAGTGACTATTTGATTAATACTTTGACTGAAGGAAAACACGATTGGGTTAAATTTCCTCGATAGAATTTAACTCCGAAAAGACCTCTACTTTTTTATGTTTTTTTCTATAATTCTAAAATCCTAAGTAATTTCATTGCAAAATTGCATTTAAAATGTGCGTATTAGGTCATTGAAAATTTTGGCTGAACATAATTTTGATAGATAGCTTCATTTATTTTTAAACAATTTTTATTCCATTTGGCGCTTTTATTTTGGTTCCAGCGCGTTGTTGCGCTCTCTTTTTCTTGCATGTGGAAGTAATTGACTCTTTCACTTTCTTATTCCCGCCCAGTTCACTTTTTTTGTATCACCTTAAATCGAGCCAATTTCTTTGGGATACTCACAGAGCATGGAATCGCCGTGAGACGGTGGTAGACCTTACTACCGAACTACTATGTAATGACGTATGATGCGGATGTATGTGTGGAGTTCTATGAAATGACGCGCCCCACTACTGCGTTTATCGTTGTGTACGTATACAAAGTAGTGGGGCGCGTCATTTCAGCTTAGACAAAAAATCAATCAATCTGCCTAGCCTTTTCCCCACTATGTTGGGATCGGTCTAAACGCATGCAGCTGAATACTACTATTTTACATGGAGCGACTGCCTATCTGACCTCCACAATCCAGTAACTGGATAATACGATACCCCTTGGTAAGACTGGTTGTCAGACTTTCGGGCTTCTGAAGACCCGTAACGACTGTCAAAGATCCAAGAATGACAGCCGGGACCAACGGCTTAACGTGCTTTCCGAGGCATGGAGGAGTCTCGGTATGTAAAGGTCACCCATCCACGGACCAACCCCGGCAAGCGTAGTTTAACCTGATGGGTCGACCCCTGCGGCTGTTATTACTTAGCCACGAGCTCCTCATTTCAGTTTAGAAGCTCTACTAATAATATTGGTGCCGCGCGATTTGCGTTGAGCGCAAATACAGCTGTCATGGGCCGTCAGTTTCTGTTCGCACAGACACGTTCGATGTGTAGTAAAAATAATCAAAATAAAAAATGCTTCAGAAACACCTCATTATGCTGTGTTTTTGTGTATTAATTAAGGTAAAAAAAAAAAACAAACAAAAAAAAACCAAAACCAAAAACGAAATTTAAAAAAAAAAAACCAACCAATCAAATTCTAGCATATCATCTATCTATCACAAAGTACCTAAGTAAAGAACTTCGATGACGCCCACTGACACGATCGGTTTGTAAGAAAAGTGTTTATAAGGCTGGAGAATAGGAGCAGCCGCGCACCGAGGTTTCTCCATACTCTGTGGGCATACTGCTCGAGTGAACCACTGCTGGAAATTCAGCTGCCAGTGACGTGAAATAAATGGTTGAAGATTTCACGCTGAGTCGCCAGTGTGAAAAATACGGTAAATGTGTGTTGAATTCTGCCTGTGTATCGTTTTGGATGTGATCCAAAATGTGTGAGATTTTTTGGTGTTCTACCACTTTCTGATTGTGAGCCAGTTTATTTTATTTTGGAAAAGAGGAACACGAAGTAATGAGCTGAAACATAACAGATATTTTGTCAAGTTTAAGAATGTAAATACTTCATTCCCTGTAATTTCTAAAATTGTTTTGAAACAGCGTATTTGTATTCAGCGTCAATAGCTACATAATTTTAATAGCCGTAAAAGCAATAACAAATAATTAATCCGTTAAGTGAATTAGTTTCAATGGAAAAAATAATTGCTTAATACCTGAGTCTGGTGATTATTCCGCACTAGCAGAGCCGACGACCGACGGCTCCATTCGTGTGTAAAGTCTCAATATTCTTCGGGGAAAAACGATTGAGATTTCTTCCAGTTTGTGCCAATTTACCTTTTCGCCAAAAACCATTAAAATCTCTTCGGTCGTTTAGTCCAATAGAAATGTAACAATAAGCCCAGCTATATCACCTTGTTGTACTATTTTCTTAAAGAACCGAAACTTCGAAGCGTTGACATGATATCCAGCAAACTCGCACCGGGTCCTTTTTTTTTTTTTTTGAGGATGGGAAATCTTCAAATAACTTCTCCCGCTCTGGGTGGAGCGGAAGGGCGTGTCCGACTTTTACTGACTAAAACCCACCCGTGTTCGTTCAGTTGCCTATGCCAGGGCCACGGTATCTTTTTTAAACTACCCGCGACCCCAGCGGCATCGGCCCTATTGGACCCCATCTTTTGCTGACATCTCTTTGAGGCGCGCGTGGAACACAACGTGCCGTCGACTCGGGCCTGGTCCTTACCGGACGGCGAGCTACCCGCTTCTCACCGTCCGCAAGCCCGCGCTTTTTTTTTTTTTTTTTTTTTTTTTCGGTGGCCGGAAATCGCGTCTTAATTCCGGCCGCCCAGGGCGTCTACTGCGGCGACTGAGGGCGTGAGACTGCCTCTCCCTCACGCGTTCCGCCTCCTCCTTCGCGAGCATTACTGCTTCGCAGAAAGAGGTGACGGCCTCCCATGCACTCTCGCTCCGCACCATGGCCTGGACCAGGCTCGGACGCAAGAGATCGCCGCCGAACTCGCACCGGGCCCGAACCCGGGCCCGGTTTATGAACCGATTCTTCTCACGGTAAAGAGGCCTGAGTTCCAACAGTGGGGATTTCATAGGCTGACAAGCCGTACGACGACGGCAGACGAACTTTCATACAATCTTTCATCACCTATTTAGACGCTTTGGGGGATGAATTTTCAAAAATCCTGGATTAACGCACATCCTCTTAAGGGGTCATTTTGCTTATCATATAACAGCTTTTACTAGAACAAACCCGAAATGGCGAAAAAAAAATCAGCTGTACCCTACATTCAAACTCAAACTCAAACTCAAAGCATTTATTTCAAATAAACCAATTACAGGCACTTTTGAATTGTCAAGGGGTCGGTCAGTCAGAAAGATGAAGCTAGATGCCCATTCCAAAGCGTAGATCCTGGAGAAGAACGGGCAAGAAACTCCACGGACACTCTTTTAAATATTTTACATAATATTGGTTACATCGTTCATATATTATTAAAAATATAGATGTGAGAACAATGTAGAAAGACGTGCACGTTAAAAGCGTCCGTAATGAAAAAGATAAAAACTAAAAACAACTAAATTAAAAATAAGCCGTGGCAGCTAAGAGACGACCAGTCCCAACTGACGGCGCCCGTTCACGAACATGACGCATGGATCAGCACCAATTAGCTCAACCAATTTGAAGGGAACTTAATGATCCAACACACACGCCACCACCAGCGAGACATTTGAGTGAGCATGACATACTCTCAACCGCCAGGGCACATTCAAGTCAGTGAAAGACTAACCCAGTAAAAGGTAGCTTTATATTAGCTACATTGTGCTCACACATGTGCTATGCAATTATACAATACTAAGAGATTGAATTTAAACAATGCAAAGAAAATTTTCTCTCTTAATTTAATAATTCTGATGAGTTATGCGAACATAATTGTAGGGAACAGCTGTTTTTTTTTTTTCGTAATTTCAGGTTTGGTCCCATAGTAAATGTTGTTCATAATAAATAAATAAATTAATTAATTTATTAACATAGACAACAATGATCCATTAGTGTTAGTTAGTTAGTACAAAAGAAACTTAAAACGCTATGTTAGTGTGTTATTATAACGGGGCTCACAGAAAAAACATTTCACCGGGTGTAATGAATCACTCCTGCCTCACCAACACCTGCATGAAGTGATTCATTATCGGTGAGTTAAACTTGTCCACTAACATCTTCAGAATGCCATTAGGACTTGACCGCGTTCTCTCCAATAGTGACGCCGTTTTCCTCCTCACCATTGCGTGAAAGTCATGAACACGCGCCTGGGCGAACATGCCAGAGGCACTACAAAAGCGCGGCAGCCCCAAAAGCATTCTGAAGCTGTTATTGTACTGTACCCTCAAGGCATCCATTGTTTTCCGCGTGTAGCTGGCCCACAGGCTGCTTGTGTAGAAAGTCTGGCAGTAAGCCTTAAACAACGTAATTTTAACATCCTTACTACAACAAGCAAACCTGCGAACCAGCATATTGCTTCTCACAGCAAGAGCTCTGCGCTCGCGTTCGATATCTTCATGATCTTTAAGGTCCTCAGTTACATAATGCCCGAGGTATTTAGTTTGTTTCACCCTTTGCAGGGGCTGGCCACTGAGGTTGATAATTGGCTCGTATGACTGCTTCCTACCGGAGGCCTTAAAGATCATGAAAACGCTCTTCTTACAATTATAAACTAGACCGTGATGATAATGATGAGTACAATGACCCCTTAAGAGGTTGTGCGTTAATTTCGACACATGTTGCAGAAGGAACCTTTGTGCTTTCATGCTCCTAGATCCAGTGCGTTTAGACTGTGCGTTTTCTGTCAGTGAATTAATTAATTTATGATTTTATTATACAGATTACTGTATGTATGAGAGAAGAAAAATGTTGCAAATAATAATTAATAATAATGTTTATTTATCCAAAGGAATACATAGACATAGGCTGAGCACAGTGGTAGATAGATAGTAAAATTAAAAGACTTTAAAAATCTATATAAACAAAAATTATAAACCCTGTCTCTTAAACTAGGAGGCCTGTATCTTAAGAGACAGTGTTCGGCCAGACGGTTGCGTTTAGTTTTTAAATAAAGACGTTTCAATAAAATTTACGTTTATTTTAGCAAGTCCCAAACTTTTTCCTAAACTTCTAACTTACCTTTGTCCACACTTGAAGACAATTACTAACCTTTTACTCTACAAATATAACCCCCTTTAAATAATCATAATGACAAGACACAACCCACCTATTTAGGGCGTTTAGGGAATTAGGACTTTTAGCTCCAAGTTCCCTGGGGACCCCAAGTTTCAAAGAAAAGTAAAAGTGCCGTAAATCGCGAAGTTATTTTTTTATCCTTTGCTACGCTGGCGGCGTGGAATTAAATGGCTTGTATTGTTAACTTGCTAAAATATGAAAAAAGTGGAAAATATTTCAGGATTTCTGGACTTTTAGATACAAATGACAAAGTGCTAAAGAAATTATTGTTGTCCATCTATGGATAAAGATGGCTACAGGAATTTAGCCTTCTATAAAATCATAACCTTTGGGATGTTTTTGGTGCGAGAGTCAGGGGTTTAAATAGAATATGAAGCGTCCTCTCTACCTTATTTAAAAGCTCCGAAGCCTTGAAAGTTTGCAAGCATTATGCTCGTGAATATGATCGGTACAAAGCGGAAAAAAAAATTGCGCGTGCGGTACCGTATACGTGATAGAAGTGAATTTCCTTAAAAAATAAAGACTAGAGAGATTTAGTGTGAGAGACAGAGAGAGTTATATCTTTCTTCTCTCTCATGTAACGAAATGTACAACTATCGAATCGCTACAAGTAGTTTCCCCTCAAAATGAAAGAGTTAGTATTTGCGTTCTCAACCCAAGGTTGTAATTCTCACGTAAGTACCTGTAATTAAGGTTTACAAGTGAAAAGAAATAGTGCTGCTTCCGACGCTATAGTTTTTACACCATTTAACTGAATATTTAGTCATTTTTGGGGATGTTTTGTTGACAAGTAAGTGCTTGAGACTGACGCGAAAACAAGCAATCAAGGCTAGTATTTCCTGGTTACTGACAAGACCGGTAAATGTACGTCCGCTTATATGTCGGGTCCAGCTGGTCGATTCTATAAGAATCTCACCGTGAAAACTTGCGTGAAGTGAGTGTCATCCCACGGATACTAGGGATTGACCAAATTACATTTACAATCATAATCGAGATTTTAATTATATTTTTTATGCTAATTTTATAACATAATCACTTTATATTATTTGTAAGCCAGTAAGGTGTCTAAACATTACTATTTAGAGGGTTTTAAAATAAGATAGTCAAATGAAAATTCACTCAAATTTTTTTTTGTTCCTAGTGGTCCAAGCCTGAGACGCGAGCGCGTCTCGCACAAACAATAAATGAAATAAAACACAAATTAAATTTCTGTTTTGCAATTTTATTTAAAAACCCCCTAAATAGTAATGTTTAGACACTTAAATACTAGTTTTGAAATAATATAAAATGATCACTAGAATATAGTAAAAAATATTATTAAAATCTCGATTATGACTGTAAAAATGTGCTTGGTCCATCCCTAGCATCAGGTGGAATGACACTGACAGCTCACTCCACGCTCACTTCACCTAAATTTTCACGGTGAGATGATTACAGAATAGCATTGCAGTAGCTAATTCGTTCATGGCCATACCCTTCAACCAGACATTTTAGATTCCAGAAATAGAAACAACGTTATTCATTGCACCGACCGAGTGCTTTTCCTAGACCCTTTTCCAACGTCCAAAGGCAAAGTTGCACAATCAGTAACCAAAGTTAATAAAGTTAGTTCAAATATGTGCTAAGAACTACTCATAGCGCAAACTGGTGAAGTTCGAAGCGTTTCCCATTGAACTTATTGGAATATGCTAATACGGTGCAGATGAGGTAACTTCGCCAACTTTCACTATGTCACGCTGAGTTGGTCGTGATTGGCGATATTGGCTTCCCTACCTTCATATTGATGACTTTGGTAATAACCAGTTCAAAGGGTAGTTTAATGTTGCATTGGATGAAGGAAATCGCTCTACGGTGAGCGTAAACGTTGGCAGGTTTTGATCGAGTTCTGTATAGTGTTTAAACTTTGAAGGTGTTCGTATTTTAAACTAGCTGTCCCCATAGTTTCGCCTGACTTGCTCGACTATTAAGGGTCGTAGCGTGATGTTAAATAGCTTTTATCTACACCCATGCTATAAATTCTCTATAAGAGTTTCCGAAACAGTTAGCTTATTGCCAACATTAAAACAGCCAGTGTCATAGTAACCATGGTAACCATAATAGCATCCAAACGGGTGCTTTAATGTTGTACTGAATTTCATAATGCAACTTGTTTTCAAAAAAAGAACATTATAATGCACGCGCGTTTCTCTACAACAGCGCCGTAATTTTAAAAAGAACTTATTCGAATTCACGTCGTATACTATGACGCCGGCCGCCATGTTCGATACGAGTATTAGTACTGCAAAAAACTGTTTCAGAACCTTTTATAGAGGATTGATAACATGGATGTAGATAAAGTCTTGTATGCAACTGTACGTAATTAGGTATTAAAACACTCATGTGATACCACCTCATGTGTAAACCCACATTCCTGTTTTAATACCCCTTATTATACGTCAGTTGCATAAATAACTATTAATCTTCCTCAAGAATTGGGCTATCAAACGAGAGATTTTTTGAAATCCAACTGATACCAGTTCCAGAGATTAGTGCGTTCAAACAAACACTCTTCAGTGTTATTATATTACTAGCTTCTGCCCGCGACTTCGGCCGCGTGAAATTTCGGCTCCCGACCCACCACGTCGCGTCGCATCGCCCAACCGCGCTATTACTTCGTCTTCGCTTTCGTACTTTCTCTAAAGTTAAACCACAGAGACCCCTAGTTTATCTATTGGACTAACTGTGGTACTAATATAATAATAAGAATATAAGAACATCGCGTTAGGTAGTCGAAATAAGATGGTTATTATTTACCTAATAATAATTTGAAATCCATGTTTTACTAACTTTTTCTTCAGAAATCCAGTTTTCAACCCGTTTTTTCTTTTGTTGTTTTCCATTTTTTACGATTAGTAGTTCACAATTTAACCAGACACAACAACTCACTAGCAAACCACGTAGCAGTAACAGTAATATTAAAAACAATTAGTGAAAATAAGAAGTTCATCCAGGTATTTATTATTATAGGACGCAACAAAAACATTCGTCTCAAGGCTCTCAACTCTCAAATTACACGCGCCGCTCGCCGAATATATGTCGCTCCACTTCACGCTAGAGGTGTTAAAAAATATGACAACTTGTTTATAAAAAGCGAGTCAAAAGTACGAATTGTGCTTGTTCAATATATTGTAACATAGACAAAGAACAATTTTTGACCTATTTTTGTATTGATAAAAAATTATTTAAACATTTCAAGTGATACTATTATATCAATATTTAGAGAAACGGAACGTTGCTTCAAATAGATACTGTAGAAACGAATGAAAGCCATTTTTGTTTCTTATCTGTGGATATTTTAAAAGCATGGACCAGCATGGACCTTCATTGGTACTAAACATGGTACTAACTGATCCTCCGATAGTCTTCGTTTTGTAATCGGAACACATTTTGGTCCTGGTACTAGCTTTAATACCGTAACAATCCCAGACCTTTTAGTCTTGGTTTAAACCAGTACTTAAGCATTTTTTTGTAATAAGACGGTCTGTGTTTTTGCTCGGCTCTAAGGTTTGTAGCTTACTATAACGTTCCTCAAGAATTGGACTATCAAATGCAAACATATTTTTCAAATGTGACTGATAGTTCCAGAGATTAGCGCGTTCAAACAAACCAAAAAAATCTTTAACTTTATTATTAGTGTAGATATAGATTATATTACAGTATAGATATCTTACCTCTTATTAAAAAAAAAAAATAAATTAATTAAAACTATTTATGTCATAAAACTTAACGTGACGTTATACATAAAAATAGCAAATCAAATCAAATCAAACCATTTATTTGCATTAACACAGGTTCAGAAGATGTTTCAAAAGGTTCATAAGGTGCGTACACCGTATTATAACCATGTGAGGTGTGCAAATATTAGGAACATTATAGCGTTCAATCTTGCATACCAATAGGATTATGTGCACTATTATTGTAGAGTTTACTCACGACTAAAAACCTACACGCAGACCTCCATTCCAAACTTCCCCACGGTAAAGTAGGCTTTTCAGATCAATCTGCCTAGCCTTTTCCCAACTATGTTGGGGTCGGCTTCCAGTCTCACCGGATGCAGCTGAATACCAGTATTTTACATGGAGCGACTGCCTATCTGACCTCCACAACCCAGTAACTGGGTAATACGATACCCCTTGGTAAGACTGGTTGTCAGACTTTCGGGCTTCTGACGACCCGTAACGACTGTCAAAGATCCAAGAATAACAGCCGGGACCAACGGCTTAACGTGCTTTCCGAGGCACGGAGGTATCTCGGTATGTAAAGATGGTCACCCATCCACTGACCAACCCCGGCAAGCGTAGCTTAACCTGACGGATTGACCCGTGGTCCCGGCTGTCATTCGTGGATCTTTGACAGTCGTTACGGGTCGTCAGAAGCCCGAAAGTCTGACAGCCAGCCTTACCAAGGGTTGTCGTATTACCCAGGAACTGGGTTGTGGAGGTCAGATAGGCAGTCGCTCCATGTAAAATACTGGTATTCAGCTGCATCCGGTTAGACTGGGAGCCGACCCCAACATAGTTGGGAAAAGGCTAGGCAGATTGATTGATTGAATTGGGCTTAAATTTTAGTTTAATTTTATATGGTACCAACATTTTTAATATCCTTATCTGAATATTATAATTTTTTCTAAGATACGTTTTATAAGTTCTTCCATACCATAATTAATTACAGAGACGGCCAGTGCCATGTACCACAATCGCAAGTAAGGCAATTTGTAATTTAGACATAATAGACCTAAGCTTAGCGCATACATGGTCCACATGAGGGCCCCAGTTAAATTTATGATCAATCTTTAACCCTAGATAGACATGTTCTTTAATGTTTTCAATAGGACGACTACCTGTACGACTTTTCTTGTGATACAGCAAAAGATAATCCTAGTTTAATGTTATGCTTAAAAATCTTAGGTACCCGTTTTGTTATATGGAACGAGTTTTTATATAGAAAAGAAGAAGCAAATATGATGACGACTTTCAGTACGTCTATTACTACAAAGAAAACTAACATCGTCTTGACTTCATGCTAAAATTATTAGCATAAAATATCAAATAATTTCTACAGCTACCATTCGTATTAAATTAAGAAACGTATCTCATGTCTGTACAAACTGACTCCTAGTTTCTTAATTAACAGAGTAGGAGCCACAGAATAGATAGAAACAGAAGGTTGGATCTATACAATGAGTAAAAACGCACACATAGAGATGTTTCACGTACAGCGTTCGCAAGGACGTGAAAACATCGCGGCGATTTTGTTTCACGTGGTGGATTTCCAACGCTCTGCTTAGCGCCGAGAGTTGAAAATCCAACTGTGTTTTTCCGACGCTCTGGAATGCACTCTGTCGTTGTTAAGTTGGATTCTCAATGCTCTGATCTGCACTGGATTTTCAACTCTCGCTGTTGAGTTGAAAATCCAGTGCGCGATAAAATCGAACCTCGGCTCGGTCTTGAAGCGACACGCGCTTTACTTGTGTTTACCAAGTGTACTAATACGCTGTGTCTATGTGTGCGTGAAGCCGAGTAGCGTCAGCAATAACACACATTTCCGACTTTACCATTGTCTCGGACGGTGCCGAGAACTAATGCACTTAAGGGCCGGTTGTTTCAAACAGTTGGTTAACGTAACATACGTACGTAAGATGTTTAACGTTCCGATTGTCTGTGAAATAACGCTTTTTTTGGTTTGACGATAGTTAGCGCCATTTTTGACGTATACTCGTGAGTTGAGTGGACGTGAAACAACCCGCCCTTACACGCACATACAAAGTGTGTTTGTACACTAATAACCACAGTTATGTACCTAAAGCGCGTATTTTCGCTCGTTGTGTCGAGCTGACCTTCTCTACCTACCTATCTATTTTATGACCCTGTTTCTCAGGGCTAATGGCAGCCGCAACTAGCCGCTCGTCTAATTCATTACAACTTCAGTTTTAACTTGACCAATGCCATCCTTGTCTTAAGCATCCTATTGGAGGATGGTAGTTCCACAAGACATACAAATATCTAAAGCTGGATCTCCTGCGTGTGTCTTTTCGAAACTTTACACAAAAACATCGAAACAAAGAAGCGCGTACAGTCCGCGAGGTTAAAGCTGAGCTTTGCATTTGTGTGAGTGCACATAGATAGTTTAGGTGTGACGTCCGGCATAGAGCGCGATTCATTGCTTGGTTTAAAACCAGTTTATACTGCTTTTTGGCAATCGGCTTTTGTTCTTCTAGTACGAGAGGCCATGACGATGACATGTCGCATCGTTGTAAAACGTAAAACGATAAGACGATTGAAGATTTTGCCTTACGTAAACCGATAAGACAAAAATTTTGGTCATGGGCTCTCGTACCATTTTGGTGATCACTCAACACAAAAGCTCAGTTTACGCCTCGTGGACTGTACATATATTTTAACCCCTCAAGTGTCGAATTCACCCCATGTGTGCATAAAAAAACCCTTTTTTATTAGGTATATAAGTTTATAAATCACATACATATAAATGTAAAAAAACATCATCCGATGGAAAACCAATCATCATCATTAGAAGTGAACCTATGGAGTTCGCAGCTAACTCCCCCTTCCCCCCCGCGTGTCAAATGCACCCCAAGTGTGCAAAAGGACAAAACTTTACATAATAGGTATATAAGCTTAGATCACATATATATAAACGTAAAAAAACATCATCCGATGGAAAACATATCATCATCAGTAGTTGTGAACCTATGGGGTTCGCAACTAACCCCCAACCCTCCCCACTCGCTGGGGTTTTGGGTCTAAAATTAGCCAAACTCAGACACTTGAAGGGTTAATACGCAGGAGACAGCTTGTCTAAGAAAACAAATTAATTGTGTAAGGCTTTTTGTGTAAAGTTTCGAAGAGACCCGGCTTAACGAAACGAGGAATAAAATCACAATGTAGGTACGTTTAGTAATAATTCCAATAACAATTTTCTACCAACCACATAAAAATTCCCCCAGACCCGATTTCACAACCATGGTTATTGCCTCTTAAACCAAAGACAGAGTGCCAGTAATATCAACGTTTTACATAATTTTACATTCATAAAAGACTGTCCCAGTTGGGGGCGAAAATAAGCGAAACGAACGAATTTCGATTATTGCAATGCAATATACTTAGCTGCGATCCACATACTAGCTTTTTGGCACATTATTTTATTTTAAGGCGAGTAGTGTTGCCCACATTGAGAAAAAAATAATAAGTCTGGAGCTATGGAACATTTTCAAATTTTCTATGCTCACATTTTTATTGAGATGAGGTAGAATCAACACTAAACCTCCTAGGATCGAAGCCTTATCAGTTAACGCCAAAAGCAGCTGTTTTTGGCTATATAATAACGGCGCTGTTGTAGTGAAACGCGCGTGCATTACAATGTTCTTTTTTTGAAAACGAGTTGCATTATGAAATTCAGTATAACATTAAAGCACCCGTTTGGATGCTATTATGGTTACCATGGTTACTATGACACTGGCTGTTTTAATGTTGGCAATAAGTTTCAGAAACTTTTATAGAGAATTTATAGCATGGGTGTAGATACTACAACACAACTATTACATCCTAGTTTATCGAATCAGATTGTGTCAAGGATTATTGTAAACGTGCCCCAGAGTGGAGCAATTTCAGGTGATATTATATTCTTTCGTGGCTCGACGACAGCCATCGTTTTGCATATTAAAAGTACCGATAAAACGGACCATTAAATCATCAAAAGAGGTTCAGTACATCTAATTACCGGAACTTGGAGACTGATAACGTACTTAACGTCTGCGGGACGTAGCTCGGGCATCATTACGCCAGGCATTTGGGAGTCTGCCAGACGTAGTGGCGGCTGTTGCCAAATGGGACAGTACGTATGGCCATGGGACGTTGTTTTGCTTTAGGCCTTTATCTCTGTAATTGATGTGGTTGGGTTGTGCCTTTTCATTTTTGTGCCGTTTGCTAGTATTTCTTTTTTTAGTGTTATACAGTTTGTGGTGTCAGTTTTGAACTATCGGTTTAGGAACTGTGTCAGTTTTGAACTATCGGTTTAGGAACTGTGTCAGTTTATGTAACTACTAGCTTTCGCCTGTGGCTTCGACCGCTTGGATGTCGGAAATTATCCCATGAGAACGTACTCCCAGAATAAAAAGTATTCTATGTCCTAATCCAGGTCAAAGTGTAACTTAAGGCGCAGATTTCCTGAAAACGATCAAAAATGTGGTTTTTTAAAGCTGTGTATCTCATAAACCGTAAATAAGTTTGACATGTAAAAAAAAAATGATATTTTCAAGTCCTTTTCGCATACAGTAATGGAAGCCAAAACATAATTAAACATACTTTAATGCACCAAAAAAATCTTTAAACATATCTACCTCCTAATAATCTTTAAAAGCTGTTTATCCCTTCATTAGCAATTATAATTTTAATTAAAAACATACCATGAAATGTCAAATTTCAAACTGCATCCAGTGATGGATTACTTTTTATTAAATAGTTAATTTCTAATTTTATACGATTTTATTTGCACTTTTACGTCATAATTCCCGTGCGCGTGAGAATCTTCTATCTCGTGCGTCAAACTAGACAGCCATAACGCCATTTCACTTACACACCGAGCTAAACCAAGCTTGGAACTAGGGCCGTAAATAACGCACAACCTATTAGGGGGTCACTATACTGATCATTACGAACAACTTTTACTATGGGACCAAACCTGAAATCGGTTGCAGATGAATAACAGTATTTTACATGGAACGACTACCTATCTGACTTCCACAACCCAGTAACTAGGTAAAACGATACCCCTTGGTAAGACTGGTTGTCAGAGTTTCGGGCTTCTGACGACCCGTAACGACTGTCAAAGACCTACGAATGACAGCCGGGACCAGCGGCTTAACGTGCTTTCTGAGGCACGGAGGAGTCTTAGTATGTAAAGATGGTCACCCATTCACGGACCAACCCTGGCAAGCGTAGCTTAAGCTGATGGATCGACCCGTGCAGCTGTTATTACCTAGCCACGACCTCCTCATACCTTAGCCTCAGCCATATCTTACTCGACCCATATGAAGCCTTTGGGCTCTATTTGGGTCGAGCAAGGTAATTAATTATAGAGATCTATGAGAAGGCTAGACACTACTTTCGCACAGATTTCGCAATGGACGATCGAGCACAAAAGAAAATTATTATAGATGAACAGTTAATGTTCCAACTCCAATTTTTCATGTCCTAACAAATTCATGGTATGTTCCCAAAGAAACTAGATTCGATTGACGACCATTGGGAGTCGAAACATAATTTATTAACCCACCATGATCTGTTACGTCAGAAAAAAGAAATAAACAATTGTTTATGTTTCCGAATTCATGTCCATTCCGGATTGAAAGGAAATTAGATTGTGTAGTAATAAATTCTTGTAGTTTATGAGTTTTTGGAATGAAGTTCCTTCGCGGCCTGCGGTAGGAGTTGACTGGTTCACGTAAGGAAAAAGCGTTATGCGAGTCCTGCGACTTTCTCTCTCCCTCTCTCTGTCTCTTTCTATTTAATACGAATGTGTGTGTGCGTGCGAGTATCGAGATTCAAGCAGACGAGCATTGTGCGCGGCCCGTAGTCTAACTTCAATACTGAACTAAGTTTTCATTTTTAAGGTTTCATACCAAAATGCTAAAAAAGGAACCCTTATGGTGTGACTCAGTCTGTCTATCTGTCTGTCTGTCTGTCTGTCACAGCTGGATATCTCAAGAACTACTAATGCTATCTATAACTTTAAATTTGGAATAGTTTTAGGTGACGTTTGCCCAACTATTCTGCAAATAAGAAAGAAACAAAAATACATATGTTTTTTTTTGCAACTGGGACTGAAATGGTCTTAAAAATTCGAAGTGGGTTTAATGGGGCATGGGGGATATCATATGAAAGAGCGCTGTTTGCAAATTCTCAAACATTTTTTTCTTTTTTTAGGCCGCGTAGTTTTCGACTATTGATGAAAAATGTTAAAAACATTACCGTTCCCCCCCTTATCTCCGAGAATGCATAGAGAAAAATCTGAAATTATTCTATGAAGTTTATGTATAAATTACAGGAAAAATAAATCTATGTAGAGACATAGTTTTATTTTTCCTGTAATTAAGAGCGAGTCGGACTCGTGCACCGAGGGTTCCGTAACATCATTTATATGTAATTTTTGTTGATAATTTCTGAAAAACTGTGCTATTTAGAGAAGCACAGTTTTTCCGGGTTCCGCAACATCATTTATATGTAATTTTTGTTGATAATTTCTGATATAAATGATGTTACGGAACCCTCGGTGCACGAGTCCGACTCGCTCTTAATTGGCTTTTTTTATGATTACTAGTAGAATAAGTGGGTAGTTTCTAATATGATTTTAATACAGGTTGGTTGGTGAAAGCAAAAACTAATATTTGAATGCAGAAGTAAATTTTAAAGTAATAAGTAAAGTTTACTAATTAATTAGTTAGTTAGTTAATTAAAGATATACTTCTGCAAGTTCAAGCAAAGTTTGAAAACCAATATCATCTATAATTCTCATGAAACTGAAGTTTGGAGATAAATATGAGATGTGTGTTAAAACATATTTTATAACATTACACCTGAGAAGGTAGATGTGCAAAGTACAGTCACAGCTAAAATGTTTTCGTCATCTTATTTTTGTCTGCTCATTGAATAATGCGTCGTAATATCATGGTTGATGACCCCAAAAACATCATCATCAAATAATTTTTTTTTTTTTTTTTAAATAAAAAAAAAAAGTTTTTGCTTTTTCATGTTTAGATATCGATACCCATCACGTCTGCGGAGTTTCGCTAGGTAGTTTAATTTGACTCTGTACATATACTTCTCTATTAGTCACCATCTGCGTAGTCAAATTCAAATTCAAATAATCTTTATTGCAATCCATAATATACATTATACAGGTGGAAGTAACCACATTTACCCTCTTCCTAGCCACATCATCTTTCACACAGTTCATCCACCGTTTCTTTGGTCTTCCCCTACTCTTATAGCCATCTACATTCACAAAACTTTCCTGGCGACCTTTTCCTCATTCCTCTGCATCACATGCCCATACCATGAAAACCGATATAAAAAAAAAAACAAAGAAAGGTTTATTGCGGAAACTTGTACAACTTTTACAGTAAATCTTACTTATGGGTTCCTATGTAAGATAAGTTCCTTTTAAGTAAAAGATCCTATACCTGTGCTAGCAGAATGAATGAATGAATGAATGATTGAATGATTTATTCACATAAATTTCTTAAAGCTAAATACAGAGCCCCACAAAACTGCTTACACAGTTTAACTGTGAGATCGTTGAGTCACTCTTACAGTAATATCAGGTACATCTATAACCTATATTATATACTTAATACCTACACTTACAAAGAATCTAATAAATATTTTTTCGTACCACTTGCTCAAAAAAGTGACATTCTATGCCACAAAAAGCGAACATAACAATAGTCATTTTTAATCTGTTAAAAACAGGGAAAGACAATTGTACTGAATTTCATTCATCCTCTAGGGGGAGAATGTGATTTAAATTTGGAATACTTACCGAAATTTATACTGAACTACATCTGTGTTTACACCATTGAGTTTGTATATAAAGCATTATAGTTACATCTTTTTAAAAAAGGAATACGCATTTATTATGCAGTTATGATTATTAAATAAAATTACGAAAGCCGACCAGGCCGTATGAGCTTGATGCCTTTGCTTTTCCGACAGAAAAATATTAGTCTAGGAATTTGCCGTGTTTCTGTTTTCGTTTTTGTTTTTGTTTTTTAATAAATGCTTATCTCATATTATTATTGTGTTAATTTTTTCGCAAATGGTACGAAAAGTAGAGTATTTTCCTCGGTGACAAAGCTGCCTTAGTCTTGGGTGAACTTAAATCCCTCGCTACACTCAGGACTCGTCTTAAATCCCTCGCTTCGCTCGTGATTTAAGTTTTAACACCCCCGCTACGCTCGGGAGTAAACCTCGAGTCACCCGCGACAGAAGACACTGCTTTATACCCTTGGTTAATAATCTACTATTTAAGTTAACGTGCGAATAATACTTTATTATATTCTTGTCTGATAGCAGCTCCCGCTCTTCAATGACAAAGTATTAATGAATGGTAAAAGTGGTGTACAAAAAGGTAAAAATAATTTAAACAAACAATTACAAAAAAAAAAAAAAAAAAAAAAAATTACAGCAAAATCTGAAATTAAACAGACAAGTCATTATTAAACTTTATCTAAATAAAAGAAGAAAAAAAGATAGAAAAACAAACTTAGAGATATATCCTAAAATAGTGTGTGTGGTGGTGTGTGTGAGGGTGTGTTTGTGTGCATGTGATATCCGCACAACTTTTCAGTCACCGGTGCCAGTTTCAGACATCCTCTTACATAATATACCCATTTCTTATTCTATCCATTCGCGTAACACTACACATCCCTTTTAACATTCCCATTTTAGCTGTATGCAATTGCCTTTCATTCATCCCTTTTGTGGCCCAACATTCCGATCCTGTCCAATTCTAAGCCCAAAGCTAAAGTTTCGAAAGAAAGATAAAGATAAGATAGGATGTGTATTCATTCGAGAATATTCTCTTTTTGACATGAAATATTCATAATGGCGCCGAGTAACGGATAAGTCCTTTAGAGTGATCCCGATCTATTGAATGAATAACGTTGTTTTTTCAGATATCGTGAATGGTTAATTTAAACAAGTGTAAGTAAGAAATAGTGTCGAGTAGTGCTTAGTTTTAAATATCATTGCGAAGTGTTATTTTATCGTAAAAACATAAGTAGGTATCGTAGTTTCTGCATACCCCCTTGCAAAAACCCGGATAAAAGCGTGTTGGACTACGCACAATGAAGGCCCTTCCGTAGTTCAGATGAATTTATCCCAAAAACGACCTTATAGCTGCAGTTGAAAAACGTGTTCTCCCATACATCGATATACGTCATGCTCCAACTGCAAATATAAGTTTGTAATCGCAATTTTTTTAAATGTGATAAACTACAAATTAACAATTTTCGGACTTTTTCCTTTACTTTTGCTGTGTGAGACCTTGCTTTCCTTTACTTTTTCTGTGTAAGACCTTGCTGCTTAAAAATTATTCTAGGTCAACGGAAAGTACCTTATAGGTTTTGGTTTATTTTTTTTGTGGTACGTATTCAGGATCTGCCTCGCTTTTTCTCAACCAAATTGAGGTCGGCTTTCAATCAAATGGGATGCAGCTGAATACGAGTATTTTCGTGGAAATCAATGTTTACATGCCAAAATGGTAGAATGTACAAGAATTCCTTTATATTATTGTAATTGTAACCACCTACATTCTGAGCAAATAAATGAATATTCTCTATTCTAATATTTTATCCATGGAGCGACTGCCTATCAGAGCTGAGTTACTGGGTAACATGATACCCCTTTTAGTGATAAGGTTATCGGTACTAATATTATACTAAGAGGTATTGTATGTAGGGACTAATCTTCGGAACTCAATCAATCTGCCTAGCCTTTCCAACATATTGGGGTCGGCTTCCAGTCTAACCGGATGCAGCTGAATACCAGTATTTTACATGGAGTGACTGCCTATCTGACCTCCACAACCCCGTAACTGACGACGTGGGCAATTTGCGATCTAGTCATTCTGATACCAACCCGTTTCATGATACCCTTAGTAAGACTGGTTGTCAGACTTTCGGGCTTCTGACGACCCGTAACGACTGTCAAAGATCTACGAATGACAGCCGGGACCAACGGCTTAACTTGCTTTCCGAGACACGGAGGAGTCTCGGTATGTAAAGATGGTCACTTATCCACTGACCAATCCCAGCAAACGTAGCTTAACCTTATGGATCGACCCCTGCGGCTGTTATTACTTAGCCACGAGCTCCTCTAGGGTAATCTTCGGAACTACTGGTCCGAATCCAAAAAGTCTTTCACTAATGGTAAGCTACATTATTCCTGAGTGTCATAGAACATTTTTTTATGTTATAACGAAAAACTCCACGCGAACGAAGTCGCGGGTAGAATCTAGCCGTATTTAATAAAAGTTACCCATCGGCATCGTGCCTAACTCGAAACTCATGACGAGTTATGACAAGCTTATTACAAAATGTATGTTTAATCTGACGTTTCCTGTCGTAACTTTATTTGGAGTTAACTAATACGACAGATTAATACAGATGGGACACTCCGCAAAATCATTTAAATAAAAAAGCGACTCTTGCTACGACACAATAAAGTGCAAATCAGGTCGCACATCGCTTATTATCTACAGTTATATCCACCTACAAGTTGCCTCTCTTTCTATCGCGTAACTCTTATACCTTCTGACTCGTTAGGGTTGTCTTCTTTTACGACGCGGCGCGTGAGCGAGTATCGAACTAATGTGCGAGCCGGCCGGTGCGCGGCAGCCACTGAATTGACCCAGTGAGATGAGCCGGCCGCGTACTTGTAGCTTCATAACTAAACTGCGGAGAAAGGATGATGATGCGGAGGCGGATGAGGGATTAATCTGTGCTAATACCTACCTAAGGAGCCAACGGGTATATAATAGAAGTATATAACATACCTCAATAGTAAGTAGAAGTAAAATAAAATTTTAAAAGATGGTTACAAATATTAGTTTATTAAAAAGTAAAAAAAAAAAAGTAAAAAAGTAAAAAAGTTTATTGATTTCTGTAAGTACATGTTTCAAAAAATTTAGTATGACACTGGATCCCGCACTAGGATACCCTAAAATTACAACTCCAATTACTATTCCAGTTAATGAAATTACAAAGCCGGTTGAGCCGGGCGTGGATTCTATTAGGTGTAAAAAAATTAACTGCAAGAACTTCGTCCACATACTCGACATCGAAAAAAAAACACATTACAAAAAAAAATTTTCGCATAATCGCGAAAAAAAAATCAGCTCATTTATGTTCGCATAATTCGTCAAAATGTACTGAACAGCTGATGTTTTTTTCGCGATTTCAGGTTTGGTCCCATAGTAAAAGTTGTTCATAATGATGAGTACAATGACCCCTTAAGAGGTTGTGGGTTATTTATTTTACACCTTGTATATCGAGCTCGCGAAATATTAGATCCGCCTTCAAAACACCACTATCCTGCAGGTCCTCAAGTGTAGACAGCCTCCAATGACTGAAAGTTCCGGATCCGAGTAGCGCTGCGACAGGGTTATCCAGCCACTCCCCTGCGGCGTCGACGACGGCAGCAGTATTATTAACGACTGAGCTGGTCTACCGGAGCATAAGCGGATGGGCAGCGCTTGTATAGGTTGCTTCTGTAGGGTAGATAGGAACCCTGGAATGTAGCTGGATTGTCCGGTTAGGTTTATTATCCAGAATCACGCGGTTGACTGCTACATCCCGACAAACATAGGTCAAGAGGCCTACGGTGAACAACGGTGAGTAGACAACTAATAGCTATCGAGATGAAGCAGTCTTGGGCGTGGTACAATAAAACAAAACATGGAAAGAATGATATCAAAACATGTAGGTGAGTGGAAGAAAGATAAACTCAGTATTGTACCTATCTTTTCGACCCAGTTGGGTAAGGTAATTTAAAAGATTTGGATATCGTACTCATAGTAGGTACATAGATTAGGTCCAGGTAAGCTATTTAACAATCATAGGCCGCATAGAAAGTAATTTAAAACAAAAGCATTAAGAGGAAACGTGGGTGCTCTTTTCTCCATACAAAAAGATACAAACGCTCTCGCCTGTTTTCTTTCTGGTTAATGACCATAAAGCAATGATTTTTTACAGAAATATAAATATCATCTACTTGTATGCCCCTATGTATTCCTTTTTGATGATATATTATTTTTATAAGAACTAGAACCCTCAAAAAATGCTCAAAATTGCCTATTCAGACCGCTGTCAAAAGACGCCTAGTGTACCAATTTGACAACTATTAACGAAAAAAGAAAAACATAGGGGCATAGTATATATCCTTCTTATTCAGTTTATGAAATATCTTTTAAATTGGTCCAATATTGGAGGAGGAAATAGGCGAGAGCCAAACCTCGAAATGTGACTTTTTACATAGGCTATTTAGTCGGATCTGCAGTTGTCCTTATCGCACGAATTCGAGGGCGGAGCGCTCGCAGAGCGACAGCAATACCTTCTTAAAATACCTAACTGGCCACCCACCTTTCCTCTTAATAGGTACTGACTGGTACGATAACGGTTATGAAAATTTATAAAAATGAGTTGAAGGTAGATTTATGTTAACCGCCGTACAGTCCCTCGCAAGTTATAGGAGACTCAAAGTATGTATTGTGCAGATAATACTTGGCGACACACACTCATAGCACAGTATTGTTATGCAAACTATAATATTTATGTGAACAAAGGTTTATACAGTGAATTTAGAGATTAAAATTTACGACACTCACCCGTCTGGGGTTTTTTTCACTACACAACTTTTAGTTTCAACGAATGGTCGTAGCTAAATAAGCTAGAGAAATAATCTAGACTTTGAGAGTACTAGGTGACCGTTATTCCGTGTGGAGGTGCTGATTGCTTGTAATATAATGTCGTCTCTGCTGATATGTCTCAAAAATGACATGACATTTTTATAGCCACGGCCTCCCGTAACAAGGAACGGTGGGGAACCGCAAGACGTAGCTGTCATGTCATTGTCATTGTCATTGTCACTGTAATTGAAAATAGTGTAGTATTTTTATATGGTAACTTTTAATTAAATAAAGAGATAACGTGAAACGTTACAAGTACCTATGTGCTTTATAAGAATAATGAGGATTCCTGATGTTATCATTTAATCTTCCTGGAACGTTGATAAAAGAATTAGGATCTTATACTAAAAAGTCTGGAGTAGGTGTATTACCAAATAATTTAATGGACAATTATTTAATACGTTAACTCCATTTGGTTTTAGGCAGGTATGACACATGCTGAGCTGGACTCCCATTTGGTGCAACCTTGGGACGCACACCGCACTGTGTATATTCGTTATTAATTTTATTTTGTATGTCATAGTGTCATTTTTATTTGCATAATTATGTGTGTTTTTCTTTTCTGGCACCTTATTGTTTTTATATTCATTTAATTGTACTTTTGTGTGCACCAAATAAATGTTTTATCTATCAATTTATCTATCTAATCAAGAATAAACCGTCTAGCAATCTCAGAGTAATGGCTGATTTAGACAAGGTCAGTAGCTGACTATGAAATCAGAGCTGGCGCTGAGTACCGACTCTCACTGCTTACATGCAGTCATTAACACGTCAGCAACACTTTAGTAGTCGTACCACTATCTTCAAATCAATGTATATGAAGATAGTAAAGGGTCAGTGCTGACTTGGTTTGAATTTGGATTTAGCTACTGACCCTATGTAAATCAGCCTTAACATTATAAATGTTCTTCCTACAGTGAACTGATACAAGCTTCCAGTGGAAATAAAGAATATTTACTGTACCGCTTGGAAAGGTTTGGTTTTGTTAACCTTAACATTTTTTTTTTTCTGAAGTAAAATGTATTTATTATTATTTACTAGCTGCGCCCCGCTGGTTCACCCGCGTAGATCGGGATGTTAATCCAGGGTGTCAGCTACTTCCATACCAAATTTTTATCAAAATTGGTCCAGCCGTTTGAGCGTGAAGAATTAACACACATACAAACACACAAACTTTCGCCTTTATAATATTAGTGTGAAACTTTGTCACATACACACATAAATACTAACATATTATGGAAAACACGTTAAGCTACATCAAGTGATCCCACGAGAACAGACCCAAATAATTTACCCCAATGATGGACAAATTAAATTAAATGGAGCCCCGACCTACATTGGCATTGTGGATGTCATCTTTCCTTTTTATTTCTAAGCTGGCTTCTGCCCGCGACTTCGTCCGCGTGAAATTTCTCGTTCCCCCGACCCACTGCGTCGCATCGCATCGGCCGCCCGCGCTATTACTTCGCTTTCGCTTAGCCTTATTTCTGACTTTTTTTCTTTTTGCTCGTCTCCTAAGAGTCGTAGTGTAATGCCAAATAGCCTTCATCAAGAATTGGGCTACCAAATGCAATAATATTTTTTTCAAATCCGACCAAACGGTTCAAAACAAACAACTTCTTCAGCTTTACACGTAAACGTATTTTCTTTCTTTCTTTCTTTCTTTCTTTATTATATTAGTACTATAAATATTATAATAATAAAATGAGTACTGTACCTAAATAAACAAAACAATTATTCGTTCGTTGTCCGTCTGCGGTGGTTTTGTTCCGAGTTTTTTGATATTGTGTGTAGGCCATCCTTTTGTAGTGTATTATCTTTGAGAGCAATATTAATCAAGGCTATTATAATAAGCTTCAGTTAAGTAGTAGGTTTTTTGAGCAGTAAGTAAACCCTAAATACTTTCGGGATAAGAGAGATTGTGAGCTGCTGTTAATCCCTTTGATGGGATGATGCTGCCAAACAAAGGCTGTAGACAAAAAGTTGGAAATTTTTATTTTATTAATTTGGTTTTTTTTTTTTTTTCATCTTCCCATGAAACGAACTGAGCCACTTACTACAACTATTACTACTTGGCGATATTGTGACATGGCGACAATGTTGAAGTTCTAATTTTCGAAATTTCATATTTTAAAACCAAATTGAAAACAGCAAGCAGCAACAGCTTTTGTTATAAAATGATTTTGTTTTATATGAATTGAAAATGACCTCAAAATATTATCAGACTAAAACATTTTATCAAGAGTGATCTGAATTGACAAGTCAGAAAAGCTCTGAGTGTGTTGTGAATTTTACCACTAGGTCGGTACGAAACGAATCAATTTATGTATTCGTCAAAATGGCGATCACTTCGAGCACTTGATATCGTAGGGCAAGAAACAGCAAGATTTTAAATAAGAATAAGCTCATCAAGTTATGTTAGTTAATAAAAAAAGAAAATTAATACACCTTCTTTTTGATATGTGTAAAATTCTACGTGATCATTTGTCTTTTATTTAATTTTTTGTATTTCAGTTACCTACACAAATTCTTTACAAAATCTAAAGGAAAAGTTTTTTGCCATTTGTGACTTTTGAGTACTCCAACGATGGTTGGTCCCATAAAAGTTTTTGATCAGTATTAGAAACAGGATCGATTGGCATCAAAAAATGTTTTTGTGTAAAATGGACATTTTCTTGCTAACTGTAATATTTTTTGAAAATCTGTGAATGGGGATCAAAATTCTATAAAAAATTATGGATAGTCTCCTAAGACCATTTTCGCGTAGCTGCAACGGTTATGGTACTTCCCCTTACTGCCCCGCTGAAAGTTTCCACCCTGTATAATATTGTATCGATACATGGGGAAAAACTAGATAATTACAAAAAATTCAAGTATCGAATACGATCATCTTTAATTAAATCCTTTTGATATTCGCATGACTACCCCGCTGGTACAGTTACTGATACGCGACAATATACGACTTTGAAGTGTTTTTTTGGAAGTCGGTTTTTTTTTTAAGTTTTTTATTTTTTGTTAGTCGCCTGTCATTCATGCTCTCAATATGACCAAATCATCTAACTCTTTTTTGTTTTCTTTGCTCTTTTCTAGGTGTGAGTATAATGTGTTAGGTTTATCCATCGAGGAAATCCTCATAGATATATCGTACAATTTAGAACACCGCACTGCCGACAAAAAAAATTAATTCACAACTAGAAATATGACCTTCACCACAACACTATCCAAAAACCAACATGAGAACCTTTTACTAAACAAGCAGAAACCGTAGCTTGACAAACAGTGTCTTTTTAGCGGGCCCCTAAAACGCGGCGGTCGTGGAAAGGGCATCTAACTAGCAGAAATGCCAAGGCGAACCGTGGGCGGTGTCACTTATGTACGCTCCGCCGGAGTCGTATAGATGCTCTGTTCTGTTATTATAGGTGTAGGGAAGGTAGCAGTCTGTTTGTTGAGTCTGGTTGAGACGTAGAAAGTGGTTTGAATGACGGAAAGAACAGTCAAATTGATTGGATAGCAGGTATTTAACACGTTGGTGGAGAGTACTATCTCAGTGGTTGCGGCTACTGAGACACTACTTATTTTCATACATTGTCCACGGGCGTAGTGTCACAACGCATCGTATTTTGCGTAGAAACTTGAATGTCTGCGTGGAGGTACTTTCTTTGACGTAACGACAAAAATTGTGTAGTGACAGTAGTTACGAAAGTGTTAATTATACCTGTGGTGACAGTACAACTGGTGCTTTATGATAGTATGGAAAATCGGTCGTCGTGTGGCGTACTGATTTTAAGCTAGTAAAAACTCAGACGTCGACAGGCGTACTGTCGTATTACTTTTAGCTACCTAGACGCCTGTGGTTGTTATTGTCCGCCAACGTGTTAAGCATATAATATGCCAGAAAGTATTGCACAGTAGATCGAACGTCGATGACCTTCACCCTTCACTATGACCTTGAGCTGACCTAACGTAGTCATCATATGCCTTTTCCCAACTATATTGGGTCAGCTTCCAGTCTAACCGGATATTATTATGGTTATTTCGAAGCACCAAGAACTAACGAAAAAGAGAAAAATCTACCTACATAGGTAACTAAAATTAATATTCCGAATGAAAGCAGAAAAAACCAATTAACGTTTGCGGCCAAAACCATTTTCCTGATGCTTGTTGATTAAAAATATAGGTACGGGTGGACGAAATACACTAAAAATACATATGAAAATGGAAATATGGAGTGCTTGCATAAAAGTAAAAGGCCACTTGAACAGGTGTCCGTGGAGTGGGTTCAATTGAAACGCTCCCAAATAAAGAAGGACGGCCAAATCGTACCTGACGACGAGGCGGTGGTGTACAGATATGCCATAATATATATGAAAAAATCTAGTATTTTTTAAGGTCTTAAAAAACATAAGAAATAGATATTTAAGTCGCCAGAAAAAAAAGATATACACATTTTTTTGTTAATAGCATAATTTGCAAATTATTTAGAATAACATGTTCAGGACGCACCTTTGACGATTCATTTTGCCTAAGAAATGATTTAGTACTCAAAGATTATAATTATTCACTTTTATCTGAATAGTTATTAGATGTAATTCAATTCTATAAACTTGTGTATCAAACAAACTAGTGCTGTTTTTATTATGTATTGGATTCTTGTCATAAAAATAATTATGTGGGTTCATAGTAAGTATCAGCATTTTGTTCAATTGTTTACAACGGAACGTCATAATATGTCATCGACGCACGCCATGGATGGCCACTGTCAATCACACCGCACATGGGTGTCAATTTGACACTAATATACTGTAGTCCACAGACTACTTAGGGATACTACGTATCTGTAGTCTTTGCACCCGGCAATACTACTTATCTGTGCACCCGGCGATCTCGCATTGTTGTGTTGTTGTTGTTAGTGTGAATATTGTGATACGTACTGTACTGTTTTGGATTTCCTTCTGTTGTTTGACCTTGGCATTGTTTTACAGACTGATAACTAGGTACATACCGCTTGTGACAATTATTCTGTGCTTTTGATTTCCGGACACCGATAACCTCAAAAGTATTTTTCGCATTATTGAAATATCTTGGCTATTTAGATATTATTTTCGAAAGGGATGGTGTTACTACATAAAAACAATCAAATCTCACTATAATTTGTACATTGAAAATAAAACTCAGGTCCAGCTTCTATAGAAATTTGGCCGATGTTCTTTGGTCAGCGGCTGTGGCTGTATTCTTTTCACCACTTTAGAGGGTAGAGAACACTGTTATTGGATTAACTGTTTAACACTTTCAGCTGAGCACCAGATGCTCAGTATTCAAATGTTTGTTGCGCGGCACACTATTTTCTCATACAAAATATATGACGATTAGTGACGTTCTAGTTTTTCATACAAGCAAAGATAATATGAAATGTGACACAACCATTACTACACGTCGACGTTGCGAATGTACGCGTAATTATAATGTATGTGTGTGAGTAGCCTTAAAAAGTGTACAACAAAACTAACGTGGAGTGGCGCTAGCAGTCCGAAAATTTAAAGTGATACGGCGCGATGACGTAGCTTGAAGGAATTGGTATAGGCCGCAGCCGTTTATTACACGTTCTTTAAAGAAAGACATATTTTTTGCTGACGTGATTAAACGTTGTGTCTTATAGCGTTTATCAAATTTTACGTATTATAACGTCGCTCCGCTCAAAGTGTTAATTAAAAAATGAAAAGATTTTTTTTAGTTATTTGCGGAGATGACCTAATGGATTAAGACCTCACCTGCCATTCACGAGGTTGTTGGCTCAGGTCTAGGCAAGTGTCAATGTCACTTTTTCAAAAATATATTATGTGCTTTTCGAGACTATCTTGGACATTACTGTGATCGGTGAGGAAATCTAAACTTATAGTAAATATACAGGGTGTAAGTGAAAACAGTCGCAACCTTTTAAGGTGTCATTTTACTCATCATTATGAACAACTTTTACTATGGGACCAAACCTGAAATCGCGAAAAAAAAAACAGCTGTTTCCTACATTTTGACGAATTATGCGAACATAAATGTACTGAACAGCTGATTTCATTTTCGCGGTTTCAGGTTTGGTCCCATAGTAAAAGTTGTTCTGATTAGTACAATGACACCTTAAAAGTTTGCCACTGTTTACACTAACACCCCTGTATTAAACATTAGAAATGTATTTTTCGATCGCTCTGGTATGAGCCAAGAAACATAATTTAATAATATCGAATCATATGCGGCCCTGAAAAGGGCCTTTTTTATGTGCGCGTCTATATGGTAAAATTATATCCTAACTAAACTATTAAAAAACTAAAATATGGCGTCGAAAAATTCCTCCGCATCGCTGTCGACTGGTAAAGTACCCAAGAGACGGGCGGCATTGCCACGTTGTATGGCAATGCTAAGCCTCTGGCCAAAGTAAAAGCCAGCCCTCGGGTCACGGGAAGTGTCAACCAGCCGTTTGGAGATTTCGTTGAATAAAACAAGAGCACTTGGACCCCACGGCCCAAGGGTTTCAACCCCAAACGGCTCGAAAATATAATTACCGATAAGGTTATTATATTTCCGCCGCTTGAGGTTATCAACCACTTCCGTATGGTTGAACGGTATGATAACACACACACACGTCCACCGCAGTATGTAGAGCTGGTTGCGCACGCAAGGGTGCAGGTGTTTAACCGCCGAAACCGTACAGGGTGCGACCCTGGCGCTTCAGAGCGTAGACGACGTCCATGGCGGTGACGGTTTCACGAAAAGTGCGGCATGCCGATATTTCCGTTATTTCTAAGTCAATAAAGTCTGAAATCGCCAACCCGTTTAGAGCAAGCGTGTAGATAAACACTTTTCTTCTCAGTATAGGAAGAGGCTTTCTTTTGGACTAAATTAACACAATAAGAGGCTAGTATTATTTAATTAATTATAAGGGCTTTTGCCTGGCTTTTCCTTAGACCACACTAATATTATAAAGGCGAAAGTTTGTGAGTGTGAGCAGGCCTCTTGCACTGGTACATTCCGCTCGAGATAAGTACCTACAGCTCGCGGCAACTCTTAGTTTCAAGTCAGTCAGGGTGTATTACGCGCTCAGCGAGCGAGACACGTACGGCCGCCCATGAAAAAAATTAATCTTAGATTTTAAATTTAAGTATACTATTCATATTATCACTATACTATATATAAATTAGTGATATACTTACTTTTTTAATGACGAAAATCCATTACGAAATGTCGAGTCTTGTTGCTACCTTTTTTTTTACCTACCTACTTACAATAGTTGCCGACATTTAACTTGAGCTCTCGGCGGAGTGGTGGGAGTTTGTGTGCGCGTCGTATTGTTTCAGGAATAAGGTCCAAAATCGCTTAAAGTAATTAAGGATTAACTTAGGATTAACAATCAACTGTACCTACCCGCGATCGTACGATTGCACAAACTTAGCCACTGGTGCGTTGAGGCATCTTTAGTGGTTTTATGACCATGTTCAGGCGACTAAAGTGCCCCAAATGTCACTTTCAATTTAAGACGTGTTTGTACCTTGTTTACTTCAGAACACTTCTAAATATTATACGAGATGTTGGTGTATTAAAAATAATTGATGCTTGAATGATGATCATGATTATAATGATTGTAAGTTGAATTGATTAATAAAAAATAACGTTTGAAAATTATAAGACATTACATTAAAGTGAAATAACTCTAGATAGACTACTCTTATATACAATAAAAGTTTAAAAAGGTACCATATACCCCACCACCACCACCACCACCATACCATATGGTATGTATGGTATGGTATATGGTGCTATGGTACCATATTTTATTTTTCTTTGCGGACAGCCCTAGTACTCGGCTAAGCGGCGTAGGTATGTTGCGGACGAGTAACGACACAAAGTAAAAACAACTCTCAAGCGCGGCGCTTAAGAGCAATTTAGCTTGCGCATGGGGAGGAAAAGATTTTGTAGGCTATTATAAAAGCGGCTTTCTTCAAGATCAAAGGAGTGCAACTTCTGTACGTTAGTACTATTAGTTATTCTGTGGTGTGAGTGTGTTTGTATGTTTGTTACTTCTTCACGCTCAAACGGCTGGACCGATTTGGGTGAAATTTGGTTTGTATATAGCTTATACCCTGAATTAACACATAGGCTTTTTTATCCCGGTCTACGCGGGTGAAACCGCGTAGCGCAGCTAGGAATTGATAATTCTTGAATGGTTCACAAACCTATAAAATATTCAATTTCCTGTAGGCATTTATGAAGCCTCCCCAAGTGATGACCAGCGCCCTGGCTTAATTCAGCCCTGGTTTGACATTGCTTTCTAATCTTTTCACCATGTCACTTTCATATAAAGTCGTTTTTCCATAATACACTGATATTAAAACATGGCTTTAATATAAAAGTAATGAAAAGTCATTGTTATTGTACGCATTACGTTATTACGATAACTATACTTGTTATTGTACGCATTACGTTATTACGATAACTATACTTGTTATTGTACGCATTACGTTATTACGATAACTATACTTGTTTAATTTAACACTATAACCTCGCCAATAAAACGGTTTTGGTTCTTCTTATTGTGATTTCTGTGAGTGTCTTTTTTCGCTAAAACACTACGGGTACATTCAAATCAATGTCAAATTGATTTATAAGAAAATAGTTACATAATAACAAAAACAATCCATTTTTCATTCGTCGCCCTTGAAGCGAAGATTAAAGAAACATCAAAGCAACGATAAGTACAAAATAAGTATAGCACTTAGTATGTGGAGAGGGGATAACTGGTGCTTCCACCCTTCGGTAAACAATTAAAACGCGATACGTTAACACAAAAACGTAGATTGGATTTCCATTGTGAGAAGTTTTCCAAACTGGTTTTTATTTTTATTTATATACGATAGTAACTACTTATGTATTATAGGTACTCACTTTAGATAAAAACAGGGCTTTTTATTTCATATACAGGGTTAAATTGAATATATGCGACAAAATTTAAGGGGGTGTTCTACGCATCAATATGAACAACTTTTACTATGTGACCAAACCTGAAATCGCGAAAAAAAATCAGCTGTTCAGTACATTTTGACGAATTATGCGAACATTAAATGTACTGAACAGCTGATTTTTTTTTCGCGATTTCAGGTTTAGTCCCATAGTAAAAGTTGTTCATATTGATGCGTAGAACACCCCCTTAAATTTTGATGCATCTATTCAATTTCACCCTGTATAGGTACACATAAAGAGTATAATTAAGTTAAAAATATAATATACTAACCTAACTAACACTATTAAAAAACTAAAATATGGCTTCGAAAAATTCCCCCGTATTGCTGTCGACTGGTAGAGTATCCAAGAGACTGAAGGCATTGCCACGTTGTATGGCAAGGCTAAGCCTCTGGCCAAGGTAAAAGCCAGCCCTTGGGTCACGGGAAGTGTCAACTAGCCGTTTGGAGATTTTGTTGACCAAATGCACTCGGATAGTGATAGACCCACTTTAGATAATAGGTATAATAAGTACCTACTTTACAAATATCTTATTTTCAGTAAGACTTTCTAAAGACAAGACACCGACGATGAATTTGAATGCATTTATTTGTTAATTGGCTTATTTGGAACTTTTGGCCGTGTACTAGGTAGTAAATAAACACATTTCAAAAATAATGCTTATAAAAATACTACAATACATTTTTTCTTTTTAAATAATACTTCAGCATACAGACATCGAAGGCATAGACAACATGACTATACATCTTGTAATGGTCTGTGTTGAGTCAGTATGCCGGCGGCAATGCGGCGCTCTGAAAAGGCCAGCAAACAAAATGGAGGATCAGTATTACGAAGATATTCCACGTATTTGAAATGTTGTTTTTAAAACATCGGGCAGGGTCATTATTTCGTACGTGGCATTTTTTTGTTGTTTTTCTTCTATCTTTGCTCAAATATTGTTGTTTTCGCAAGATCTCCTTACCCATTATTTTCCTTTGGTAATTATAATGTACTAGCTGCGCCCCACGGTTTTACCTGCGTAGACCAGGATAAAAAGTAGCCTATGATTTAATTCAGGGTTTAAGCTATGTACAGTGGGCTGCATCAATTGGGTACCCCAGTTGTATTAAAATTTTAATACGACTGGGGTACCCAATTGTTACACCCAAATCTCATACAAATCGGTCCAGCTGTTTGAGCGTGAACTCAAACTCAAACTCAAAGCATTTATTTCAATTAAACCAATTACAGGCACTTTTGTCAAAGAGTCGGTCAGTAGGTAAGTCAGAAAGTTGAAGCTAGTTGCCCATTCCAAAACGTAGATCTATATGGAGAAGAACGGGCAAGAAACTCCACGGACACTCTTCTAAATCAAAATATGGTTACAAAATATTACATCATTCATGTTGAAATTATACATGTGAGAACGATGAACGTTAAAAGCATCCGTAATAAAAAAAACAATTCAAAATTTAAATTAAAATAAGCCTGGGCAGCTAAGGTATGACCAGCCTCCACCAACAGCGCCCGTTCACGAACCTGACGCATGGATTCGTTAAATGATCCAACACACGCGCCACCATCAGCGAGGCATTAGAGTGAGCATGACACACTGTCAGCCGCCAGGGCACATCCAAGTCAAATAAAGACGTACCCAGTAAATGGTAGCTTAAGAGTAGATGCATAGAAGAAGTAACAAACATAAAAACATACGCACGCTCACAAACTTTCGCCTTTTAATGTTAGTGTGATTTTCTTGGTGAATCTTGAGTGGTCATGAAAATGGACGTTTCTTCTTTGCAAGAAAATATGCATTTGTCCTGCAATAGAGATGATGACAATTTTTTTTTGTCCGTCTTGTAGATTATTAAAAAATATTGGACACGTCTTTTTTCTTTTTTTACGTAATCAAAAGATTAAGTCGATACTTTGAGTTAAAATGTGGCATGACGTCACTCCTTGCTAGATTTTATACGTAGTTTTCTATAGTTGTGACGTAGCGAGCCCCCCCTCTCCAACTTTAAAGCGTTTTTATCCAAGTATTTTTTTTATTAATACGATAAAGCATCGTCGTTATGAATTGTAGTAACTCGTTTTAAAATCAATGAATGAAATAATTGTTTAAAATGTCAAAATGTTATTAAAGGACCAACTTTAATAAAATTTTGACATTTTAAACCATTATTTCATTACTTCACAATGACTAAATAACACGGGACACTCCGAATAAATTCAACACATCAAAATGGAGCACCATTTCCACAATTTCTATTCCAGTATTTTTCATTCCGCGAGTACACGTACCGTATTGAACGAATCCATTTCACGTCGCGCCGCGTTCACGGTGAGATATTGTGCAGCGCTGACACAAATCGCCTGGACTTGGTACAGTCATACAAATAGCCTGTAGGTACTGTTTGTACACTCGCACAAATCATGTAAACAGTCGCCTTTGTGTGGAAAATACGGCTACATGGGTTTTTATTTTTTTGTGTTATAAGTTAACCTCGGTCGATCGATCAGGTTAAACTACGCTTGCCGCAGCCGGTACGTGGATGGGTGACCATCTGTACTTACCAAGATCATTCCGTGTCTTGGAAAGCACGTTAAGCCGTTGGTTGCGGCTGTGTATTTGTAGATCTTTGTCTTTGTCAGACAACCAGTCATACCAAGGAGTCCTGTTATCCAGCAACTGGGTTGTGGCGGTCAGATAGGCAGTCGCTCCATGTAAAATACTGGTATTCAGCTGCATTCGGTTAGACTGGAAGCCGACCCCAACATAGTTGAGAAAAGGCTAGACAGATGATGATGATGAAGTCAGAACTGGACCTAAACTTCATTTATTAACCGACTTCAAAAAGGAGGAGGTTCTCAATTCGTCGGAACCTTTTTTTTTTTTTTTTTTTTTATGTATGTTCCCCGATTACTCGAGGATGGCTGGACCGATTTTGATTTTTCATTTTTTGTTCGAAAGGGTATACTTCCCAAATGGTCCCATAATCATCAAGTCAGGATCTGATGAGGGGATCCCATGGAAATCGAGGGAAACCCTCAAATTTTATGGGCACACTTATATCGATTTCGGTATTTTTTATAGTAACTCGTGCATTTGCTCTCGGAAAGGACCATTTGGTGAACTGGAACTGATGATGAAGACCACAGATGGCCATCGAAAATACTCAATTATATCTAAGTATATCACAGGTTGCGATTCGATTACTTTAATATGGTTTATGATCGTCAAAATCCATAATGGTGATGGTGACTTCACCATGAGCTCCAGTTCTCCTGGTTCTTACTAGGAGAACTCCTCAACAATTAACGTCCCTGCATCGGGAAAAGCAATATTTTGTAAAACGTGATGAGCACTTCACATTGGGTTATTGTAACTTAGATAAATTACAAACTGACCCACTAAAAAGTAAAAAATAAAAACTTTTTTACAAAAAACAAAACCGACTTCCTAAAAACACTACAAAGTGAAAAATAACTTTAATTTCGGAAGTCGGGGGCAAAAACCTAAAATACAGATCCAAAGACACCGACTTCCGAAATTAAAGTTATTTTTCACTTTGTAGTGTTTTTAGGAAGTCGGTTTTGTTTTTTGTAAAAAAGTTTTTTTAAGTACGATTTCACTTAATTAGAATTGTGGTTGCATTCTATTTATCTTCTAACATATGATTTACTGCAAAGATAATAGATGATAGAGTAATGACATGACATTATTTGCGGATGACAGTAAGATTTTATTTAGAAACTAGCTTTTGCCCGCGGCTTCGCCCGCGTGTATGTCGGAACATATCCCGCGGGCACAAAAATTCTTCCTTATTTTTTATCTCCATTAGAAAGGCGAACCTCTGTGCAAAATTTCAGCTTTATAGATCCAAGGGTTTGGACTGGGCGTTGATTAGTCAGTCAGTCAGGACTTTTCTTTTTACTATATTGAGATAGCTTCTGCCCACGACTTCATCCGCGTGAAATTTCTTGTTCCCCGACCCACCCCTCTCATCGCACTGCCTGTCCGTGCTATTACTCCGACGCACGACTGGAGTTTACTCCTGTTTTTGTGCCGTTCCGAGTTTCCGACTTTCTATTTTTTGGTCATTTCTGCCGGGCTGGGTTTCTTCAATGATTCAGTGCTATACAAATAGCAACTCCAAGGTGTAAAGGCACTCCCCCCCCCCTCTTACCCCTCCTCCTTTTACTCTAACGCCCTCTCACCCCCCTCCCCCTCCCACCCTTGTCATTCTCCATTATCATACCACTCTCAACCCTCACCCTTCCCTCGCCCTTCATCGCTTTCCCCTCCCCCTCTACCCTCACCAACTCCTCCTCCCTTCCCCTCTTCCCTTTTCCACACCCTCCCACTCACTACTCCACTACACTCTAATCCCTCTCCGCCTTCTCCTCTTCCCTCCATCATCCGCCCCCTCTCCTACATCATCCTCCCGCTCCTCTCCTCACCACCCCTCCCTTCCCCTTCCCCTTTCCCTCCTCACCACCCCCTCCTCTTTCCCCTCCCCCTCAACCCTTGCCTCTGGGGGAAAAACTATTCATAACAAACTTTATTACTTGCTTAGGCAAGTATTTGTGCCAAGTTTGAAGTTAATTGACCAAATGAATAAGATTTTTCATATAAACTATATTCCCTGTTTTCAGGATGGTATTTTAAAAAAATAGTTGGGGATATTTCCGTAACTTGACTGAAAGATTATTTACACTAATTTTCGAGTTAATCAAGCCCCGTAGTATAAAACGTGCGCTGTAAAATTGACTACCCCTTTTCACCCCTTTAGGGGCAGATTTTCGAAAAAGTCTGATACACGTTATTCTTCATTTTTGGTCTCAAGTATAAATACTGAGTTTCGAGTTAATCGGAACGCGCGTTAAAATTCCTCCATACAAACTTTGAAACCCCCAAACCCTCCTGAGGGGGTAGTTTAGGAAAACTAAAAATGAGAAACATTATAATTTACTTAGACATTATATTCGTGCCAAGTTTCAAGTCTATTAACTCAAGGAATAAGATTTTTCATACAAAGTTTCATCCCCTATTTGTGCCCTTTAGGGATGGAATTTCCAAAAATCCTTCCTTAGTGGATGCCTACACTGTATAAGGTATCTATGTGCAAAATTTCAAGTCTCTAGGTCCAGCGGTTTGGGCTGTGCGTTGATATATCAGTCAGTCAATCAGTCAGTCAGGACTTTGAATTTTATATATATAGATAATAATAACATTAATTTTGAAGCTGACATTAATCAAACTTTAGTATTAATTATAGACTGGCTAATTAAAAATAATCTAATGATAAATATTGACAAGACTAAAATTATGAATTTTAAAATAAGAACTAATCGTATTGCTCCTATGACTATTCGATATTTAGACAGTAATATAGAAGAAACTGCAGTCACCAAATTTGCATATTGACAGCAACCTTAAGTGGAAATCACATATTGACCATTTATGTAAGACGCTGGGCAGGTTCTCTTATGCACTCTACAGATTGAGAAAAGTTGCGAATACCTCAGCCCTCTTAACGGCGTATCACGCCTATGTTAGTTCAACTCTAAGATACGGTGTAATATTTTGGGGCAATAGTGTTGACAAACAACGTGCATTTATTGCTCAAAAACGCTGTGTCAGGTCTATGTGTAACCTGCAACAAACTGACTCTTGTAAACCATTTTTTAAGTGCATGGAAATATTGACATTACCGAGCCTATACACCGCTATTTTTTAATTAGTACAAAAAAAAATGGGGCTCTATCCGTACCCGTTACTGATCATATTTGTGTAGTCAAAAGTAAAAAAAACGGAAAACCAAAATTGTCCACAAAAATTTGTCATAATTGGTAAATTCATGATTATGATACGATAACAGCTGTTGGAGGCGGGGCAAGTTCGAGCGAGAGCACGCGAATGCTAGAGCGAGAGAATGAATACAACTATGAATAGCCTGTACAATATTTCCATAAATTGAGTGACATTTTGGGATATAAACAAACGCCAATAACTTTGCTGTTTATGAATATTATTTATTGAGACTTTACATATATAATAACAAGACCTCCTCTAATAAGCCCTTTAAGTATTTGTACTAATTAAAAATTAGTGGTGTATATGTATTAGGTCTTTACCTATGAAATTGCCGTTCTGCAGTACTGGCCATTTCAAATCAAAATAATTTTTGTTTGGCTAAGAATTCTAATTTCAAATTAATTTTATTTTAAAAACATGGATTTTTTTTTCCAAAAGTAGTCATTTGTTTATTGATTAGTGTTACATTTTCATCGCATTTCAATCTTTTTCGTCATCATGGATACGTTAAAAATTCGAGTAATTATGGAATATGAGTACCGTCGTGGCAGCAACGCGGCACAAGCGGCACGCAACATCAACGACGTTTACGGAGCTAACACTACAAACCAACGCACCACCTGTAATTGGTTTGCTCGCTTCCGTTCTGGAAATTTCGACCTGAAAAATGAACCTCGCGGTCGTCCGAAGACTTTGGTCGACAATTACGAATTAAAGGCGATTGTGGAAGCTGATGATACACAATCTACGGCTGAATTAGCAGCAGCTTTCGACGGTAGCGTCAAAACAATATTGGTCCATTTGCGTCAAATTGGCAAGGTAAAAAAGCTTGACAAATGGGTGCCCCACGAACTCAATGATCGCCAGCGCGAAGTACGCGTCGAGACGTGCCTTGCACTGCTCAACAGACACACAAATGAAGAAATTTTGAACCGCATTGTTACCTGCGATGAAAAATGGATTCTGTTTGATAACCGCAAGCGCTCAGCAAGTTGGTTGGATCCTGGCTCAGCACCTAAACAATGCCCTAAACGAAAACTTACCCCTAGAAAAGTGATGGTCACTGTTTGGTGGTCTAGCGCTGGTGTGTCACAGCTTCTTACCAAACAGGGTGAGCATTACTGCAGATGTGTACTGTGAAGAACTGAACACAATGATGGAGAAGCCGGCACATCTCCAACCAGCATTGGTCAATCGCTCGTCTCCGCTGCTCCTGCACGACAACGCGCGACCTCATACTGCACAGCAGACGGTCTCCAAGTTGCAAGAACTGGGGTTGGAAGCTCTCCGTCATCCGCCCTACTCACCAGACCTTGCGCCTAAAGACTACTACTTTTTCCAGAATTTGGATAACTTCTTGGCGGGAAAAAAATTCAATACCCGAGAGGCAGTACAAAATGCCTTTGAAGAATTTGTTGCCTCCCGACCAGCTGATTTCTTTAAGAAGGGCATCAATAAACTGCCACTGCATTGGCAAAGATGCATTGATTGCATGGGTGATTACTTCGATTAATACAAATAAAAAATACATGAAAAAAATTCGTTTAAATTTTTTCATACAAAACGGCAATTTCATAGGTAAAGACCTATTATATTTGAAAGCGCAGTATTTGTAAAATTAAATATTAATCTGTTTGAATTTTGTACCCGAATGCGACATCGCGATAAGTTAAACACAGTTGCTAGCAAGACACATTTCTTCTACGAAAGTATATTTTGTGCGGCTCCACGTATATTTAATAAAATCCCGGGTATTATAAGATATATTCAAGAAATAAAAATGTTTAAAAGGAAGCTGCATGACATGTTAGTAGATAAATGTTACTATTCTGTAAATGATGTCCTAACTGACAAATCACTTGCACATTATAGCTCTCCTCAAACATGATGCGTACGGTAACTGTCGCAAGATACAATAATTGAATATTTATCTACTAATATCTTTTTTTTTGGCATTCAATTAATCAACATCTGTGGATAATAATAATATTTCAATGTATAATAGCTATAGTCTGACATTTATTCGAATTTGTGTAATCTTGACTTATTTAAATTAATTAATCTCAATTATTATTATGATTGTTATTGTATGCCTAAGCGGCGGAACATAGCTGATCCTATTTTACTATAAGAACATTGTATGTATTGTGTACTTACCTATGATCCACAATAAAGAATATGAATATGAATATAAAGATGGACGTGAGGCGCTTCGTAGCTGGTTGCTACGAGCGCGTAGCAACCGTAGCAGGGTCGGCTACGTCGTAGACCCTGGTTAGCCGATAACGCATAGATTATTAACATAAATATTGAATTTGTAGTACTTTAATTATGTTTTATATCTGTTATAAGTCTAGTTTATAATTAACTAGCTTTTATCCGCGGCTTCACCCGCGTGGAAATCAGAAATTATCCTACGGGCTGTACAGTCAGCAACAAATGTCGATTAACACTTCAATTTTTCAAATCTTAATTAGTGAGCAAGATATTTAATTAAAATCTGAACAGTAGTAAAATTATTTGAAGATCTACCAGACTCTTAAGTATTTTAGGAACAAAGTTTTTTTTTTTTTTGTCTCAGTCGGGCTGAGGCGAATGTACAATTTATCTCCCGGGCCCCCGACTCATGGTAATAGAAGGGACAGTGGGGTCTTAGTCGATTGAAGTCCGACATAACCCTCCGTTGTTCCCAGACGGAGGGTATCCACGAGGATTTCCCCATGAGAAATAAAAAAAAAGGAGATAATCAAATCATTTAGTATTAATTTCCATGATGTTTCCAGTCCCAGTGTTAATTGACTTATGTTGCTGACCGTACTACCGAGATAAAAAGTATCCTATTTCCTTACCCAGGTCATGGCCTATCCGTGTGCCTTTCATACAAATTCGTTCAGCCGTAACAGTGAGACAAGTAAGGTGAGGGAGCTACTTTCGCAATGGATCTTTGTGGAAGAAAATACCTACATAAATTATAATTAACTAGCTTTTGCCCGCGGCTCCGACCGCGCATGTATTATACATAAAAACCTGCCTCTTGAATCACTCTATCTATTAAAAAAACCGCATCAAAATCCGTTGTGCAGTTTTAAAGATCTAAGCATACATAGGGACAGACAGCGGGACGCGACTTTGTTTTATACTATGTGGTGATAGTGATATCACTCGACCCAAATGTATTGGACGGCTGATATTTTTTCAACAATAAGCTTACTTACTGACAGGTTAAATGAGTTCTTAAAATTGTTTATTTTATTTGACAAATAATTTAATTTAATTTTTTTGTGTTGCGTAATGAAAATTATTTTGCGTACTTACCTTATTATTAAGTATTTCTAACTGAACAGACAGCTGTGCTGCTGGGGAGTTTGTTCCGCTACTTCTTCTTCCCAGCAGTATATATAATAGTAGTCTATGGCTAAAGCACTAGGAAGTGGTGAAGGGCGGGCGTTTTGTGGGGACTGTCAAAAGTAATTTTGACGTTCGAAAAGTGCTGATTCTCAGCCTAATTTGAATATATGACTTTTGTTTTTTTTTTCGCAATTACGTTGTTGGTCCCATAGAGAAAATGGTCCAGTTTGATAGTGTGTACTACACTCTTAAATATATCCACACTTTTGTGATACATACTGTATAATAGTGCACAATAAGGAAGAGCGCTGATGTCCGAGATACAGATATTTTTATCTAGTTCAGACACAGATGCCTTCAGTATAAAATTAAGAAAATTTGATTGTGTCCTGTATATCTGTTCAAATGTAACATATGTTGTGTCAAATAAATATATTATTATTATTTTATTATTATTACAATACTGGCATAACAATAAGCTTTGCTAATATTTATTGAAAAAAAAATAAACTAACAAAATACACCACTGCACTGGATGTGGTCAAAGCTTCCTTTATGAGCCCAAAGAGCCCTTTCTCCTTTCTTCCTTGAGAGTTCCTTTACGAGGTTGTTTTGAAAACAAAATGATAAGAGAAATGGTCACTTTTAGTACCTATTCGAAGTATGGTGTCTCCACAAGTGAAACGAGTTGATCTGTCGGCTCTCAGTGGTTGTATTTCAGAGCAATCATTGTGTATGCAAGACGTTTATTTGTGGAGAAAGCCTAAAAAATACATAGAAAAACGGGACAATAGGCGAATTTTTCAAGTGCACGCCAGCCAGTGTCGTACCCCCACCCTACACCTGCGCTGAGCAACACCCGCTGCGCGACCGTCCCCCCTGTAAAGGAATAGGGAAAAAGCTACAGGTGTCAAGAGGTGTCAATAAGAAAAATGGTCAGTTTTAGTTCCTATTCAAAGTATGATCTCCACAGGTGAAACGAGTTGGTCTGCCGGCTCTTAGTCGTTGTATTTCAGAGCATTGCTATACGCAAGGCTCTAAGTTATAGAAAAAATCAACTTAACGGTAATCAATAAAATAAAGAATGAAATCGAACAAATCCAATTTTTAATAATTTAACTTATTACTTTGGGTAAATCACAGATTATTAATTTTGTAGAATAAAGCTAAGACTTAGAGTTAAATATTTACTTACTTCTAACATTCTATATTTTTTGAGTTGTTTATTAGCTATATTCTACAATATTATTAATCTGTGATTTACCCAAAGTAATAAGTTGAATTATTAAAAATTGGATTTGTTCGATTTCATTCTTTATTTTATTGATTACCGTTAAGTTGAATTTTTCTATAACTAAGCGCCTTGCGTATAACAAAGCTCTGAAATACAACCACTAAGAGCCGGCAGACCAACTCTTTTCACCTGTGGAGACACCATACTTCGAATAGGTACTAAAACTGACCATTTCTCTTATTGACACCTCTTGATCGCTCTAGCTTTTTCCCTATTCCTTTACAGGGGGAACGATCGCGCAGCGGGTGGTTCTCTGCGCAGGTGTAGGGTGGGGGTACGACACCGGCCGGCGTGCACTTGAAAAATTCGCCTATTGTCCCGTTTTTCGATGTATTTATTAGGCTTTCTCCACAAATAAGCGTGTTGCATACACAACGATTGCTCTGAAATACAACCACTGAGAGCCGAAAGACCAACTCGTTTCATCTGTGGAGATACCATACTTTGAATGTGTACCAAAACTGACCATTTCTCTGATCGTTTTTTTTTTCGCAACAATCACGCCTCTCGTAAGCGCTATAACTCGAAGTTGCAACCACTCAGAGCAGGCAGACCGACGTCATTCGCATTAGGGGACTACTCTACAACCCATCGAAGTAAATCTAACCGTATCCATGATCGTTATGAAAAATCCTGTGACCTCTTAGTCTATCCGGGACCAACGGCTTAACGTGCTTTCCGAGGCACGGAGGAGTCTCTCTTAAAAGCAATCACATTCATATATTTATCGTTTTCTGTCACTTCCACAAAAATTGAAGGCTATTAATTTATTATTATGTCTGCATCGCGAAAATTTAACTGATAGTAAATAGAATTTAATTTAACAAATTAAAAAAAAGCTATTATTTAAACATTCTCATCAAAGGTTTAATGAATTTAAAAAGCAAAGTTTTAAACTCGACTCAAATCAAAACTGTAAAAAACTTAAGTAATTACACGAAGAACATTTTTCTTAATTTCTTTTTTAAGAAAGTTTCGTATCATTAATCAAAAACGCTGACGTAATGTTTTTAAATTGAATTCATGATTAAAGGTCTTCACTTACTAGAACGGATCATACCATGATTATAACCACAGAGGCATATGCCCTAAGATATTATTATTTTTCCGCTGGTCATAGATTGGTTCGATGCAGCAGATGGAGACCATAATCAGATAATAAGAATAAGAATAATATTTATTACCCACACAAGATTCATAATAGGTACATAAGAGCATATACAAAACAACAAAACACGGATATCTACATAAATCTACACAGATCATGTAACCCTGTCTCCTAAACTAGGTAGACCTATAACTTAGGAGACAGTGTTAGGCCATACAGGGCAGTTTGTCATGAAGTTAAAGCTGCAGCCAGAGTGTTTAACTTTTTGCTCTTCGCATTCAAGAACTCGTGGCTAAGTAATAATAGCCGCACGGGTCGATCCGTCAGGTTAAGCTACGCTTGCCGGGGTTGGTCAGTGGATGGGTGATCATCTTTACATACCGAGAGTCCTCCGTGCCTCGGAAAGCATGTTAAGCCGTTGGTCCCGGCTGTTATTCGTGGATCTTTGACAGTCGTTACGGGTCGTCAGAAGCCCGAAAGTCTGACAACCAGTCTTACCATGGGGTATCGTATTACCCAGTAACTGGGTTGTGGAGGTCAAATAGGCAGTCGCTCCATGTAAAATACTGGTATTCCGCTGCATCCGGTTAGACTGGAAGTCGACCACAACGTAGTTGGGAAAAGGCTAGGCAGATTGATTGATTGCATTCGAAGAACGGTTACTTACATTATTTTTTACGAGAAAAATTCGAATAGATTCGAATTAAAGAAAAGTGCCTCGTAGGTAGGTCAAATGTCAACTGTTATGCAATAGACACAACGTAAAACAAGACCCGACACGCAAAAAGTATTTCTAAAACGAAATGTCATCTACCCACTCAGCACTCACAACAAAATAATATTATCTCCAAGGCGTACAAACAAGAGTTTTCAAACACAAGGAGTGTTTGAAAACTTCCCCGTTCCCCTTTTTCCCCTTTCACATCCGCTTCTACCTATCAATAAATATTGTTTTCATTTCAAGCTGTTCCGTATCGGTGTATCGATGTAGCCTTCTCCACTCAATTTCCTTTTAAACCTTTAAATTGAAAGGGGAGGTTCGGCGAGTAAAGCCGAGGATATTGGAACACTTATCGCGGGTAATGACTGGTGTTGGGTTGCAATTTTAAAGTTATGCAGCGGTTATCGGTGAAGGTGATATTATGGCTATTTTCGCGTGGTAGGTATTCGATCTAGCAGATTTTGTTGAGTTTTAGAGTTCAGGAGGAGCTCGTGGCTAAGTTCTAACAGCCGCACGGGTCGATCCATCAGATTAAGCTACCATCTTTACATACCGAGACTCCTCCGTGCCTCGGAAAGCACGTTAAGAGGAAACGTGGGTGCTCTTTTCTCCATACAAAAAGATACAAACGCTCTCGCCTGTTTTCTTTCTGGTTAATGACCATGAAGCAATGATTTTTTACAGAAATATAAATATCAGTTAATTGTATGCCCCTATGTTTTCTTTTTTGATGATATATTATTTTTATAGGAACTAGAACACTCCAAAAATGCTCAAAATTGCCTATTCAGACCGCTGTCAACAGACGCCTAGTGTACCAATTTGACAACTATTGACGAAAAAAGAAAAACATAGGGGCATAGTATATATCCTTCTTATTCAGTTTATGAAATATCTTTTAACAAATTAGCTGCCAGACAATAGACACAATAGAAAATTAATTGTTTGAGGTTACCCGTGACCGGCGTGGCAGTTAACCTGTTAAATTGGTCCAATATTGGAGGAGGAAATAGGCGAGAGCCGAACCTCGAAATGTGACTTTTTACATAGGCTATGTAGTCGGATCTGCAGTTGTCCTTATCGCACGAATGCGAGGGCGGAGCGCTCGCAGAGCGACAGCAATACCTTCTTAAAATACCTAACTGGCCACCCGCCTTTCCTCTTAAGCCGTTGGTCCCGTCTGTCATTTGTGAATCTTTGACAGTCGTTACGGGTCGTCAGAACCCCGAAAGTCTGACAACCAGTCTTACCAAGGGGTATCGTATTACCCAGTTACTGGGTTGTGGAGGTCAGATAGGCAGTCGCTCCATGTAAAATACTGGTAGCTGCATCCGGTTAGACTGGAAGCCGACCCCAACGTAGTTGGGTCGTTAATAAATCAGTTTATTAAAATAGGGGTTTTGCGTTGAACGCATTTTTTTTTTGGTGTATGTGGTTTCGGGCTCGTGGGAAAGTAACAGGCGCACAGTTCGATCGATCAAGGTTAAGCTACGCTTGCTACGGTCGGTCGGCGGATGGTTGACCATCTCTTTCATACCGAGACCCCTCCATGCCTCGGAAAGTACACTAAGCCGGTTAAACTGAATAATCGCCGTCTGGTGACTATAATGGGAAAAACAATATTAGTCCATACAAATTGACGCAGGGTAACGCTAACGTAAACGCGACCGAATAAGTATAATAAGTATAAATAAGTATAATAAGTATAAATAAGTATAATAAGTATAAATAAGTATAATAAGTATAAATAAGTATAATAAGTATAAATAAGTATAAAAACTCGCACTAAGGCCTCAGTTCATCTTTACTTATAATGTTAAAAGAGGTGAGTGAGTTTGTATGTAGGCGGTAATCATTGGAACTGCTGGTCCGATTCCAAAAACTCTTTCACTAATGGGTAGCTACAGTATTGGCGAGTGTCGTAGGATATATTTTCACGCGGACGAAGTCGCGGGCTGAAGCTAGTGTAGTTAAAAACAAAAAGATGACGAAGAAAGCTCATTACAAGTTCTAAGTGAAATAATATTTTATATCTTACCTTTAACGTTCAGAAAATAGAAAATAATAAAATGTATCTAATACCCAACATAATTTATATTCTACTCGAGTCTAAACTTTGAGCCACAAACTCCAGACATAAAACGTTTAAAAAGAATGACAGATTTATATCACAGACAGCATAATGCTAACTTTTTAAAGTCAACTGCATAAATTGGCGACGGTGAGTTCAATTATATCACAGACAGCATAATGCTAACTTTTTAAAGTCAACTGCATAAATTGGCGACGGTGAGTTCAATTGGTAGAGTGACCATTATTATTATAATTGGGGGGTTTTAATCAGTAAAAGTCTGACCAGCCCTCCCGATCCGTCCACAGCGGGAGAAGTCATTTGATGATTGTCATTCAATTCAATTCAGAAGTCATTAAATCATTTTCCACAAAAAAAGGGTGGCCATTTCGTGTAAAGTCCTGACAAAAAGCCGGCATTTGCAAAAATGTACAAATTTTATATTTTTATGTTTCTTTTGTCAGTATTTGTAATAATAAGACCTCATCACAACACATAAACACTTTTATCAGTTTGCCTGTTTCTATATTCTATTTGTATGTATATTCCGGATTGGCGCAAAAATGGCTGGATGGATTTGTATGAAATTTGGCACACAGACATTTTATAACCTGGATTAACACATAGAATACTTTTAATCCCGGCAGTACGTTCATGTAGGATACTTTCCGACAAACACGTGAGCCAAGACGCGGAAAAAAGTTAGTTAACTATGAAGTCCAGATTTCCTCACGATGTTTTCCTTCACCGATGTCAATAATATCCAAGATAAACGAAAATTAAATATTTTTTTAATTCCCTTTGTGTTGAAAAGTCCGAACAAATTATATGGCCGGACAAAGTCCAGACAAGCCAAAAAGCCGGACATGTCCGTACAAATCCGGACGTATGGTAACCTTACTCCCAGGTATATTTCATGAACATGTCTCAGCTTATTGTGGGGTGAGAGAAAAATAGGTAAATGTAAAACAGGTGCTGCTTATTTTAAACTTTGCTTGTTTTCGTTTTGAAAGTTCTGCAGTATTTGGTTATTATTATGGCTGGGATTTTCTTTGGGAAAACTGTGTAATAGCGAAAATAATAATAGATTTTCTTGGAGAAGTTTCGTACCCGTGTTATATAGTTTTAAACTAATTTATGCAACGTAATGTAGGTTAAAAAATAAACCGTCTTCTTCTAAACTCAGCACCCATGGTTGGTCGCCTTTTCTAAACCATTTTAATGAATATGTTTTGGAGATTATTGGAGTCGATTTTCATATAAGGCCCCCGTATGGAAATTTTATGAGGAGTGAAATAAAACAAGCGTTAACTCAAAAGCGTTACGTTTTTCTGCGCAACGTAAAACAAAACGAACGCCTTTATAGGTACGTTAAAGTTGCTTTTTGTATACTCTGATTCATTGAAGAAACCCTGCCCATATGGTCCTTTGTTTTCATCCAACAATAGAAAGTCGGAACGACACAAAAAACAGGAGTAAACTCCAGTCGTGTGTCGGAGCTGACACAAACACACGTTTTTTTTTAGATTTGAGGTTTTGCACTGCGTTCATTTGTTCCATATTATTCAACTTTGAATGGTCTTATTCTAATTTGTCAACAAGGTTTTCAAGGATTGGAATGAGATGATTAATTTTCCAATAATTTCAGATTCCATCATTAAAAATCCTGGCTAATTCAACATTCATACACACTCTACTATTACCCAAAAACATCCCCTTCCTCGACACTTCAAGAATTAGCTCAACATGAGTCTAAACGTCCCAAAAACATCTGGACATGTTCCAACATGACTAAATCAGGTCTCAACATGTCTGCAATAAAGCGGAATACGCTTCCGTTAAAGACTGAGCAACATTGGGTTATTGGCTCCAATGTTTGTCTTAGTGGCGGAAACAGGCTCGTTGTTCCATTTAGTTATGGTCGTAAAATAAACCAATATTGGGGACATGGTGATTGGTTTTGGGTGTGTGGGACATAACAGTTTCCCGATATTGTTAGAGTTGTGTTTGTCGAATTTGTTTCGATATATATGTCGTCTTATTGTGCTCTTGAAGTGTGCTTTATCAGATTTAATGTCTCTTGCATGTAACCTTTTATTTTGTTGCTAGGATTTCTTGTTTCGATGTTGCGTTAAAAAAACTGGTCAAGAGCGAGTCGGACTCGCGCACCGAGGGTTCCGTTCCGATTATTTTTCCTGTAATCTTTACATAAACTTCTATCACATAGAATAATTTCAGATTTTTATCTTTGCAAACTTCGGAGATAAGGAGGGGAACGGTATTTTTTTTACATTTTTCATCAAAAGTCGAAAACTATGCGGCCTAAAAAAATTAAAAAAATGTTTGAGAATGTGCAAGCAGCGTTCTTTCATATGATACCCCACATGCCCTAGTAGCCCCACTTTGAATTTTTAAGACCACCTTTCAGTCCCTGTTACAAAAAAAAATATAAATATGTTTACTTCTTTCTTATTTGCAAAATAGTTGGGTAAACGTCATCTAAAACTGCTCTAAATTTCAAGTTGATAGCATTAGTAGTTCTTGAGATATCCAGCTGTGACAGACAGACAGACAGAGTCACACCATAAGGGTTCCTTTTTTACCATTTTGGTACGGAACCCTAAAAAGAAAGGCAGGCTTACAATAGTAACATATGACATCTTACCTTTGTAATAAGCAACTTTAACATTATGTCCTGACAAAAAATATTCGTATTCGAATAGTTATTTCTCTATAGCAAAAGTACTATCTAGTTCCATACCAAATAGGTAAGTAACCAAAGTTTTAAGGTACGGCAATGTTTCAATCCAAAGAGCAAACATTATCTGTGTACATCTAAACTTATATAATAATTTAAATCAATCAGCCTAGCCTTTTCCCAACTATGTTGGGGTCGGCTTCCAGTCTAACCGGATGCAGCTGAATACCAGTATTTTACACGGAGCGACTGCCTAGCAACCCAGTAACTGGGTAATACGACAGCCTTAAGACTACGGTAAGACTGGTTGTCAGACTTTCTTCTGGTCTCTGATCACCCGTAACGGCCGTCAAAGATCCATGAATGACAGACGGGACCAACAGCTTAACGTGCTTTCCGAGGTACGGAGGGGTCTCCGTAAAGATGGTCACCCATCCATGGACCAACTTAGCCACTAGCCCCTATTCGTTATTTTCAACATCAATAGGTACCTGTAATCTAAAAAAAAAGCAATTAATAATTAATCATATTTATAAACAAAAAACGTGTAAATATAAACACAAAGTTTATTACATCATGAACATTTCAAAATTAAACCTTTATAAGGAAATTATGAAAACGAATTAAAACTTATGACTGCACTTGCATGCGATTCCACACCTAAACAGTTGGTAATAAAGCGTAAATTCCCGTAATATCGCCGTTTCTGGGTCAAAACGATAGTGGATTCAACAGTGGCGTTACTTATCATGCGATTATATATTTTTTATTTATTGATACTTAGCTTTCTTTTGGCTAGCTCATGTTACTACAGAGAGCGTTTAAGTTTTTTTTTTTTATTGAAATCTTGGTGTATGAACCCAATGCGACAGTGTGGTCATTTTACAAATCTATACCTTATAAATCTATAACTTATCTTACAATTTATATACAAGAAGAACTAAAACAATTATCTAAACCGGCCAAGTGCGTGTCGGACCACGCACAAATTACAAATTACAAATTCACAATTTTCGGACTTTTTCCTTTACTTGTGCTGAAAGACCTTGCTTCTTGCCAAATTTCATTATTCTAAGTCAACGGGAAATACCCTATAGGTTTTGATTTACTTGCGACAGTTGTGAGTATCAAAATATGTTGCAAAATGGCCGCATTTTTTATTGCGTTGACATAGAAGCTTGATTTTTTTAGGACTCTAAGGGACTATAGACTTACATATTTGATATTAATTTCAACTTGATATCTCCATGCGTTCCAGAGAAAAAGGGTCTTGACCGACTGACAGACTTTATTTTTTTTTATGTGATAGAATTACAAATTAACATTTTTCGGACTGTTTCCTTTATTTGTGCTGTGAGATCTTGTTTCTTGTCAAATTTCATTATTCTAGGTCAATGGGAAGTACCCCATAGGTTTTGATTTACTTGCGACAGTTGCGAGTATCAAAATGTGTCGCAAAATGGCCGTATTTTTTTATTGTGTTGCTTGATTTTTTTAAAACTTTAAAGGAACATAGACTTACGTGTTTGATATTAATTTCATCTCGATACCTTCACGCGTCCTTGAGAAAAATGGTCTTGACAGACTGACAGACTTAAACATTTTTTTTATGTGACAGAATTACAAATTAACTATTTTCGGACTTTTTTCTTTATTTGTGATGTAAGAACTTCCTTCTTTCAAAATTTCATGATTCTAGAACAAGGGCAAGTACCCTTAGGTTTTGATTTACTTGCGAGTATCAAAATATGTCACATAAATGGCCGTATGTTTTTATTGCATTGACTTAGAAGCTTTAGTTTTTTAGGACTTCAAGAGGCCATAGACTTACGTATTTGTTATTAATTTCAACTTGATACCTCCACGCGTTCCTGAGAAAAAGGGTCTTGACAGACAGACAGACAGACAGACAGACAGACAGACAGACAGACAGACAGACAGACAGACAGACGGACAACGAAGTGATCCTATAAGTGTTCCGTTTTTTCCTTTTGAGGTACGGAACCCTAAAAACCGGTCAAGAGTGAGTCGGGCCACGCACAATGAAGGGTTCCGTAGTTGGGATGAATTTATACCAAGAACAAACTTAACATTGTAGTTGAAAAACATGTTCTCCCATACATTCCAACAGTAAATGTCAGTTTGTACTCACAATATTGAGAGATTTACTATTGGAGCTGTCATCGTTCAACCGCGCATGCGCCCTAGCGCGGTACTCTTAGACAATGATAAAAATCGAATTGAAAACTCCTTGGTCGATCAGAAGTGTAGGTACTTTAAAAGAAAAAAAGTTGTTTTGTAGCATTATTTTGTTAAAAAATCTGTATCATAATAAAACTTTTTAATTTTATTTCAGTTGTATACATGCACAAAGTCTGCAATTATGGTACTATTTTTTAAATTCATAATCAGAACATTACGTTATGAGTAGGTAATAGTATATTATGCATTAGTGAATAAAGGACGGATTTAAAGCGAGGGCCATAGATGAATCACGAGCTAGTGAAGGATTCTAACGACTGAATCACAACCGTAGGGAGTGATTCATGATGAATGAATCACGAGCGTAGCGAGTGATTCAAGTGTTAGAATCCTGAGCGACGCGAGTGATTCATGGCCCTCGATATAAATCCGTTTTATTCAAGAGTTGCATACTATACTTTATACCATGAGTACGAGAAAAAGAAAAATTTAAGTGAAAATAGACATATAATGAAGAAAAAGGAAAGTTAAATTGGCTTTGATGTAAACCAGCCGTGATTTTTTGGGTAGCAAGTTTTCCACTATATCAGCCGCCCTCTCTTTCATAAACTCAGGTTTTAACACATCTTCATCACTAGAATGCATTTTTAATCGATTAGAACAACACTAAACAAACACAAAATTAAAGATTAAAGTAACACTAAACTTTGTGTTCGTACAACTTACAGTATTCCAAATAGCGCCAATTTACTAAGGACAGCAAAGAACACAAAACAGTTTTTATTCTAATGCTAAACTCCTTGTCGAAAATGTCGACCAATCAAATTGAATTTAGAACACATCAATATAGGTCGAATACACAGATTACACTTACACTAGATACGGCAAGCCATCCGACCAAGCGTGCCCTGCATGTTCGACTGTTCGTACTAAAAAAAGTCTGTTAGCTCAGTGACGCTTAGCGATTGAAACAATTTTGTCTACTTTGAGCACATCACTAAATGGCTGGGGTGAAGTTATCATAGGTATAAAAAAGATGAAACGTTCGGTTTTCATACTATCTAATAACATGCCGTATCTAGCCTAGGTATTCTAAATCTGTGGTCGAATACATTGGTGTGTTCCATTTTCAAACATCAAAACAGTGAGTAAAAGTGCTTTTTATTCACTGTTTTCAGTGAATAAAATAAGCTTTTTAGAGGGGGAATGGTATAAAGTTATTTTTTGAAACCAGCTATTTATTCTTCTCTGTCTTGCGCCAACAGTTCTGTGCCAGTGCCCTATTTCTCTTCGGGAGCAACCCTAAACTGCGTGCGGGGAAGTATTAAAAAGCCGACAAAATGTCGTGACACCCTGCAGTACAATTACTCGAAGAGTCTCGTTTGGATGTATTTTGTTTACCACGCGATGCTTGTTCAGATACCATCACCATATTGTAACCAAGCACCATTTTCATCCAATATTTAACTGCAATTAATGAAAATCTACAAGTCACGTGATTGAACAATTACTGCTGGGGAGTTTGTTGCGCCATTTCTTCTTCCCAGCTAAAGCACTAGGAAGTGGTGAAGGGCGGGCGTTTTGTGGGGCTGTTTTATGTTAATTTTGATGTTCAAAAAGTGCTGATTCTTGGCATAATTTGAATAAATGTTTTGATTTTGATTAAGTTATTTTATAATTTCTGATGTTTATAAAATAAGTAGCAGGCAATTATTTTCTGCACTGGAGAAACTCGTACATACCTACAGCATTTAGAAATAATTATTTATTATTTAACATGCATACTTTGTATGTATAAAACGAAGAATGGTCCATCGAAAAACAAGCCAAATTACACAATAATGAGATTGACACAGTTTTTTGAGATGATTTTTTCAATGTTTAATTTGAGTAATCGAGCATGCAAAAGTTGTCTATTTAAATACTTATAAGGCAACAAAAGCAAACTCATTCCAATATTTTCATTTCTCTAAATCAACATGTAAGATAGCCATTATGTACAGAAGAAATAGACCAGAATTACATTACTTTCTACATAAAATATCGAAAGACTTGCCTACTGTGGTAGTTGGCAAATCGCCAAAGAAACTAATGGGCAAGAAGGCCACAATAGTAATATTGGTGTAAGTATAGTGGTAATGTCGCGAAGACGCTCTATTGAACGGCTAATATCTCGTGTTGTTGGCGCAATTAGGCGCGTTCTTTTGAAAAATACGCTTAGATATGTTTTGAAAAGTGTTGGCAGACAAAATTACAAAATTAGTTGATTTACACCACTAATTTTTAATTACTTAAAGGTCTTATTATTGTTATTATAATTATAACGTAAAGTCTCAATACATAATATTCATAAACAACAAAGTCATTAGCGTTTGTTTATATCCCAAAATGTCACTCAGTTTATGGAAATATTGTACAGGCTACATAATAGTATTCATTAATCATGGAAAACCACTGCGCGTATTATTTTCTAGTAGCAATTGTTATGAATGATTGATTCACTTATGAATTTACCAATTATTATTATGACAAATTTTCGTGGACAATTTTGGTATTTCGTTTTTTTTTACTTTTGACTACACAAATATGATCAGTAACGGGTACGGATAGAGCCCCATTTTTTTTTTTGTAGTCATTAAAAATAGTATTGTATAAACAGCCTGTCCCGCTGCTGATCTCCCCAGCGAAGGCCTAAGCAGAAGTCCGTAACCCACAGGGCTAGGGGGTGCCCTTAGTAAAAAGTCCCTTAGTTTTTAGTTTTGAAGGCCTTTAGCCAGGACATAAAGCCCTAACTAAAGGCCTTCATTTATTAAGGCATCCTCAGGCTGTATATGGTTTTTACACAGTTTTAATACAGAGCCATATGTTAGTAAGTAGTTTATACATGTTACCGGCAATCTGTATAATCCGGTATTCTATACAATACCTAGGCAATGTATAGAATACCTGAAACCTGCCTAGCCTTTTCCCAACTATACATTGGGGTCGGCTTCCAATCCAACCGGATGCAGCTGAATACCAGTATTTTACATGGAGCAACTGCCTATCTGAACTCCATAACACAGTAACTGGGCAATACGATACCCCTTGGTAAGACTGGTTGTCAGACTTTCGGGATTCTGACGACCCGTAACGACTGTCAAAGATGTACAAATGACAGCCGGGACCAACGGCTTAACGTGCTTTCCGAGGCACGGAGGAGACTCGGTATGTAAAGATGGTCACCCATCCACGGACCAACCGCGGTAAGCGTAGCTTAAGCTGATGGATCGACCCGTGCGGCTGTTATAACTTAGCCACGAGCTATTCCTAACTAAAACCGCTGGTCGGAGACAAAAAGCACCTAACATTGAAAAATACAGACCATAATCTGTTTACTTTACACATTGCCGGTGGACCAGCAGGTACTCTATACAATCCCTGGGAATTGTATACATTACCTAGGCAAAGTATGTAACGGACATTAATATTCATAATATTTCATACATTGCCTAGACGCCCCAGGTATTCTATACATTGCCTAGGTATTGTATAGAATACCTGTATTATACAGATTGCCGGTAACATATACACAAGGTATAGTTTTTAGTTTTGTGCTCGCGAGCACAAGTTTTGGCTTCCTATGCCAGCGGTGGCCACCACATAATGGCCGCCGTGACGGCTGTCCTGAAAATGATGGCACCGGAGTTTCACTTTACTGTGTCAAAAAACGCTCTCTAGGGAAACACACCAACTTACTTTCATGACGTTTCAGTGACGTCATTCGACGGTGAAGACTGGTTGTCAGACTTTCGGGTTTCTAACTACCCGTAACGGCTATCAAAGATCTGCGAATGACAGTCGGGACCAATGGCTTAACGTATTTTCCGAGGCACCCCCTCCGTGCCTCTTGGTATGCAAGGGATGGTCACCCATCCATTGACCGACCTCGGCAAGTGTAGCTTAACCTTCGATCGATTCTTAATGCTAGTATTAGGGTGAAGCCAGACTATCGAAATTTTTTTAGTTGTGAGTCCCATATTTTCGTAATTTCTGAGTTAAGTTGTGAGTCGGCAGACAACTCATTTTGCGTCGCCGCGCCGTGTGAACGAACCAAGATTTTTGTATGAATCCGAATGTAGGTAACAGAAATTACGCGACCGAAATTACGCGACTCAAAACTCAAAAAATTACGCTCGTCTGTCTTCACCCTTATTTAGCCACAAACATTTACAGGCTGATAATAATATTCGTCTTTCAATACTCAATTCTTTATTGTAGTAGGTATCTTTAAACAATGCAAATTGTATTTTTAAGTTGAACTGCTAATACAATACTTACTTAAACTACTTAAGGCGACGATAACCGACTTTTAATGATTTTAAACTAAAGATCACGTCTAAACGAGTAGTGTTAGTGATTTGGAAAAAATATATGTTAAATTAGAGCATTTTCTTAATAACTTAACATGTAATTATTTTGGATTATGTTTATATTACATAGTGTAATGAATTTGTAAAGTTATGTCTAACGCGGATAAAAAAACTGATAACCACGCAAAAACTGTCAAGAGTATTTTTATGAAACCTTCACCATTTTAAAGATAATTTAATTATTTATCGTTTAGTATACGTGTTTTAATATAATACCTTTAGTTTTATGTGTAATAAATGAATAATGCGTATAATTTGGGACAGCGCTCCTTGATGGACGAGTCCTATTACTGGCTGGACGTACGACATGTTGCGTGAGCTCAAGGTCATTGGCATATAAATAATAATAATAATAATAGCCTTTATTTAACAATCTTTCTTACAATAAAGTTACAATAATCTTATTTAATTGTTTGACACCGGTACGTGAAGATTGTCATGCTGTACAGCATAGGCCTCCCCTAGAGTTCGCCATCGAATGCGATTCTGCGCTTGTCTTTTCCAAGTATGGCCCGCAATGTTTTTAATCTCGTCTTCCCATCTACGACGCTGTCTCCCTTTCCTCCTTTTGTATTGTCTCGGGCACCACTCTGTTACGTCCTTAGACCATTTATCCTTACCTTTCCTAATCATATGTCCTGTCCACCTCCATTTTAGTTTTTTAATACAGTAAGTAACATCTGTGATTCTAGTTTTCTTCCTTATAGTAACAAGTTTTATTTTATCTTTTAATTTGATGTTAAGCATGCTTCGTTCCATACTGTGTTGGCAAGTTTCTAATTTATGTATGTTCTGATTAGTTAAACTCCAGGTTTGGCATCCATATGTCATAACAGGCAGAATACATGAATTAAATATTTTGCTCTTCGCTTTCAGTGGTACAAGTGGGTTTTTCATTACCTCCTTGAGAGACCAGTATCTTTTCCATGCCAAAGTGACTCTGTTGTTAATTTCTTTCGTTGTTAGGTCTATTGGAGATATGATCTGTCCGAGGTAAGTGTATTCCTTCACATATTCTATAGTTTTTCCGTTAACAGTTATAGGGATGCTTTCCGAGTTTGACATTATTTTAGTTTTCGTCGTATTCATTGACAGTCCTACTTTATCACTTTCATACACCAGCTGTTCTACCATCTTTTGTAAGCTCTTTGGATCTTCGGAAATGATTATTAGGTCGTCTGCAAATCTTAGGTGATTTAGTCGGACTCCGTTGATATTTAATCCGTAGTTATCCCACTCGAGACGTCTAAACACTCCCTAAAACACGCAAAAATTTGGGAAGCCTTAGAAACACAAGGAGTCGAGAAAAAGTATATTCGATTGATTACCAACATATATAAGAATATGAAAGCAAAAATAAGAACTGAAAGAGATGGAGAAATTTTTCCGATTAAAAGAGGAGTAAGACAAGGTGATCCTTTGTCACCCAAACTTTTCTCAGCTGTTCTTGAACATTGGCATATATCTGCGCCTTAATACTATACACTCAGTATCATTCGTCTTTAATTGCACCAGCAATGTGGCCATAGAATATTATTAAGAAAATTTCCAAAGGAGGTCGTAAAAGATAGCTAAGTTTAAAGTTTTGAATATTACACGTGTTGCCCGGTGTTACCAGTCCGTTTGGCGGGTTGCCAGCAAGCCGGGAACTCTGAATAAATAAACTTGAATGAAACACATTAACAAACATTTGTTGCTCTCAGGCCATTATCAGTTTTGTTTTTTCCGATTTCATGAACAAGGTTCTGTGAGGAATTTCTAAGTAGCAATCCGGAGTCTGAATTTGTGCCAGGTTGCTGGCAATAGGGTCGCCTACTATAATCCAGTAACGTTGCCGCCTGAAAGCGGAGGTACCTTGCGTCAAATCCGTTAGTTCTGATTAGTTAGTATAATAACTTACTTTATTTAAATATTTATTTATTTAACCTACCAACTTACACTAACAGTAAAATACTACACATACAAGTTATAGGTCATATATAGGTACAGATATAAACTAAAACAATATTATAACATACATTTAAAACAAGATGAAACACACCACAAAATTAATACACATAAGAAAAACATAAGTAATATCTACGACGCAGAGATAGTACTAGGAGTGGCAATAGACTCCAGGTAAGCATTAGCAGTTTGCAGGAACCTCAGTTCGGTACTTGCAAAGGCATCGGGCGACTCATCATACTGTAATATATGATTGATGAGGGTAAGGGCTAAGTATAAGGGACTGGTTTTTAGAGTTACGGAACCAGCTGGAGGAACTGAAAATATAGGACGCTGGCGAGGGCGAAGTATATACCTGATAGGTAAAGGAACGTTGATGGAGACGTATTCTAGCAATGAAGAATTGAATAGGGAACCACGAATAAGGCGGATAAAATATTTCACAAGCGTAAGATTTCTCCTAACCTCTAAACTTTGATAAGTAACCATTCCTAGCACGAATGGTGTTGGGTACATATATGGGTAATATCCATATAGCTTTAAATATAGATAGCGAACAAACGACTTCTGTACTTGTTCAATAAGTAGAGTGGAAGCTTTTTCATGAGGGTTCCAAATAACACCATTTGTTTCTAGCAGACTACGGATAAAAGAGTTGTACAGTATAGTAATGGACTGCCTCTTGCCTTTTTAACACTAACAAACTATGTTAGTGTTAAAATCAAAGTCAAAGTTAACATTAAAATTAATGTAATGAGGTGCAGTTTATTTGTTTTTATGTAAATACTAGCTCCGCCCCGCGGTTTCACCCGCGTAGACCGGGATAAAAAGTAACCTATATGTTAATCCAGAGCATAAGATATTTACATAAAAAATTTCATCCAAATCGGTCCAGCCGTTTGAGCTTGAAGAAGTAACAAACATACACACACACTCACAAACTTTCGCCTTTATAATATTAGTATGATGATGGGCGTGTGAGCGTGTATGCACAGAACGAGGTGTAGTTTGCGCTTGCTTCACTGTATTGTTCGCAGCGCTATTTCTGGTTGTTTTATTAGGGTTCCGTAACTCAAAAGGAAAAAACGGAACCCTTATAGGATCACTTCATTGTCCGTCTGTCTGTCTGTCTGTCTGTCAGTCTGTCAAGACACTTTTTCTCAGGAACGCGTGGAGGTATCAATTTGAAATTAATATCAAATACGTAAGTCTACAGCTGTCTCTTAGTGTTCTAAAAAAATCAAGCTTCTAAGTCAACGCAATAAAAAAATACGGCCATTTTATGACACATTTTGATACTCGCAACTGTTGCAAGTAAATCAAAACCTATTGGGTCCTTCCCGTTGACCTAGAATAATGAAATTTGGCAAGAAGCAAGGTCTCCCAGCGCAAGTAAAGGAAAAAGTCCGAAAATCCTTAATTTGTAATTTTATGATATAGATTTTTTTTTTATGGGATCCAATGTTAAGTTTGTTTTTGGGATAAATTCTTTTCAATTACGGAACCCTTCATTGTGCGTGGTCTGACACGCACTTGGCCGGTTTTTTAGTCTGATTGTATAGTTATTCGTATCTAAACTGCAACTGTTAAAATATAGTCCAACACGGCGAACAGCGCACTACAATTCCATACTGTAGTCGTAATGCTTGGGATTATATTCAATGTTGACTCTATACTCTAACTTGTGTATCAATAATACCACGTCTTTAATATCGACGTCTAACCTTTGGAGTTTCTGAACAAGTTTTAAATCGTAGTACAATGTCACAATAACGTTACCATATACTTTGAGCGCATTATAAATCCATTTTTGCATATTCTTGAGATGTCTCAACAAAGCAAATAAAAATCCAATTTTATATACAGGGCTACCGATATACTTTTTTCTTAATAATTGTGGATACACAAGTTTGTAACGCGAAATGTATACGAAGTGCGTCATCAGATTCAGTAAATGCTTTTTTCCGTTCCATATAGCGGTCGGATTATCGTATCTTTTGTCATATAACTCTCTTCGGGTCTTAAAAGCAAATTTTTCTTTGTTTTCCTCCACCAATTGGTCAAATTTACGAGTCCACGTGTCTATATTTGAGTCGGCTAGATAATCTGATGCTGATCTATTACTGCTTAGTACTCTATCAAGTTGCAGTTTCAAGCGATGCATTTTTATATCTTCTACAGATATGTTCTTAAATTCTGCTGCTATTTCTGATGGTATTGTAGCCATAGGAATTCTCTCTGTTGTTGAAATATCTGGACGTTTTGTGGTTGTGTTTAATTTCAGATTTGTTGCATTTGGTTTTCTAAGAGACATGCGAGTTATTGTATCATTTATGTTATATGGTATATTTTGTAATCTTTTTCGTACTTCGTAGAAATTACCTCCGATTTCTGAAGCAAAAATGTCGTCGGCATCAAAATTAAAGATATCTTCTTTACGGTTCGAATTTGAACACAGCGCTGTAACATGTAAGACAATGATTAACCACCTTTTTAGAAGATTATACCTAGATTTTGAATTTTAAAATTTTAGCTTTGATTAATTCAAATTCAAATTCAAATTGTTTTATTTGGAACAACATGGGAACCAATTTTGTTAGTACACAACTTATACACTAGGGTTAGTAACTAAAACTAAAACAAGTTACTGGGTCATGTACCTACGAGGCACTTCATGCGGACAATGATTCCGCATGAGATGCCTCAGCACACGAGCTCTCGGGTTGTCAGCCACGACTTTCAGGATGCTGTTGCCACTCCCTCGAATCCTCCTCACGAGCGATGCCACCTTTTTCCTGATTATAGCATGGAAGCCATCTGTACTCGATTGGGCAAACATCGCCGAGGCACTACAGAAGCGAGGGAGTTTCAACATCATCCTGAAAACATTATTATATTGGACGCGCAAGGCATTTAGCGTCCCACGAGAACAGCTGAACCACAGACTTCCCGTGTAGAGGCCTTGACAATAAGCTTTAAACAAGGTTATTTTGACCTGATCAGTACAACGAGAAAATCTGCGCGCCAACATGTTCCCGCGGACCGCCAACGCCCTGCGCTCCCTCTCCACGTCATCATCGTCTTTAAGGTCGTCGACAAGTATATGCTGGGCCATATTTAAACTTGGTCAATCAATCTGCCTAGCCTTTTCCCAACTATGTTGGGGTCGGCTTCCAGTCTAACCGGATGCAGCTGAATACCAGTATTTTACATGGAGCGCCTGCCTGTCTGACCTCCACAACCCAGTAACTGGGTAATACGATACCCGTTGGTAAGACTGGTTGTCAGACTTTCGGGCTTCTGACGACCCGTAACGACTGTCAAAGATCCACGAATGACAGCCGGGACCAACGGCTTAAGCTTAGCTTTATATTTAAACTTGGTCACCTGATTTATATTAGCGCCGTTCAAAGTAATTGAGGGAATGGTGTCTGGACACTTGCCGGCGGCCTTAAAGACCATGAACTCAGTTTTTCTTACATTATACATGAGACCATGTGATGCGGCGTATTTTTCACAAAGCTTAAGCATTTCCCTGATTGACCTCGCAGTCGGGCCCAGCAACACCATATCGTCCGCGTAGCTGATGTTGTTCAAGCAAACACCCACCACGCGGCAACCGACCCGTATGCCGCTGAGCTCGACTAAGAGGTCATTAACATACAAGTTAAACATCTTTGGAGAGGAGAGCCCCCTCTGTCTCACCCCGCACTCCAACCTGTATGACTCTGAGAGGCAGTTTGACCACCTAATACAATTAGTCTGATTCGAGTACCGATTAAGATGTATTTGTTTATTTTAGCATGGAGGATTTAACAGCTTAAAAAACTTAACAACAAAAAGGCAGAAAGCCGAATACATGTCTTCGCGTTTAGACTTCTATTAGAATTTATGTTGTGAGCATACAAACAGAAACATAATTATATATCTTCTATATCTATGTGTATATCTATAAAAAATCGATGCCACTTTTCGTTGTAATTTTATAACTCAAGAACGGCTGGGCCGATTTAGCTGATTTTGGTTTTGAAATGTTTGACGTAGTCCAGGGAAGGTTTAAACGATGACAAAAATTGGAAAAGTTGCCGGGAAAATTGGAAAATTCTGGAAAACTGAAAGTGGATTTTATATGGGAATATTGAAATTGGGACAGGACAACGTCTGTCGGGTCAGCAAGTATTTAAATAAAAACAGAAGTCCTGACTGACTGATGACTGACTCATCAACGCCCAGACCAAACCCTTGAACCTAGAAAGCTGAAATTTTTTCCTCTATAATGTAAACAAGGGATAAGGAAGGAATTCTCGGTAGTACGTTCCCGTGGGATATTTTCCGACACACATGCGGGCGAAGCCGCAGGCAAATGGTAATAGTGATAATGGTATTACATAAGTTATAGTTAAAACTATTTAAATAACCCTATGGTTTGCAACCAATAAAAAGGGGAAAAAAGTATTAAAAGAAAAACATAATTTATTAATTTGGGACAAATAACAGCTTTTAGAAATACATTAGGGCGGCGGAAGATGTAAGTTCAAAAGCGGCCAAGTAGGTCACAATAAGACTTTTTGCAATTAAAAAAAAACCGGAAGAGCGAGTCGGACTCGCGCACCGAGGGTTCCGTTCCGATTACTGAAAAAGTGTGCTATTTAGAGACATCGTTTTATTTTTCCTGCAATCTTTACATGAACTTCTATCACATAGAATAATTTCAGATTTTTCCCTTTGCAAACTTCGGAGAAGGGGAGGGGAACGGTATTTTTTTTTAAATCAAAAGTCGAAAACAATGCGGCTTAAAAAATGTTTGAGAATGTGCAAATAGCGCTCTTTCATATGATACCCCACATGCCCTAGTAGCTCCACTTTTAATTTTTAAGACCCCCTTTCAGTCCCTGTTGCAAAAAAAATATAAATATTTTTATTTCTTTCTTATTTGCAAAATAGTTGGGTAAATGTCATCTAAAACTATTCCAAATTTCAAGTTGATAGCATTAGTAGTTCTTGAGATATCTAGCTGTGACAGACAGACAGACAGACAGACAGACAGACTGAGTGAGACCATAAGGGTTCCTTTTTTACCATTTTGGTACGGAACCCTAAAAAGGGGAAAAAAGTATTAAAAGGAAAACATAATTTATTAATTTGGGACAAATAACAGCTTTTAGAAATACATTAGGGCGGCGATGCAAGTTCAAAGCGGGCAAGTAGGACTACAAGCACACTAAGACTTTTTGAAATAAAAAAAAAACCGGAAGAGCGAGTCGGACTCACGCACTGAGGGTTCCGATACAATTTCTGAAAAAGTGTGATATTTATAGAGACATCGTTTTATTTTTCCTGTAATCTTTACATAAACTTCTATCACATAGAATAATTTCAGATTTTTCTCTATGCAAACTTCGGAGATAATCTATCTATATATATAAAAATGAATCACTATTTCCCTTGGTCATCGCATCACGCGTGAACGGATGGAACAATTTCGCTAATTCTTTTTTTGTTATGTTTATTATTGTCAGGAGAAGGTTCTTATGAAAGAAAAAATTAAGAAAATTTCGCAGAAAATTGGATAATTTCAGAAAACTTAACGACTGTTTTAACTTCACGCGTTTACATTAGAATAACAGGACAACGTCTGTCGGGTCAGCTAGTATTAAATAATTACTATTCATTAATTTAACTTTTTTTTGTATTTTTTTTCTGTTTATCGTGTATCGATAAGCAGTTAAAAAAGGCTACTTACATAACATTAATAATAATAATATGCACCTTTTAATCATATTTCTTGCGTGTCATTGTCATTAAAGAAAAACAAGATTGTGTACCTACATCAATGTGCAAGTACTTAATAATCACACGGAAATGTTCAATAAAAACTTTTCATTTATTTTTATGGATTGTTTACGATAATTACATAGGCTGCTTGCATAGAGATTTAAGGCTGCCGCAGACAGGCGCTACGCGACTCCGGTAGATATTGTTCTGCCAGAGTCGCATCACGCCCGTCTGCGGGAGGCTAAAGTGTCCCAGCCAAGTAACTAGGACGACTGCTATGTTGGTCACAGTTCTAACTTATTAACCCGTGAGGTCCGGGTACCCATGGTTCGGGTACCCAAGCTTAGTTACTGCGACCAACTATGAGAAAATGGTAGAAAGTTAAAAAAGGGTCATTTATTAACAGAAGTGCACGCATATTTAAAAGCACAAAAGTATTTTTAAGGTTAATTTTGTTTTAAATGTACACATAAATATTTCCCATAAATTAAAACATTACACACCTTTTTTGGGCAGTCGTGTAAATAGTCCCATACTTAGGTATCTTTAGGCAGTCAGATGATGATGAAGGGTCTAAGGAACTTTTTGTGTCATAATATTAATTTGCATAACAGCGGATATCGTCGAGATCGAGATAGAGTCGGTTTTGCGGCGATTCGTTTCTGTCACTAACTTTTATAACACAACATATTGACTTTTTAAAACAATATTTTAATTTTAATTTAAGGATAAAATGCTATTTTATAGAAATAGAATTATGCATAGTAAAATTATTCCAAATTAAATTCTGCCATCTTCATAGTATTCCAAGTGAAATTGTACCAAATAATCGTCGCTCTAACTAAATAAACGTTATGCTAAACGAAATTATGCGGAGTTTTGACTTTGCCAAAGGTAATTATGCCAAATAAAATTCTGCGACCTTAAAAGTATGCCATTGTAAATTCCGACATATTAGGCCGGGGAAAAAGTTCCTTCGTATTTTATATACAAATTCAAGACATTTTTTTTATATATTTTATTATTTAGTTATGTGTCATTTGCCAAATGGGTCAAAACTGTTTTGTGGTTAACCCCTAACTCTTCAACTATGTCGTAACTACTAATATGCCGATCTTGCTCCACTTTTCCAAATATGGCATCGGCCATATCCGTAACAGGGCAACCAGAGGTGACTAGAACGAGCTGCGTCTTTGACATCAAAATTCCCGGACTGAAAACGCTTGAACCAACTTTGTGCTACTCTTACTGACAATGCGTTAAGTCCATAAACGTCGCAATTTTTTTTCGTGGTTTGTGTTGCATTTTTTATTTTTTGTAATAAGACTTCAAAATGTATCGAATTTGTTCGTTAGATGCACTCATTTTGGCGGGCAGAAAAACAATTGAAAAATGGCGGGAAATCGTTTTTACTTTTTATTTTTCTTTTCTAAAATGTCATCTATTTAATGGTATCAAAACCAGCCAGATACAAACTGTAGAGCCAAAGAGATTTTATTACAACTTTATACCTATAAAATACGAAAAAACTTTTTCCCCGACATATTGTAAACATTCTGCCAAACAATAATTGTATTAAAAAAAAATATGCCTTCAAAATATTCGTATAGAAAGATTATGCCAAGTGAGCTATGCCAAATTAATTTCGGAGCATCATGGTTCTGCCAGATAGAGGGAACCCGATGATGAAACAATAATTCAAAGGTAACCTTATTGAATAGGTATTCACAAAAGGAAAAACAAATGTAATACAAGTCTTAAGTATTCAGTCAGCCACATTGCTTTTCAGAACAAAAACGTGGAAAAAAAAATGTTACCAACACAAAAATGCAAAATGCTCGAGTCTCATCAAAGTTGATGCACCATTCCATTCGTGAAATGTTTTCGCAGAACGCGCTGGTCCCTGGAGAGTGTGTCGGAAAATATCATAAAAATTATTAACACACATGTTGGTACCAACGTTGAGACCATGTACGAATGTTGGATAGAGTTTTAAAGACTGTATTATGTAGTTCGTGAGTGCACTGTGTGAACTTACGTAATTTATATCAGTCGTGTCCACTACTTGGGTTTTAAACCATACATAAAGTAATAAAAACATTCTACTATTGAGCTTTTGTCAATAAAATCGGAAATCACACTAATATTATAAAGGCGAAAATTTGTGAATGTATGTTTGTTACTTCTTCACGCTTAAACGGCTGGACCGTTTTGGATGAACTTTTTTATGTAGATAGCTTATACCCCGGATTAACACATAGGCTACTTTTTATCCCAAACTACGCGGTGAAACCGCGGGGCGCAGCTATTCAAAAATAAAGGACACATACCTCAGTGAAGTGTTACGTTTTAAAAAAAGAAGTTGTCAATGTACTATGTAGTAAATATCTATTAATTATTAGTTGCAACCAGCTAAGAAAACCAAAAATATTTGTGGTTGTTAGTGCTAACAAAGTTTGCGACCAACGTTGGTTTCAGTGTGTTTACATATAATACAAAATTATCTTTCTATATTAAATTTTTTGTAACATTCTTATTTTATTTCAAGAAGTAATCAACCTTTCCTTGAGTTCGGTACGGGCAATATAGTTTAAGAGTTATAACTAATGTCATCGATTGAGCGTACCTAAAGGGGGATTGTAATCAAACTCTTAGGACGAAAACATAAATCAGTACCAAAAACTCACGCGGCTTAGGTTTACCTCTTTGTTGTCCGGTTTCTGAGGTTTTTAAACGGAGTTTATCCATTCGATAGTGATAATTGGTTCAATATCGTTTTTCTGAACACTTCGTTCTGGAAGAATTTAGCTTAAAAGTCGAGTGAGTATATTCCAGGATTTATGTAAGGACTTCAAATAATCGAACATAACAAAAGAATTCGCTATAAGGTTTAAGAATTATTCAGAAACCGGGTAATAGTCTTTTTTTTTTCAAACCAAAGTTAACAAAATAATTATGTTTCCAATCAATCAATATTATCATATTTTTTTTAACTTTTTATATCACCGTGTATTTTTCTATTACAAATCAAAATTATACGTCATAAATGTAGCAAAATATTCTTCCTTTATGTTTTCCGCTACAATATGTACAAGTCCCCGGCGATAAATATTGCACATCGACCTTTGGAAAGAGACAATCGGCTAATTTCGGCTTCGTAGAGCGTTATCTCTGTCGCACGAAATAGAAACAGTCTGGTATCTATTAGGAGCTGTTAAAACAATTATTATTTGCTTCTTTTGATAATTCTTTTTATTCTTTGTTTAAAATACATCATTTTTTCTATAAGTGATTGCTTTAGGTTGGGGTAAAATAAAATTAAAAAAAACATGTTCACATTATGTTTACTTACGTATTTAATTATTTTGTATAAACGAAATTGCTTTTTTGGTCTCCCTTTTTTTGGAGTGCTGAACTTAATTTCAGTAGAATGTGTTTCAGTACTGACTTCGTTTAGTATATTGTTCAAAGTTCTTCTTGAAATTCCAGTGGCATTTGCAACTCGCTCTTGAAACAACTTACATTTTCATCTTCATTTTTTTTAAATCTGTCAGCTTCGGTTACAAAATATTTATAAACATTGTAGATAATTTCGTGTGACTGACCTCGTAAAGGTTTCCCTCTTTTTCCTAAAGATGCCATAGTACAGTACAACTTTAAACTATTTTTTGGGGGTGTTAACAACTCTAAATATATATTTTGAACAACGACTGACAAAACGTCACATTGGTAGTGTGCGACAGAGATAACGCTCTACGAAGCCGAAATTAGCCGATTGTCTCTTTCCAAAGGTCGATGTGCAATATTTATCGCCGGGTACTGTACTCGCAAACGATTGACTTTTTCAATCGTTTTTGATATTAGAAGGCACGAGATAACGCAGATAGATGGTCTTGCTTAAATGAACATCAGATGTTAAGGTTACAAACTCAACCATCACCAACAATCGTATTTCAAGAACAGGAACAGCCGTACTAAACGACAAAACTATTTAATTTAAACTAAATCAAAATTCCCCAACTTCTGGGTAAAGCCTCCTTACAATAAATCACTTCCCCAGACATTCGGGGCTGCCATTAATTCGTTAGTGTTGCCAACTTCTCCGTATTTTTTCCCGAGAGTTCCGATATCTGGCTCATAAGTCTGCGTTCTACTTTCAAATGTGTTCCCATTAATGTATGACCATACGCCATTTATTTTGCGCACTCATGAGAAGCAAAGGCACCGTGTATGAAGTGCTAGGTGTGTTTTCTCAGGGTTATTTTTTGAGACCAAAAGAAAAATATACGGGTAAAGCTGCTTACATTTTGCATAGGATGACTTTGTGTGAGGTGAAAAATGGATGCTTGTGATCCTGGCAGCAAATGGATTGCATAGCTGTGAGCTGTGACATTCTTCTCTTTTTTTGCTTATGTTTTGTTTTCTACTAGGGTATGATTTGTTTTTAGAAAAAAAAACATACGCTGGTGTAACATCAGTTATTTTATATTTGAATGGCAAATTGCATAGTTGTATTTGTCATGCATCTGTACTTAAATGTACGGAAATTAAGTTTCAATGCTCCTTCAACCAAACTTTAAAAGCAGGCCTTAAGATATGTTCCAGAAAGGGTTAGGAGTTAAGAGCGAATACTCCGTCTATAATAAACCATATTTTTTTTACTTTCTGGACAAGAACAGAAGCAGTGAAACCCAATGACTTACAGGTCATATGTTCGAACCCAGGCAAGCATGGACTTACTTTCTGCAATTTATTATTATTATTTTTTTTTTTTTATTTTTTTTTTTATTTTTTTTTTTCTGCGTGAGGGAGAGGCAGCCTCACGCCCTCAGTCGCCGCAGGAGACGCCCTGGGCGGCGGGAATCGCGGGGCGATTTCCGGCCACCGTAGGCGCGGGCCTGCGGACGGTGAGCAGCGGGTAGCTCGCCGTCCGGTAAGGACCAGGCCCGAGTCGACGGCGCGTTGTGTTCCACGCGCGCCTCAAAGAGATGTCAGCAAGTGACGGGGTCCAATAGGGCCGACGCCGCTGGGGTCGCGGGTTGTCTGAAGGGGTTACCGCGGCCCTGGCATAGGCAACTGAAGGAACACGGGTGGGTTTTAGTCAGTAAAAGTCTGACACGCCCTTCCGCTCCACCCAGAGCGGGAGAAGTTATTTGATGATTTCCCAACCTCAAAAAAAAAAAAAAAAAAAAAAAAAAAAAAAAAAAAGCAAGCATGGACTTACTTTCTGCAATTTATCTTATCACCACTGCTCTGAAAACGGTGAAGGTGGATCGTGAGGAAACCGGCATGTCGCAGAATCAATAAATTTGAAAACATGTGACAATCACCAACCCACACTGGGCCCGCCTGGTGGAAAACGGCCCACTCCCTCTTACAGAGAGGAGGCCAGTGTCCAAGCTGAAACATTATAGTCTGACTAGCTTTTGCCCGCGGCTTCGCCCGCGTGGATGTCGGAAAATATCCCAAGGGAACCTGCTACCGGGAATTCCTTCCTTATTCCTTGTCTACATTATAAAGGGAACCTCTGTGCAAAATTTCAGCTTTCTAGGTCCAAGGGTTTGGGCTGGGCGTTGATGAGTCAGTCAATCAGTCAGTCAGTCAGGACTTCTCCTTTTATTTATATAGAATATGCAAGTAAGGGTCTCAGCTCATCAATCCTGCTAATTTACATACATAATTACGGCATATAGCACAGCACAATCAGCATAATCAGCCTATAATGTTCTCATTGCTGGGGTGCAGGCCTCCTCTCTGTGAGGAAGTGGGCCGTCGTAATCCACCACGCGGGCCCAGTGCGGGTTGGTAGATGTCACATGTCTTCGAATTTCTGGTTCTAGGACATGCCGGTTTCCTCACGATGTATTCCTTCACCATTTTGAGAGCAGTGGTGATGAAATAATTTACACAAAGTAAAGCGCCTGTCTGGGTTTAAACCTATGACCTACAACTGTAAATCTGGGCTACCACTGACATATACACAAACAAACAAACAAAAAAATACGGCCTCACTGTCCGATTCGCTGCCAAACTTCTACTTTTTTAGCACACCCATTTATCTCCATAATAGGCTGGCTACAAGCGAGCAAGCCAAACAATGGTACACCGGTCGGCACAGAAGTACCCATCGATCGATTGACCTACAAACCGAACAGTCAAAGCTGAAGTAACGGACAGAGCCATAAAACATTGATTGATGGCCAGAGACCATGAGGGTGCAGAACTACTTAATGGGGTTTGGATCAGCTGCTAGACATTCAGAGGTTTGTCGAGAATTTGAAGGTTTTGGTACGAAGTTCCTATACTGAGGTATTCCACTTAGAGCACTGAGTTGAACGGCACTTCCTCGAACCGTACATGAGCACTTCCACTAACGGCACTAAAACAATATTTAGTAAAGTGCGGTTTCGGTGGCACTTGGCGAATGAGATCTAGACTGAAAAAAAACCGGCCAAGTGCGTGTCGGACTACGCACAATGAAGGGTTCCGTAGTTGTGATGAAATTATCCCAAGAACAAACTTAACTGTAGTTTAAAAACATGTTCTCCCATACATTCCAACTGTAAATATAAGTTTGTACTCACAATATTGAGAGATTTACCATGTTATTTTAAGACCACAAACTTCTTATATGTTTTCCTGTGATCTACAGATATAGCACTATTTTATGTATTTTATCAAAATTTTAGGCTCAGTACTTTCGTAGATAAGGTGTAACGGTAAGGGGAGGGGGGTTCGGGGGAGGGGGGGTAATTTCGAAAGAAATATATTTGAGACCCTCATAGTAAGCCCTTTCATTTGATATTATGTCACACGGTACAGTTTGCAAAACTTTTTTTTTTAATTTTCTTATTTGTAAAGTGACCCCCATATTCAAAATTCATATATTTACCAAATCTCAACTTAATCAGTCCATCAGATTCGGAGCAAATTGGCTATGACAGACGGACATACGGACAGACAGACAGACACATGAGTGATCCTATAATGGCGAACGTAACGAAAGTGTCGCCAGGTCATTGTGTCCAAGTATGCAAAAGCGAAAGGAAATTCGTTCCAACCGGGTGTCCTACAACACCTCTCGGTTTTAGGGTTCCGTAATCAAAAAGGAACCCTTATAGCTTGGCCATGTCCGTCTTTCTGTCTGTCTGTCCGCGGCTTAGCTCAGTGACTCTTAGTACTAGAAAGCTGTTATTTGGCATGGGTAAAATTAATTATTAATCACGCCGACAAAGTGATAAAATAAAATCTCGAAAAAAAAATTGTAAGGTAAGTAGGTATACAAAATATTGTAAAACATTTTAAAAGAGTAACGGTGGATTTTCTTGCCCATTCTTCTCCATACGAAACTACCTTTTGTAAGGGGCCTATGATAATTAATTAAAGGCCTCTTGGGTGACCCTTTATTAGTTCAATTTAACGCAACGTTTTTGTGGACCTCTGTGGACTTTCCAGTAATTACGCCGTAGTTTCATTATCACTGAATTGGTTAATGATTTTCGGTTTTGTAGATAGACTAGGGTGCCGTTCATTAGGGAATATTAGTACTTTGTAAATTATTATATTAGTGTGTCTATTTAATAGATATGTAAACACTGTGAAGCGCCGGGAGGGGACGTCCTAAGAAGACATTGACATTGAGTAGGAAACACTCGTAACGAAGGCCGAAACTACGGGCTTCGTTACGCTGCTTTAGGGAGTAGACACCCTTATGTGTGAACGTAAACGGTACCTACCCCCATGGGAAGAAGGCGTGAGTTTATGTATGTATGTATGTAAACACTATCTCATGCACATTAGTAGTGAGGTAGCTGTCACTACTGTCAAGTGTCAGTTCACCACGAATAGCGGGAAACAATTGAAGAGTTGCCTGCACGAGAAACTCGGTGTGGTGATGAGCAAGTGTCAGTTCACCACGAATAGCGGGAAACAATTGAAGAGTTGCCTGCACGAGAAACTCGGTGTGGTGATGAGCAAGTGTCAGTTCACCACGAATAGCGGGAAACAATTGAAGAGTTGCCTGCACGAGAAGCTCGGTGTGGTGATGAGCAAGTGTCAGTTCACCACGAATAGCGGAAAACAATTGAAGAGTTGCCTGCACGAGAAACTCGGTGTGGTGATGAGCAAGTGTCAGTTCACCACGAATAGCGGGAAACAATTGAAGAGTTGCCTGCACGAGAAGCTCGGTGTGGTGATGAGCAAGTGTAGTAATGTCAAGTCAGCCTATCGTAGTCCACTGCTGGACATAAGCCTCTCTTAGGCTACGCCACAACACACTGTCCTCCGCCTCCCGCATCCAGTCTGCCCCAGCCACCTTCTTAAGGACGTCGGCCCATCTAGCTGAGGGCGTCCCACACTACGCTTGCCGATACGCGGTCTCCGCTCCAGGACTCGTCTGGTCCACCGGCCATCGGTCCTTCGACAAAACATGGCCAGCCCACTGCCACTTAAGTTTGTTTACTCTGCAAGCTATGTTGGTTACTCCGGTAAAAGATTACGGATAACTTAATTCCTGATTTTATCCTTCAAAGAAACTCCAAGCATAGCCCGCTCCATAGCGCGCTGAGCGACCTTGAATTTGTGGTCCAGCCCAACTGTCGGTGTCCACGTTTCGGCACCGTATCTCATAACGGGCAGGACGCACTGGTTGAAAAAGTAAAGTGTGTGTCAATTAGCTTAAATACCGGATCAACAGGATTCTCCAAGTTGACTGTTAATTCTAGCTGCCAAAATAATGTTCACAAATTGCCTCGACTGCCCCGTGGGTCGTTGCAACTACTTCTGCTGGACGTGGAATAATTCTTCGATTTCCAGGTCATGCAAATTGTGATTGGGTTTTTTTCATCAAGATCTAAATCAGCCGGACCCTGGATTTATGCCTAGTCAATAGCAATGGACTCGCTACTATCACTTCATTAATTGGATCTTATCAATGATACGCGCGACGTGAGGCAGAAATGTACGTACGTTCTACTACGCACGTCGTCGTGAAGACTCGAAAAAGTCCTAATTGGGACTTTTTTATTAGTCCGCGCGTCAAGAAGAGCGACGAGCTAATTGCTGTATAATCACGTGTCACGACCAGATTGTAAACGTCGGTTACTTAACATATCTTGTGTAAAATATCATTGGTCTTATACATAACTGACGAAATGAGACTGCACTGTAAACTTCTGCTTTCCCCTTTGTGAATACGAGCGTGAAGTTCTTCTCATTTGTAAGTTTATAATTTCTTGAAAACAGAACAGGTCATTTTTTCGTAAATTGTCATAGAAGTTTACGAAAAAATGCCCTGTTCTGTTTTCTTAGGAGCTCCTCGTCAACCAACGTCTTTGTTGTGAGATCGTTAGTAAGAGGTTGCAACTTTCGACGCAGCGCGCAACACAAATTGTTGCGCAGTGGAACGTTACGAGGACGAAACTTTGTTGCCGGTTGTACGCTTCGAGTTACTCGGAAATAAATGACAGTGTTGAAGAAGAATTGTGTGACGTCATATTGTTAAAACGATAGTTATTTGTTTATGTTCGTACTCTTTTTATTCTATTAGGATTTTGCTAAAGGAAAAGGTTGCCCACACTTTACCTTGTAATGAGGTGATACGAACACATATCTCATTTTGCACATAATCCTAAATCGGGAACAACTAAAATACCTACTCTGGAAAAATAACATAACATAACACCTGTGTGGAGGTATCGCCACATACGAACTACGCATCACACTGACGTCACGCAAAAACCTGCATCGCGCAATCAGAGTTTACCGCGCTACTAGCATATATACAACGTCCCGACATCAACCGTCGGGCAGTTGCCCACCAGACACAACACCCGTCTGGTCGGCAGATCCTCCATTTTCTATGGAAGATGATTGAACTTTACACCCTGTTCCTCATGCCTCTATACCTGTATTCTCCAAAGGGTTAGGCAGAGGTTGGGAAGGCTTAGCCCACATTTCACTGCTAAGCCCCATGTAATAGGGAGCGAGCCTACTGCCATCAACCGGGCACAAAGACTCCGAGCTGATATTGAGAAATTCCAGATAAAAAACCCAATATTACTTTGCCCGACCTGGGAATCGAACTCACGACACAGATAATACAGATGGGACACTCCGCAAAATCATTTAAATAAAAAGCGACTCTTGCTACAACACAATAAAGTGCAATTCAGGTCGCACAACGCTTATTACCTATACTTATATTCAACTACAAGTTGCCTCTCTTTCTATCGCGTAACTCTTATACCTTCTGACCTACTGAATTAGCCCCGCGGACGGGGCCCGCCGCGTGCTTCATACCTAAACTGCGGAGTGTCCCATCTGTATTAATCTGTGCCCACGACATCATGCTCACCAATCAAACCAGACCAATGAGACCAATGAGGCTAAATACTCTGGAAAAAATAGATCGGGAGTCGAACCTGCTACATTCCGTCGCAGATGCAAGTACTGAGCTATTGCGATTATCTAGAGCCGTTGCCCTTTCTGTTAGGTTAGTTATTATAAATATCTAGTTAAATATTAAACTGCAGAACAATTCAAAACTTCTCAGTACTTAATCATAATCATAATCATAATCATTTATTTATTTGTCAGAACATGGTACATTAAATGGTCTTAAGGTTAGTCACAGGTATCGTCACATTCTGCCAAGTGTGGCGTGCAAATATTAGGTAGGTACATACATTTATTACAGGACATAATATATTATTTATTTATTATTATTAATTTATTTGATGACTTATGAACTTAACATAGTTTTCCTCTATTTTCAAATAACTTCAAGCAAGTTTTTTACTGCAAATGAGATACTGCGAATTCTTTTAAAGCACTCGCGTATTGCAGTGCACTTCATTTATTTATTCACAAGTACTTTTAATAAAACTTTCAGTATGAGAAGGAAAGTTGTAAATGCAATGTTTAATAAAACAAGTTTTTAGATAGGTACAATGTCATTAAAAACTGTTACAATTAAACTGTACTATTTTTAAGTTGTGGTGGAAAATAAATAAAAATTTATCTTTATCTTATCTTTATCTTTTAAAAACTTCAGTTCACGACTTCAAAATAATCGAATATTTTCACGAAATTGTAACTAGTTACTTATTAGTAAAGGCGAGCGCGCACTGCGGTGCGTTTTTCTAACGCATAATCTGTGAAGTATGGAATGTCTTTGAAGTGCGCGCACTGCGGTCATGCGTTTTGTTACTGTAGGCCCCGCCCCGTGCGGCAGAACTAACGGAACGCACTGCAGTGCGCGCTCGCCCTAAGTCCTTATTTTTTACGAAAATTACATTCTGGTTAATTATAGGCCGGGACCAACGGCTTAACGTCCTCCCCGGGGCACGGAGGAGTCTCGGTATGTAAAGATGGTCACCATCCACGGACCAACCCAGGCAAGCGTAGCTTAACCTGATGGACCGACCCGTATCGCTGTTATTACTTAGCCGCGAGCTCCTCCTCTGAACAATGCACTCTCTTATTTCACATTTTTCTGAATATAAACTACTTGAATTTCCAGTTCCTCAAACGCAGACGAAAGCAACTTCCGCACAATAACTGCTTTCATTTCCAGTTCAAAACGACTATAACATCATACAAAATGAATATAAACGACGTTACAAACGTAACATATTGCTCAGTGTTGCTACATGCAAATAATTCGCCGGCGCCAATAATGTTACCATAAATCAAAATTGTATTACGAGGAAATCTTGTGAATGTGAAAGGTCATAAGTAAAATGTTAGGATGTGGCTCTAGTTATAAGAGGAAGCGAGGGAGTGAGCCGAACAGAATTTCTTGTACTTCACACATTTTGACATGACTACCATAGAAACGGGTTTTGTCGACGGAAGAATAGACAAAATGATAGATTGTAGAAATATTTCTACGCATTCTACGCGTGGCAATGTGTCATTTTGTCTATTCTTCCGTCGACCAAACGTCGTCATGCTAAGCATGCAGCTATACAAGAACATTAAATAATGACTTAAATAGTATGCATGCTTTTGTATTATGGCGGGATGGAGGTATTCCACTTAGGGCACAGATTTGAACGGCACTTCCTCGAACGGCACCTAAGCACTTCCACTAAGGGCACTGAAACAAAATTTAGTAAAGGGCCGTTCGGTGGAACAGTTTATTGACATTACTTTCAGTCCCCGAACAGCACTTACGTTTTTTTAGTGATGGGATGTTGCACTAAGATGCTTGTAATAAATCATCATCATCTGCATCTGCATCTGTATTAGGCTACTGGGTCGGCTTACAGTCTAACTAGATGCAACTGAATAGCGAGTGACTGCCTATCTGACCTCCACAACCCAGTTACTGGGTAATACGATACCCTTTGGCAAGAGTTGGACAGACTTTCGGGCTTCTAACGACTGTCTAAATTCCACGATTGACAGCTGGGACCAAAGACTTACCGAACTTTCGTCAGCACGTAGTGGTCTTCGAATGTAAAGATGGTCACCCATCCACGGACCAACCGCAGCAAGCGTAGCTTAACGTGATCAATTGACCCGTGCAGCTGTTATTAGAGGGGCCCGTAGCTAAACGGTCGCCTCTACTAAAATACTTGTAACATCCTTTATATTTATAATTTAATTTTATATCTATAATTATACCCATAGATATTACTTACTTAGATTTAGTAGATACTAAGCCGAATGCAGATTACTCTTACATTTTTTTTTCTCTTGCGCTTTGTTTGGTAAAATGTTTTAATCATAAAGATCGAGATTTAAAATGTCAATCTCGCCTATTGTAAGAATCATAATAAAATAACTCCAAGACAAATCTCCGAAACAATAGCCGACCGTAATCGAGAACCCACTAGCAACGAAGACAAATATGACCTTCCATCACATTGGTATCCTCACAAATATCAGACGAGTAACAAATTCCCACGGATCTTCATAAAAGATAACACATCGGCTATCCGTCTCGTCCAGCCGGCCGGAAATTGGACCCTTCGCTGGCCGGTTTTGGGGACGACCCGTTCCGGCGTCAATGGACGGCCCCGAATGGTACCGAGCATAGGCGACAGATGACATACTTTTTTGATTGGTTGACCACGCTGAGTCATTTGAAAGATTGGTTCCTTTTTCGAATATGACATTTACTGAATACATAGTGTATTAGGTACAGTACGACAACGTTCGAAGGTTCCATCGGTTATCCTCAGAAAAACCGAAATATAGCGAATAATAGGTATGTGACTATCGACCAATTGAAATTGATTTATATTCCCAGCTAAATTATAGTAGATTGACGTACTAATTCCGTCACTCCCCTATTGGCTTTTAGGCCAATTATTGACATTTAATTCGGCAAAGTTCGGTTTTTCCGAAAATAAACGATGGAAACTTTTAAATCCAGAAATTATTAACATTCAAATCGACTACTTATAAAACGACAAGATTTTACAAAATAAACCTAAACCGTCTTATTACAAAACAAGGTACATCTTCAAACCCTGGTTTAAAAAATGGACCCTTTTTTAATTTCGAAATTTATTCGGACACATTAAGATGTCAGTTTTACAAAACTGACATAGAGAACTGTATTTCTTTCAGCTAGGTTCTTATTACAAAAACTGGCTCGATGATTTAAACCATGACAGAAGAAAAACCTCGTTTTGTAATAAGACCGAAATAGTTCTGCACCTCAATAATTGTTCCTGTTTTCAAACATCAAAAGTAACATTGGTCTCTCTCTCTCTTTTCAGTTCACCTTCAGTTCGAGGACCTGACCCTCCGGGACTACGTTCTCCACTCAATCGTAGACAACATCATCCGAGGGAACTTCACGCCGACCTCCTTCACAGAGAGACCCTGCAGAGATGAGTCTCTCCCCTACTTCCTCCCGAAACACATGCGTTCCGAGCGCTCAAAGCACATGAAAAAGTCCAAAAAATACGGTGATACCTACAGGACATTTGAAGACTATAGTTTAAAAAGTGTAGATAGCCTTAGTGATGGGTATTACTTCAGACCAAAGTACCGTAGTTATAGTAGAGATGAGCGGTCGGTGTATAGAAGGATCGCGAAGAGTTTGCGGATGAGGAGACGGTACCTGCCAGCCAGGGTGGTCAGCGGACCGCTGGCCAGCAGGACGGCTGTGCTGCTGCAGTGGTCGCTGAATGATGCCGTTCATCTAGATAGTGAGGGGACTAGTGTTGTTTTTAGGTGAGTGGCTTGTGTTTTTTTTTTAATGGAGTAGTGAGTGAATGGAGCGCTAAATAAGAATTGTACAAATCCCAACCCATGGACCCAATTCCGGGCTCGAGCTAGATATCACGACCATGAAGATAAATATCTGTTTCAAATCTCCGCATCAATGTCCGGTTCAAATCTCGATACTATCAAAAAACCGTATTCTGGTAGACCATGGAGAAAGATTTACAACGGAGAAAATAATCTCGTCTAAAAGACGTTCCATTTTTATCGATTCACTTTGATTATAATCGATTATGCTACGTTTTTCTTTTTTTAGTATTAATAACGTATGTTTAATTTATTAAATCCATCACATTATAAAAGATAATTTTAGTACATTGTATTTCTATAACTGTGTTTTTTTTTATAATTACCTACTTAGGTACTGAAAATAGTAATTGCAAAGTAGCGGATCCGAAACGCATTTCGCATGATTTGTGTAGTATTACATAGTGCTCTGTGATTTGTGTCCTTTTTCTGACGTAGGTAGGTTTTAATTTTCAAACTAAATAAAACTATTTATAATCGCGATAAAGGTGTGGAATAAAATTAGTTGTTATGAACTAAAATTCACACCAACATAACACCTTGACTTCAAGTGCAAAAACAGTACTGTATTTTTTTTTCTTTTGCTTCTATCTCGAAAACGGTGTGTCCTATCGCAAAAATAATGAAAATTTGGACCCCCTTTATGAAATCCATAAACCCCGAAGCCTTCTACATGTAGCTACCAAAAAAAAAACGAATATAAACCTACGAATGTAAATTTTGACAGATGTTCCAACGGAGATTTCATATCTCCATACCTTAGGACCAGCCGTGATATCTCGCTGGTTTGCGATCGAAAAATTTATGAATGGAGATCGTTAGAATAGCATTTTTTCGTTTTCGACGGAGATAAGCAGTTTCTCAACTGATATTTCGACCAGGGAGGTAATTTCCATGCCACCGGAATTGTCCCCATGGAGGCTAAACTGTTTCTCGCTGCGAAAAATTAATAAGCTCTTATGTCTGTCCTGACATTATAGATTTTGCGTATTATTCCATTTGCTTATTACTCCATACTTTTATACATAGTATGATATATAAATTAATTTGTATATCAATAACTGTTACAGTCATATTACTGCGAAAAATACAGTTAATTTGCGTGTAAACACCGTGGCTACGTAATTAATTGGACAGGTGATGTCACTCACGACGACTGGTATTATCATTTCTTCGAAGTGGCATGACTTTCATGCTTGACATATGTTATGATGAAGTCATTCATACCCGCAGCTCGACATTTGAAATGCATGTCCCAGCCCACTATCTTCGGCTAATCCGTAATAGTAACTGTTAAACTTGCGCGATTTGTACACATTATAAAACAATATCGAGAACGGGTCTTATCGCGATATTCCTTTTTACGAAGTAAACAGGTATCTACTTATTTCCTGACGTTACGTTAGTAGGTACCTGTTTACCTCGTAAAAAGGAATATCGCGATAAGACCCGTTCTCGATATTGTTTTATAGTAACTGTTACTCACACACATAATCCAACGTGAACAATAGTACGTCACTAAGAGACAGATGGGTACTATCACACGTACTCATAATCTCACGCCCTCTTCCCATGGGGGTAGGCAGAAACTACAGAACTCCACCTGCTACGACCCTTACATACTCCTTTTGCTTCGGTTACGTTCATACATCTGGTCATACAACCATTCCAGTTGCGAGTACAACACACCTGATCTTTCTGAAGAATATCACTATTAAGGTCATTAAGTATAATATCTCCTTCTAGGACGTCCCCTTCTGGCGTTTCCACTTACATCTTCAGACCAGGTTTAAACCTTAAAATGTTGTTGGTTAAGTTCAAAATCGAATGAGAAAATTTGACAGTTTGTAGTAACTTGACGTGCTGGTTTTTGTACCTTTTGTTAGTCATATTTCACTCATCTTTTCAACATGACTAAACCATCCAAGCATACTCTTTTATATTTTTGTCACTGCGTCTTCTTCTATTTTTTCTTCTTGGGTGTTATCCTTAGGCCTTTATCCATGTAATATTCCACTATAACCAGAACCGACTGCCTCATAGGTCTAGGAGCCTTTAGTGACACTGAAGAATGTTGGATCCCGGATTTGATTTTCAGGTCGGCAACAAAGTGTTTTTGTGTTTTTCCACTTTGGATATTGTGCCCCGTTTACCACATTGAATCGGACCGTGCTACATGCGAAATGTGTATTATAAACCTCTGCTTACACCCTGAAGGACATAGCACACATATCAACTCGGAAAGGGAACGTAGCCGTATCAACTCGAGCCGCTTAGTATTCTTTGTACGAAACTCTCTACTGAAAAGCACACTAATCGGAATCGTAACGTAAACGATTCGCCTCGGGACAAGCTCGACAAGCTCACGAACCGCGGTGTGGCGCGTGGTCAACCAGAGCGGTCCCCGTGCTTGCGTCTCTTCGTCCACCCTTGCCCCTCTCACTCCTCCCGCGGCCTGTTTTTACGTCTTGTGTTTTTATGATGTGCGTTTTGTATGTGCAGAATAAACATTTTTTTCGTCTTTCTTTCTTTCTATACTTGATGATAAGGTACCAAGGATGTAACCTTGTCGAGAAGTTTCATCTTTGTGCAATTCCTCATTTCCAATCCTCACGAATTAGTTTAATTTTCCTGTCGTGTCGTTATCATAAAAAGGAATTTAAAAAATTAATTTTATATCTTTTGCTGTGCCGTAGAGGGTCCATAATTGTACGTAGGCTTTAACCTGTTACACGATTGTAAGATCTTGTTAAACAATAAGGAACGCAAATAAACAATCTTCCCACCAACATATTTTCAGCAGACCGTTTATGTATGCAAAATAATGTAGGCGTGTAAATCCTCTACCTATTTATTTAGGTCTTACCTATGAAATTGCCGTTGTGCAGTACTGGCCATTTCAAATCAAAATAATTTTTGTTTGGCTAAGAATTCTAATTTCAAATTAATTTTATTTTAAAAACATGGATTTTTTTTCCAAAAGTAGTCATTTGTTTATTGATTAGTGTTACATTTTCATCGCATTTCAATCTTTTTCGTCATCATGGATACGTTAAAAATTCGAGTAATTATGGAATACTAGCTTTTGCCCGCGGCTTCGCCCGCGTGGATGTCGGAAAATATCCCATGGGAACGTTTATGTGGAAAACATAGGGCCGTCCGATGTAACTGTGCAAACTCAAATCGCTACGATATATCATTACCGTGTATAGTAGGCTTAGATTATGAAATGTCCAGATTCCGTGTTCAGTACAAAACGTAGCATAAAACGTGAAGCCAATTTTTATACGTGTGTGAGTGAGCGCCGTGTACTACATAACGCTTTTGCGTATGTGTGCAACACGCGAGTAATACCAGCGCATAGAGATTACCCTAAAGTAGTGGGAAAATTTAAATACAAAGGTACATTGAAAAGAAACTTAAAAGAAGACAAAGAAAAAAGTCTGAATTTGGTCAAAATTAAAATCCAAGATGGCGGCTACGAAAATTTTCAAATTTTTCGTCATGGGTATCGTTTTCATGCTTTTATAGGGTGTGGAAACCGACGAACATAACGAAAAATTTTAAAATGATTGCAGCCACCATCTGGGATTTACATTTTAACGTCACTATCGGCTACAACATCCTCGAAACCCACGAAAACAACCCCAAAGATAAAGTGTCGGTACCTTCCAGGGACAACCATTTTAATTCGGCAGCTTTGTATTTCTCGCGGGGACCACGTGTAACAAACGGAATATTTATGTGATACCGATTTCCCGGTATTTTTAAATAAATCAATCAATCTGCCAAGCCTTTTCCCAACTATGTTGGGGCCGGCTTACAGTCTAACCGGATGCAGCATACTAGTATTTTACATGGAGCGACTTCCTATCTGACCTCCACAGCCCAGTAACTGGGTAATGCGATACCCCTTGGTAAGTCTGGTTGTCAGACTTTCGGGTTTCTGACGACACGTGACGACTGTTAAAGATCCAGGAATGACAGCCGGACCTTAACCGTGGCCGGGGGCTTAACGTGCTTTCCGAGGCACGGAAAAGACCAGGTATGTAAAGATGGTCACCCATCCACGTACCAAAATAAATAAAACCACATATATAAGAAGTCGTTTCCGTTGTGCATTCCCGTATTTTCTGGAATCCCGGGATTTATATTAAGAAAAGAAATACTAAGAAGCCGCTTCCACAGTTTGTTAGCCAAATATTAACTTTAGGTAAATATGCACCCGATTATCCGATCCGCCGCGAACACTAAAAGCCTACCTAAAAATGTACATGGGCATTATAATAATCTCTCAACCACGGGTGTCATTCCCAAACAACTACACCAATCTTTAAACACGCTCAACCACGGGTGTCATTCCCAAACAACTACACCAATCTTTAAACACGCTAGGCCTGTCTCCTTCCACCTACCAAACTTTACAGAAAGCTGCTATTTTGAACACTTGCAGAATTGTCCGAAAATTCCTTCAGAACGACAATGATGCACAAATATCACATCCACAAACATCATCAACAACACAAAGCTTAAACATGTCATCACATCATAATTTGTTATCATCAATCACTTAGGTTAATACTTTTTAGGTTAGCACTTGGCTTCGGCCCGTGTTATCCTATAAAACCGGCACATCGTTGCTGAGCTGAGATACAAAAATGTTTACTAACAAATAATAATAATTACTTTATTGATATTAAATCCTTACAATATGCTTAATATCTAGCTAAAGATTACAATAATTAAAGGCGCACAAAAGTTGAAACCCTGGCTCCTAAACTAGGAATACCTGTGACTTAGGAGTCAGTGTTCTACTGCTACTTGGACACTATAAACACTTTTGGAAATTAAGATCTAGTAATCTGATGCTATGCAAAAATAAGATACTATTATGTGGAAAAACAATTTGGAAAACAAAATAAAACTAAAAAAAAAATTAAAAAAAAAATAAGATTACAATTAAAAAGTAATTAAAAAGTAAAATGACTGTGTGGGTGATTCTGTATGTGTGACTGGGAATCGTGTGTTTTGTTTGCGTTGTGTGTGTGTGTGTGTGTGTGTTTGTGACTGGGAAACTTGTGTATTTTGTGTTGAGTGAGTGTGAAATGAGGAGTGTAAGTATGCGAATGTGGTGGTATCGAGTGAAAGACTATGTTTGAGTTAGTACGAGCTTGGTGTCTTTTGTTTTATTACAGATGTCGGTGACTGTATTACGTGTATTTGTATGGAATGTTGCGAGTTATGTCAGAGTGATTAGTAGTTCCTCAGTTTGAGCGTAATCAAGGAGGTACAGCATGTTCTTCAGCTTAGCCTTAGCCTCGTGTTCGCTTAACCTTGCAATTTGTGTGGTCTTGTTAATGTTTTTGTAAACCAGAGAGCTCAGCACATATAGCTGTCTTCTGGCGAAGGTAGTTCTATGACTAGGGGTTGGGCAAACTATTCTTTGACCACGTTTCTTAGAGTTTGGGGGTGGTACTTGGTTATGTTTCCAGAGAGTGCTTCTAAGTACAAATAGCTTTCTGCAGCAAACTATCAGAAAGTACCTATCAAAAATAAAATTAACAATAAATAATTGTCCAATAAATTAAAATAATTTTGAAGAGCGAGCGCATTCCAAATTTAAATTCAATTATATAGAAATAATTCAGCGTGAAATTCAATAAATGAGGTACCTGTGGTAATAGGTCCCGTCAGTTGACTTGGCTTCAATATTATCCTAAAAAGATTAAACTTGCAATAGAAAAGTGTAAATAATTATTTAAAAAAAAATAATGCTTATTACATTTTAATGCATAATACCATTTTACTTCAATTTCCAAGTACATCTGTCAGTCTGACATTCGTCATATTAATTACTCGAGTCCATCGAAATTTAAAAAAAATCGTTTGGCAGAATCCCGCATGTCATTACAATAAAAAAAAACAGTAAGTAATGGTCATCGATTTTGAACACAAATTGAATAGTGGTATATTATTGAATCTGTTTGTATATTAACACGTTGGCGGACAGTACTATGTCACTGGTTGCGGCTACTGTGACACTACTTATTTTCATACATTGCATACGGGCGTAGTGTCACAACGCATGGTATTTTGCGTAAAAACTTGAATGTGTGCGCGGAGGTACTTTCTTTGACGTAGGTAACAAAAAAAATGTGTAGTGACAGTACGAAAGTCTTAATTATACCTGTGGTGACAGTTCAACATGCCGTTCTTTATGATCGTATGGAAAATCGGTCGTCGTGCGGCGTACTGTATGACTATTAGCTACCTAGTCGCCTGTGGCTGTTACTGTCCACCAACGTGTTAAGATTTGGGTATTTTCTTGTGGTTTATAACATTTTGAATAATATTTTTCACATGTAACAACTAAATATACCTACACATGAATGCAATAAAGAATTTGAGTTTGAGTTTGAGTTTGATTTTAAATCGTATTCACATGTATGTGTGTGATATTATGTAAAAAGTAAAAATGTTAAAACACACGATTGTCGCATTTACAGACTTGGATTTTATAGAGGTAAAGATGACAGATTCAATGCCGTTAAGAAATGAGTTTTTATGCAACTCTCTTAATTAACCGACGTTCATAAGATTTGATGGGTACCTTATTACATTTTACATAATCAATTCAGGGTGTCGTATGTCGACTCCACTAACGAGCTGACGGAGGTTCGTGTGTTCGGGTCCAATTGGGAGCGCTTCCGAACTATACGGTTGAAGAAACAAACTAACACAAAAAAAACATCGTTCATGTTAATAAAACTCCTTAGTCATCCCTCGTTTTTTTCGTGAGGTGTTGAAAATTTGGGTAAATATTTTCATGCCCTAGGCAACACTTAACAGTTATTGTGTCAAATTCAATGTCATATTGTTATTTTTTCGTTTTCAAATTTAATTATGAAATACACGTTGAAATTTAATACTTACGTATGAAATGAGATGTTAGTGCGCTTTTCTTTTTTTTAGTGTAAGTTTTGCACGATTTCACAGCACAGACTATCATTTCTTAAAATAATAAAACACCCGGCTCGTGACGTTTGCATTGCGAACGTTCCTTGACGTCTGGCGCGGGGATCGAAGGAGTGTCCAATTTTGGTACCATACATTTGGAATCAATTTACGGTAACCTACTAGGAATCTGGACATTTCATAATCTAAGATAGTAGGCATCATAGATATCCGTGGTAGGCATAAAGCTACCAGTCGGCATGATTTTTTCCGACATCTTCAACAGTCTTCGTCACATTTCAGCCAATTTAAACCAAAAAATAATTAATTACATTGAATCACTCCGTTCATTGGAGAAAACCGTATGAAATTCCGTTCGGTACTTTTTGACATTATCGCATTCAAACAGACAGACTTACGCGGCGGGGGGACTTTGTTAATTACTTAAAATTTATTATGCCAGTCACGCTCTAATAACAAATAACTTTTGTCCGAGTGGCCACTCGTTCAAATAAAATCCTCGTAAAAACGTCGAATGAAATAAAGACTAAATGTTACCTCAAGATTCGAAGTATGACTACATTTCCAATCCCTTAAATCTCTTAAAAAGAAGTAGGTACACCAATATTTGTCAAACCCTATTGTACCCTTTAGGGGACGATTTTTCAAAAACGCTGTACCATATATTTCTTTATTTCCTACCAAAAGCATAAATTTGAATTTTCATATCCCTAACTTAAGAAATGCTGTGTTTCCCATACAAACTTTCATCCCTTATATCACCCCTTGTAGGATTATGTTTGAAAACAAAAGTATCCTATGTCCTTTCCCAGGATGCTATATAAAGCCTTGCCAAAGTTTGTCGAAATCCGTGCAGTTTTGTAAATTTTAAAATCAACCCCTATTTTACGCCCTTAGGGGATGATTTTGCAAAAACTCTGAACCGCATATTTCTTTATTTCCTATCAAAAGAATACATTTAATTTTCACATCCCTAACTTAAGAAATACTGAGTTTCCCATACAAACTTTCATCCCCTATATCACCCCTGTAGGATTATTTTTGAAAAAAAAGTAGCCTATGTCCGTCCCCAGGATACCTTGCCAAATTTTATCGAAATCCGTTCAGTGGTTCTGAGTTTCCCATACAAACTTTCATCCCCTGTATCACCCCTGTAGGATTATTTTTTGAAATAAAAGTATCCTATGTCCGTCCCCAGGATACCATCTATACCCTTGCCAAATTTATCGAAATCCGTTCAGTGGTTCTGGGTTTTCCATACAAACTTTCATCCCCTATATCACCCCTGTAGGATTATTTTTTAAGACAAAAAGTAGCCTATATCCTTCCCCAGGATGCTATATAAAGCCTTGCCAAATTTTATCGAAATCCGTGCAGTTTTGTAAATTTTAAAATCAACCCCTATTTTACGCCCTTAGGGGATGATTTTTCAAAAACGCTGAACCGCATATTTCTTAATTTTCTAACAATAGCATAAATTTGTTATCCCTAACTTAAGAAATACTGGGTTTCCCTTACAAACTTTCATCCCCTCTATCACACCCTGTAGTATTGTTTTCGAAAGTATCCTATGTCCTTTCCCAGGATGCTATATAAAGCCTTGCCAAATTTTGTCAAAATCCGTGCAGTTTTGTAAATTTTAAAATCAACCCCTATTTTACCCCCTTAGGGGATGATTTTTCAAAAACGCTGAACCGCATATTTCTTAATTTCCTACCAACAACATAAATTTGTTATCCCTAACATAAGAAATACTGGGTTTCCTTACAAACTTTCATCCCCTATATCACCGCCTGTAGGATTATTTTTGAAAAAAAAAAGTAGCCTATGTCCTTCCCCAGGATGCTATATAAAGCCTTGCCAAATTATGTCGAAATTCGTGCAGTTTTGTAAATTTTAAAATCAACCCCTATTTTACCCCCTTAGGGGATGATTTTTCAAAAACGCTGAACCGCATATTTCTTTATTTCCTATCAAAAGCATACATTTTAATTTTCACATCCCTAACTTAAGAAATACTGAGTTTCCCATACAAACTTTCATCCCCTACATCACCCCCTGTAGAAAAAATAGTATCCTTTGTTCTTTACCAGGATGCTATATAAAGCCTTGCCAAATTTTGTCGAAATCCGTGCAGTTTTGTAAATTTGAAAATCAACCCCTATTTTACTCCCTTAGGGGATGATTTTTCAAAAACGCTGAACCGCATATTTCTTTATTTCCTATCAAAAGCATACATTTTAATTTTCACATCCCTAACTTAAGAAATACTGAGTTTCCCATATAAACTTTCATTCCCTATATCCCCACCTGTAGTATTATTTTTGGAAAAAATAGTATCCTATGTCCTTTACCAGGATGCTATATAAAGCCTTACCAAATTTTGTCGAAATCCGTGCAGTTTTGAAAAATTTTAAAATCAACCCCTATTTTACCCCCTTAGGGGATGATTTTTCAAAAACGCTGAACCGCATATTTCTTTATTTCCTAACAAAAGCACACATTTTAATTTTCACATCCCTAACTTAAGAAATACTGAGTTTCCCATACAAACTTTCATCCCCTAAATCACCCCCTGTAGGATTATTTTTGAAAAAAAAAAGTAGCCTATGTCCGTCCCCAGGATACCATCTATAGCCTTGCGAAATTTTATCGAAATCGGTTCAGTGGTTTAGGCGTGAAAAGGTAACAGACAGACAGACAGACAGACAGACAGACAGACAGAGTTACTTTCGAATTTATAATATTAGTATGGATGAGTACCGTCGTGGCAGCAACGCGGCACAAGCGGCACGCAACATCAACGACGTTTACGGAGCTAACATTACAAACCAACGCACCACCTGTTATTGGTTTGCTCGCTTCCGTTCTGGAAATTTCGACCTAAAAAATGAACCTCGCGGTCGTCCGAAGACTTTGGTCGACAATTACGAATTATAGGCGATTGTGGAAGCTGAAGATACACAATCTACGGCTGAATTAGCAGCAGCTTTCGACGTTAGCGTCAAAACAATATTGGTCCATTTGCGTCAAATTGGCAAGGTAAAAAAGCTTGACAAATGGGTGCCCCACGAACTCAATGATCGCCAGCGCGAAGTACGCGTCGAGACGTGCCTTGCACTGCTCAACAGACACACAAATGAAGGAATCTTGAACCGCATTGTTACCTGCGATGAAAAATGGATTCTGTTTGATAACCGCAAGCGCTCAGCAAGTTGGTTGGATCCTGGTTCAGCACCTAAACAATGCCCTAAACGAAAACTTACCCCTAGAAAAGTGATGGTCACTGTTTGGTGGTCTAGCGCCGGTGTGATTCATCACACCTTCTTACCAAACGGGGTGAGCATTACTGCAGATGTGTACTGTGAAGAACTGAATACAATGATGGAGAAGCTGGCACATCTCCAACCAGCATTGGTCAATCGCTCGTCTCCGCTGCTCCTGCACGACAACGCGCGACCTCATACTGCACAGCAGACGGTCTCCAAGTTGCAAGAACTGGGGTTGGAAGCTCTCCGTCATCCGCCCTACTCACCAGACTTTGCGCCTACAGACTACTACTTTTTCCAGAATTTGGATAACTTCTTGGCGGGAAAAAAATTCAATACCCGAGAGGCAGTACAAAATGCCTTTGAAGAATTTGTTGCCTCCCGACCAGCTGATTTCTTTAAGAAGGGCATCAATAAACTGCCACTGCGTTGGCAAAGATGCATTGATTGCATGGGTGATTACTTCGATTAATACAAATAAAAAATACATGAAAAAAATTCGTTTAAATTTTTTCATACAAAACGGCAATTTCATAGGTAAAGACCTATAATCTCCAAACTCTTTTATTCCAATTTCCACCCAAATAGAATCCCAAGGGTACTTACATTTTCTTACTAACCCAATTTTCCTAATACTTTGTACCCTTACGCTCGATAAGACTGACCGCAGTCCTATCGGATCGTATTCCGAAGGCCCGGAGCCCTATCATCATAACTTACTGGGATTCATCGCCCTTTACGATCCGCCCTCTGCTGAGCCTTATTTCTACAAACTCCATCCCATGAATTCTTGTCGCTGAGGGGTATGTTTTTAGGGTTCCGTACCCAAAGGGTAAAACGGGACCCTATTACTAAGACTCCGCTAGCCGTCCGTCAGTCCGTCTGTCATCAGGCTGTATCTCATGAACCGTGATAGTTAGACAGTTGAAATTTTCACAGATGATGTATTTCTGTTATGTTCTGCTATAAAACAGAATAAAATTACTATTTAAGGGGGCGCTTTTTGACGCTTGAATTATTCACAGAAATTATGTATGTAGTATATATTCACTTTAAAAATAAATAATTAAATTCAAATAAAACAAATATTTAAGGACCCTCCTTAAATATTTGTTTTATTTCCCATACAGCAAACGTGATTTTTTTTCCGTTTTTATAGATAATGGTGCGAAACCCTTCGTGCGTGAGTCCGACTCGCACTTGGCCGGTTTTTGTAAATGACAATGATAATTATTTGGTTATTTACATTATTCGTTCTAAAATGTGTTTTATTATATGTAAACATAAGTAATATTGCCGGCAGTATCTTTCTGCAGTCACAGCTAAGTATAATATTTTGTTAATGTGCTCTTGATATCTTGGACATCTACAGGGTGTATCAGAAAGGTGTGGCCATCAAAGTAAACAACTTTCTCCATGGGACCAACATCGAATCGAGCGAATTATCAGCTGTCCCATACATTTGGGTCGAGTAGTTATTGAAGTTTTATACGGGACAGCCGTTATTAAGAGATGTTTAAACGTCAAAAAGTATGTCTAAATAGACGCTAGTAAATTGGAGGCTACTATCGATAGGTACTTATTTCTACTTGTATAATTGTGATGCCTAGTCTTCGGTTCCCATAAAACATTCTTTAAACAAACATATAGCTTCTGGACCAAACGACCATAAGTCAATAACATATATGTGATCGTTTAAAGGCGTGTTCATCAACATTCAAACAGCGGTTGTTTTTTTTTTCATTAGGTATTTAAAAAGTTGGTTTATGTCAAACTTCTTATGGAAAGAATTGATTAATAGTTATTTATGCAACTGACGTATAATAAGAGGTATTAAAACACGAATGTGGGTTTGATAATAGTATCACATGAGTGTTTTAATACCTAATTATGTACAGTTGCATACAAGACTTTATCTACATCCATGTTATCAATCCTCTATAAAAGGTTCTGAAACAGTTTTTTGCAATACTAATACTCGTATCGAACATGGCGGCCGGCGTCATAGTATACGACGTGAATTCGAATAAGTTCCTTTTTAAATTACGGCGCTGTTGTAGTGAAACGCGCGTGCATTACCGTGAAACATGCCAACTTTGCCCACTTTTTTCGAATAATTACAATTTTAATACGATTTTTCTATGGAGACGTAACTATTTTCCTTCATCAGCTACAACTGTAAGATCATGTGCATGTGTTAGTATTGCTAAATTTACTATTATTCAACATTTAATTCAATATTTGTTCGATTTTGTTGGCGGGCAAAGTTATCTGGACTTTTAGTCAACTTTGCCCACATTGATTTTTGACCCAAATATGGCCTTTATGTAGATAACATAAAAACCAGTACAAGAATTTTGGTAAAGATGGCGTTTACTTTAGGAATGTAGACGACACTATGAAAAGTTTCTTACTAAAATGACTGGGCAATGTTACCCTGGCATTTTTTCTCTTTTTCATAGAATCTACATTTCGCCTTTTAAAAGTGCTAGGGTTGGTACATGGTTAAAATTTTACTCTGTTTTTTTTTGTTGTTTTCTACAAAGAATATTATTATGTGTTTAGGTAAATTAAACAAAAAGAAAAACGCAGGAAAATGTTTCACGCTTATTAGCATTTAATAGAAATTACAATTAAGTAACACTTGAAACTACTCATACGCCCGCGAGGCGCATCATATTGACTAATGATTTTATTCAAAACCTATAAGTATGATTGATATGTTTTGACTGTTTATATAATTGTGTATATAACTAGAAAAACACAATTTTAAATAATAAATAAATAAATATCCTTGGACATTTCACACAACGCCATCTAGTCCCAAGCTAAGCAACCTAATGCTTGTGTTATGGTAACGAGATGGCTGATAAACTACTTATATACATTTTTTTTTTTTTGTAAATACATACATATTATAGATAGAAAAACACCCAGACTCGGAACAAATACTTGTAGGTCGTACAAATATTTGTTCCGTGCGGGAATCGAACCCGCGACATGCTGCGCAGCAGTCAATCGCTCAACCACTGCGCCAACCGTGTCGTCAATATAATATTTATATATTTTTATTAGAAAATCTTTAATCAAATAAATCTTAGGAACAAATTTTAGGAACTTAGGCAATTAAACAGTCTTCTCATTAAAAATTAAAAAAAAACAACTTAAAGTATACACTTCTCTTAAAAAATAGTAAATTATGAAGTAATTAGCTAAAAAAAACTAACAAAGTAAAAAAAAAATTAAATGCATCGTTACATACATGAACTTGATACATACAAGCTACTCATACGTCTTTGGAGCGCCAAGGGTAGTACCGTAACTTTTACGCAACCACCGTCCTGCGACACGTGCTGGCGATGACTGAGATGTCCTTGAACGTGAATGCCATACGCGCGAAGGATAAAAAGAGAGAGCAATATATCAAAAACGCGGGCGCCTCTGCGACGTAGAGTAGTAATCTATGGTTAAATATGTATAAACTAAATACTTATATGAATGTACTTAAATAATATATTAATTAAATACCAATTATGTTTAAACTTAAATAAGCTCAGCAGCCAAAAATTAAAAAAAAAAAAATACAAGGTTTCGTAAAGTGCCAACCCTAAGCCTTTTTTGATGGCGGGTAATGTTGTCAATCGTAAGCAACATTACTAGATAACTTTGCCCATCATCATAACTTTAGTCTTAAAAGACCCTGAGCAACCAAACTAACAGTAATATATTCTACAAATGATTTCCTATGACATGTCGTAAAGTAAACTAACCTGTGTTGTCGACATCTCGCAGAATGTACGTTGAAATTTGCACTAAAATTTGCCCGCAAAAACACGCACCTCACTCGACGAGTTCCAACAAGTCGCTAAGCGAAGTTAGCAACAAACACGATAGTCAGTATTGCCATACACATAACCTATTTTCCACCAAAGTCAATCAATGTTGCCATAATATTAAGATATTTTTGCACATCAAAGATATGCTTATACATTGTTCTTCGGGCAAAGTTTCCCTTGGGGGCAATGTTGGCATATTTCACGGTACAATGTTCTTTTTTTGAAAACGAGTTGCATTATGAAATTCAGTACAACATTAAAACACCCGTTATGGTTACCATGGTTACTATGACACGGGCTGTTTTAATGTTGGCAATAAGTTAACTGTTTCAGAGACTTTTATAGAGGATTTATAGCATGGGTGTAGATAAATATCTAAACTGCCGTTTTAAAAGTTGGTGAACACAGCCCTTAATACACTATTCTTTTAACATAGGCTTCGCTGTCTACCGGAAATAGCCAAGTCACTATTAACTGCTATACCCAAGTAACTATGCAAAACAACCTTCTACAAAGAACAACTGCACGGATCGCAAAACGATCCCGCATTTTACAGAATTATTGTAGCAAATGGGTATCTAAAGTGTCCCAGCCGAGTCCAACAATCTCAAAAGCTGACTTTATAATAGAAACGTTTAAAATATCAGCAAACAAAATAAAAAAGCACTAACACTCAAAACTAAATTCTATATTTTGTACATTTAAGATGTTTTTGGTACAGCAAAATTGCATCAGTACTTTTTTAAGCGCTGCATCCGTACATTATGTCGAGTTTCAAAACATTTTATTTGAATTGTGGCCGCGAACGGTTTCCAGCCCTTTGTGGCATTACATTCATTGTTCCTTGGCCTGTTTACGATGTCGAATTAAAAAAATAACGGCCGACGAACTTTCCCGCCCACCGCACACAGTTTGAATATATGTCACCAAACATGGCGGCATGTTTGGTGACATATATTCAAACTAATAATAAAATAAATAAATAAATAAAGATTTATTGAACAAAAATGGTTGAACAATCAAACACAAACAACACCACGAGTATACAATAATAGCGTATTACAATTATATAACCACTAGTGTTATAAGCAGTCTGTATGAACTCTGGTATCCAAAGAAAGATTTAACTTGTGTTATGGATACCAGCATTCTCACATAAATGACATACAAAGGTTACATTGGTTGCAACAGACGACGATGTCAAGAGTGGCGCAGTGTACAAGAGAAAATCACACTAATATTATAAAGGTGAAAATTTGTGTGGGGGTGTGTATGTGTGGGTGGGGGTGTGTATGTGTATGTGTATGTGTGTGTGTGTGCGTGTGTGTGTGTATTTGTATGTTTGTAACGGCGGGACCAATTTTGATAAAACCTGGTATGGAGGTAGCTGACACCCTGGATTAATACATGACTACCTTTAATCCCGGTCTTCGCGGGTGAAACCGCAGGGCGCAGCTAGTGCGAAAATAAAACACATGAGTGAGGAAAGGTTTTGTATTCAAGTCTGAAGGATCATCCATCGTACCAGGTTAGCGTGTGTCTAAAGAAGTGATGCTTAACATGAAACTGTGTTCTGTTGGTAAATAGTTATTTAAAGTGGAAGTTAATGGTAGCTATTGCGATAGGTAATTATTGTGAGTGGCAACATATAAGTACTTACTAACATATCATCGCTCGGCATCCAATACCGCGAATAAATGAAATTTTTGACGAAAATCAGATTTTTGTTTTATTAATTCATTCTACACGTTCAAATACGTGATCCTAAGTCCGAAAGTTATCCAGTCACATTGTTATTCGAGACATCCAAAACCGCGAACGTAATTTTCCGCCACCAAACCCGCGAACATGCGTAAGTTCCTCAGTGCCGCCATACCCATCGCAAGCGCAACACGTTCCACGCAATAGAGTTTTTTTTGTCTCTTGTAAAATTTCATGAATGTTGCATTCACGGCATTGGATGCCGAGTGACGATATCTATCTATCTATATAAATAAAAAGAGAAGTCCTGACTGACTGACTGACTCTTCAATGCCCAGCCCAAACCCTTGGATCTAGAAAGCAGAAATTTTGCACAGAGGTTTCCTTTATAATGTAGACAAGGAATAAGGAAGGAATTCCTTCCTCTATTCCAGGTATATTCCAGGTAGTATGTTCCCGTGGGATATTTTCCGACATCCACGCGGACCAAGCCGCTTACAAAAGCTAGTGTAGCATGTAACATCACGCCTGTATAGTACACCCACATTTTGCCAGATAATTATGTAATAAGGAGCGAGCCTGCTGCCATCAACTGGGAATCATTCCAATAATTTACACCCATTTCATCTTCATCTGCCCAGCCTTTTCACAACTATATTGGGGTCGGCGTCCAGTCAAAATCAAAATCAAAAGTCATTTATTCAAATTAGGCTGAGAATTATCAGCACTTTTTGAACGTAGAAATTACACAAGACAGTACCCACAAAACTGGATGCAGCTGAATACCAGTATTTTACATGGAACAACTGCCTATCCTATATATATGACTGAGATCAGTGGTAGCCCAGTGATAACGACCCCGAATTACGAGATGTAGGTCGTGGGTTCAAACTTCAAACCCAGCCAGGCGCTTTATTTTGTGTAAATAACTTCATCACCACTGCTCTCAAAACGGTGAAGGAAAATATCGTGAGGATACCGGCATGTCCTAGAACCGACATGTGACATCTACCAACCCGTACTGGGCCCGCGTGGTGGATTACAGCACTCCCTCTCGAAGAGCAGAAGCCTGTGTACCAGCAGTGGGAACATTATAGGCTGATTATGTTGACTGATCTGATCGTCACAACCCAGATTATGGGTAACAAGATACCACTTGGCATGGGCTTCTGACTACCCGTAATGACTGACAAAGATCTATGAACGGCAGCTGAGACCAACAGCTTAACGTGTTTTCCGAGGCATGTAGGTGTCTCGGCATGTAATGTATAGTCGCCCATCCACGGATTGACCTCGGCAAACGATGATTAATCTCCGATCGACCCGAGTGGCTGTCATTACTTAGCCACAAGCTCCTATAACATCCCATCAGAAGCCTCTTATATCAACCATGACGAGCATCGCAAGTGGAACGCCTCTTCATCATTAAGGCAGTAGGTCCTTTGGTACACAAAGTGTCATTCATCGAACCGTTCTGCCTCACGTAGAAGTGTCAATTAACTGCACTTGGATCAGCGTTCCACAACCGCAGTCTAGTGGGGCTGGCTAGAGTTTGTAATCTGAAGTATCGTGCTGTAACAATGATTTCACCGATTTGGGGCTTAAGATTATTGAATTTACAAGCGAGTCACGAAGTTTCAGTGTCCTAACTTGTCAGTGATCAGGTCCAATTTTAGGGACAGGAATAATCCTAACGTTCTAACTAAAAATTATAAATGCGAAAGCGAGTTTGTTTGTTTGGTATGCTGTCACGCTAAAACGGCTGAACGGATTTGGATGAAATTTGGCACATAGGTAGACCATGGCCTGGATTAGGACATAGAATACTTTTTGTCTCGGTTGTACGTTCCCGTGGGCGAAGCCGAAAGCTAGTAATTAATAATGTTTCACTGCCTGGTCGTTGAGGAAGTGAATGTTCGTTATAATTTGAAATGAATAAATACTGGTTCACTTTTTATAAGGGTGAATTTAAAGTATATAAATACTGAAGAAGAACATAAACTCAAGGGTGCAATAAAACATCTTACACGAGTGACTACGAGAGGCTCGTGGCTAAGTAATAACATCCGCATGGCTCGATCGATCAGGTTAATGTCCCAGCTGTCATTCTTGGATCTTTGAGAGTCGTTACGGGTCGTAAGGAGCCCGAAAGTCTTACCAAAGGCTATCGTATTACACAGTAACTGGGTTGTGGAGGTCTGATAGGCAGTCGCTCCATGTAAAATACTGGATCCCAACATAGTTGGGAAAAGGATAGCCAGATTATGACACGAGTGACTACCAAGCATGTAGACTGGCTAATCTTTTCATGGAGTCATGTATGTATATAATCAGCATATAATGTTCGCGCTGCTGGGACACACGGCTCCTCTCGGTGAGAGGGAGTGGGGCGTAATCCACCACGCGAGCCTAGTGCGGGTTGGTAGATGTCACATGTCTTCGAATTTTTGGTTGTAGGACATGTCGGTTTCCTCACGATGTTTTCCTTCACCGTTTTGAGAGCAGTGGTGATGAAATAATTTACACAAAGTAAAGTGCCTGCCTGGTTACCTACGACCTACCACTCGTAAGTCGCTGCCGTTTCCATTCAGGCACCACTGCTCTGCAATTTTCATTTCCTTCGCTAACACAAAAAAAATAGTTTTTGTTCCAAAAATGTACGACGACATTTTATCATTGTATTCATTTGTGTAACGCATCCTGATCCAACGTATTATCTTCATCCATAACGGGCATGTTCGCTCCACCATGTTATTATTTCCCCGGAGACAAACACACAGTTTATGATGCCGTCACTCGATCGTAAACCCTCGACCTATGAGCTGGTATTATAGTCTGCAAGTTTGCATGTTATTATAACAGCTGTTTTACTTGTAATTTCTACTGTATTTCTAGTATTTTCTCAGTATAATGCTTTGTATTTCTTAATAAGATGTTTGCTAAGATGTTGAACTGGATTTCTAAAAGCTTTTAAAACGTTTAAAAAAAAGAATCCTAATAAAAATTCCTAAATTAATTATCAAAAACAAATACGCTCTGACAGTTGGACATTCAAAGGGATATAATTAGATACCGCTTTCTTTTGTCACTATCTTATTTGACAGTTCAACTTGACCGTGACATCTTAGATAATATACATCTAGATCGAGCCACCGCGTGGCCGGTCATGAGACAGCAATATAATACTTTCTACAATATAATTTTTCTAGGTTATGTGGTATGAGAAATGAAGTTTAACGTAAAAAATCTTCCATATTTTGGACTGAAACCCATGTCATCACATTCGCACAATGCAAAAACTGTCCAAAAAAGTTAAATTAATCGACGCAAGATAAATTTTGTAACAGTGAAAGCACTTTGTTTGGCTAACATTCAAAAGTTCGCTAAGCCACGCCACGCTATGCCACGCTCTTACGGCACGGCGTGCCGTAAGAGACAGAAGATACGATGCTTTGTCTTAATTTTCCTACTAATTTCGTATATTTGTGTCTCACTTCCACACTTCACACATGGCAACGTCTAGAGGTTTAATGTCATTGTTAAATAGTCTAAGTGGAGATAAATAAACGTTATTTTTATTTATTTTATTGGCAGGTTAAAGAAGACTTTCAAATTGTGAAAGTCTTCAGGTGCAAAACCCGCCAAGAATAGATTTAGAGTGAATTTCACCAATGCAACTAAACGAGATTAGCACATCTATACCGCCTCGTCAGTGTCAATATTCCACAACAATGACACTTACACTGCCCCCGATGTCATAATTACAGTAAGTCGTGTTACTGGTGTTATGATTTTTGAATTTAAACATCTCGAAACAAAAGTGCGATTTCCCACCATTTACATTTTTTGACTTACTGTAATTATGACATGGGGGGCAGTACAGCTCATGAACGCAGTTTACAATCGTATAAAAATCACTAGTAAAGTCGTAAATATCGGACCAATCTGTTGAGCTGCACCACGACATCACTTTGGATCATTTTATGGTCTCCCGCGGTGTTCCTTTGCCTTTGATTGCAGTTATAATATTTTATTGTTATCATATTTTTGACGTTTGTTTTTATTGGTGGAGTAGATCATTGTGTTTAACATACTTCAAAGAGGTAGATTATGGAGAACTCGTTTGATAGATTTAATGTTCTGCTTGTATTCTTGAGAAAACTTAGTGACGTGGTATTTTTACCGTCTAAATGTTAATTTAGGCATCTCACATAATTTAGGGGTAACTTTGTAATGTCAAAATAACAGCTTTTTACGACGTTTAAAGAGTTAAATGGTTAATTCTTTAAACGTCGATTGACACTCAGGTGTTCAGATAACAATAGAAAATCTATTGTGTCTGCTAATTTGCGTGCGACGGGTTAATAACAAAGAATTATACGGTACCTACTCATAACAAAAAACAGTTTTTTAAATTATTGTTTGTCTGTCTGTGACTTATTTTGACGGGACTTTCACTGGCAGGTAGCTGATGTTATATGGAGTAAATTAGGCTACTTTTATATTTGAAAAAGAATTAGGGTTCCGCGCAAAAAAAAATGAAACCCATGAAAATGTGCACAAAAAGACGAATTTGAAAAATTCCTTTTGCATTTAGTAGCCCAATTCTTGAGGGTGGTTATAGGTATATTAACATCACGCTATGACCCTTAAAAGCCGAGCAGAAAGAAAAAAAAGAAAAGTCTGAAATAATGCTAAGCGAAGTAATAGCGCGGGCGGGCGATGCAACGCGGCGGGTCGGGGGACGAGGGAGTTTTATTAAAATGTGGCTGTTATTTTAGATTATAAAATCATGAAATCAGATAAGTTTATCTCGGGTTTAAGCTCACTAACGGACAGATATTGCGTTTTTTAATGTGTAAGAATAAGCGTTAAAACCGGAATACCATAGTGAATAAGCAGTTTATTTTTTGTGTAATATGAGTTTCACAAAAAAAGAGCAACAAAATTTACATCATCAAAACTTTTACGTCAAAATTGGACCCTAAAAGCCGCCCCTTTCTTCTACAAAGTAGCTTACTGTAACCAGTACATCAATAACAGGCCCCTTTGCGTCATTTACCATTCAAAGTATACCAAACATAGTTTAAAACTGGCTGACGAAGATAAATTACCGTTTTTCCAGAGTTGACGTGACACACGGCCTCTGCGGTTGGTCAACTGTTTTGTAATTTATTTATTTATTTAAGTCAGACATAATTATTATCCATATTTTTGTTAGTAGATATACTTATGAGTTATGTTAGTAAATATTAAATTATAAATATTAAATTATTAAATTAAATATCATGCAGAAGTACTTTAAATTCATTATAAATGTTGTAAAATCAACAATATTATTCACATGGAAGAAATTCATTATAATATTAAAATTCATTAAATTCATTAAAATAATAAAACAACAAAATAATCAAATAATAAAACAAGTAAAAAACAATCTTCGTCCATCAGTTGCTGTTCTTTTTTATATGCAACTGCACACAATGCCACAATATTGGGCAGTCAATTCTGTCAGCAACAACGCTAAGAATGCTGTTGCCACTGCCGCGGGCACGACTTAGCAAAGATGCAGCTCTCTTTCTGAGGACCGCATGGAAGCCATCAATACGAGCGTCGGCAAACATGCCCGACTCGCTGCAGTGCCTCGGCAGCCGCATCAGCACCCTAAAGGCATTGTTGTAATGGCATGTTAAAATCGAACCTCTAAAAATTCCCATTTTGTGCTTTAAAATATACAACGTGTCGTTTTGCATCTTCGTCAAATTTCAGGGTGTGATACAGAACATCAAACTGAACAACTTTCTCCATGGGACCAACATCATAATCGCGAAAAAAATGTGTTTTTTTTATTTTATTTTTTTTATTTATTTCAACAAAAGTTACACAAGAGTATTTTACAAATCTTCTGCCAAACTGCAGGACAGTTTGTCGGCAGAGTGTCCCTTAGAAAACTTCAATACCTACTCGACGCAAATGTATGGGACGGCTGATTATTTTTTCACGATTACGATGTTGGTGCCATGGAAAAAGTTGTTCGGTTTGGTGGTCTATACCACACCCTTAAATTTGACGGGGATGCAAAACGGCATGTTTTGAAACGCAATTTTAAACATATTATTGACCCCCTCTTTTTGTGAACCTCAAATAATTATTATTTTGGGGTCCTCAAAATAAGTACTAAATAGACAAATACAGAAAAGGCCTGAAAGTTAAAGAGGCTCAATTTTTTTTTTAAAAATTGTGCATCATTAGAAGCGCAATTTTTTTTTTTATGTTCAGTTAGTTTAAGTTTTTTAAAACAACATTTTCACAGAATCAAGTAACAAAAAGATTACAACAGACTATTTTTTACTAAAAATTTTTATACACGCTCGCAAGATTCTCTAAGCCTTGCTGCTAGAGAATTTTAAATCTAATCCGATTTTGTTCACCGCCACACTCGCTGCGGGTACGCTACAGCGCGGTTCTTTTTACTAGAAATCTGCAACAAAAAATCACTTACCTAGCTTTGTAGTTGGTGAAAGTAAAAAAGAAAATAGATTTATTGGGAAAGATAGATTAAAGAGAACGAAAGAAAAATGGTTTTCTGCATAAAGAAAATGCACATTACAAAAATAAAACACACACATAGAAAGTAGTCAAACGCCGAATGTGGGAGTGCTATAGGTACACCTCTGCCTAACCCTTCGAGGATTACAGGCGTGATGTTGTGTGTATAACTAGCTTTTTCCCGCGGCTTCACCCGCGTGGTTGTCGGAAAATATCCCACGGCAACATACTACCAGGAAATCCTTCTTTATTCCTTGTCTACATTATAAAGGGAATCACTGTGCAAAACTTCAGCTTTCTAGGTCCAAGGGTTTGGGCTGGGCGTTGATAAGTCCGTCAGTCAGTCAGGACATCTCTTTTTACTAACCGACTTCTGAAAAAGGTGGAGGTTCACAAATTGGATGTTTATTTATTTTTTTAAAGATTCCTAAAACTGCCACAGCAGTGTGTCACGCCACCGCGGATTAATGTCGAAGTAATTACTGGCGAACAACGAACAATATTGAATTGTGAACAGATCCCAATCACCGGACATCGGTGATCGCTCACTCAAACCCACGCGTTACGTATGAACAGTGCCTTCACATGCCTTCATAATATGATCAGCGTATTATGTACACCTTGTTTATCGTTTAATTAAAAATGCTTGGAAAATCAAGTGCTGAAAGTTATAAAAAAGATATAATTGGTTCTGCTTTATAATTGCGCGGAAAACTTTGCTTGCGGGATGTAAGATTTGTGTGACGTCAGATGACATTCGTAGTTTTTTATGTGGCTCTTGTTACAAGGTAGAAATTAATAACTTTAGCTTTTTACTTCTATGTAGTGGGCTGCATCAATTGGGTACCCCAGTTGTATTAAAATTTTTATCTACACCCATGCTATAAATTATCTATAAAAGTTTCTGAAACAGTTACCTTATTGCCAACATTAAAACAGCCAGTGTCATAGTAACCATGGTAACCATAATAGCATCCAAACGGGAGCTTTAATGTTGTACTGAATTTCATAATGCAACTCGTTTTCAAACAAAGAACATTGTAATGCACGCGCGTTTCACTACAACAGCGCCGTAATTTAAAAAAAGAACTTATTCGAATTCACGTCGTATACTATGACGGCCGCCATGTTCGATACGAGTATTAGTATTGCAAAAAACTGTTTCAGAACCTTTTATAGAGAATTGATAACATGGGTGTAGATAAAGTCTTGTATGCAAAACTGTACATAATTAGGTATTAAACCACTCATGTGATACTATTATCAAACCCACATTCGTGTTTTAATACCTCTTATTATACGTCAGTTGCATAAATAACTATTAATCAATTCTTTCCATAAGAAGTTTGACATAAACCAACTTTTTAAATACCTAATGAAAAAAAAAACAACCGCTGTTTGAATGTTGATGAACACAGCCTTTAAACGATCACATATTATTATATATTATTGACTTATGGTCGTTTGGGCCCGAAGCTATGTTTGTATAGAGAATGTTTTATGGGAACCGAAGACTAGGCATCACAATTATACAAGTAGAAATAAGTACCTATCGATAATAGCCTCCAATTTACTAGCGTCTGTTTAGACATACTTTTTTGACGTTTAAACATCTCTTAATAACGGCTGTCCCGTACAAAACTTCAATAACTACTCGACCCAAATGTATGGGACAGCTGATATTTTTTTCTCGATTACGATGTTGGTCCCATGGAGAAAGTTGTTTAGTTTGATAAACCCACATTCGTGTTTTAAGACCCCTTATTATACGTAAGTTGCAGAAATAACTATAAACAGATCCCCAATCACCGGAGATCGGTGAGAGCTCACTCAAACCCAGCTTTATGAACATAGCGAACAGCCTCCACGTGCTTTCGTGCACGATCAGCGAATTATGTACATCTTGTTTATCGTTTAATTAAAAATTCTTGTAAAAACGAGAGCTAAAAAGGTTCATAAACGCGATACAATCGCTTGCGATTTATAATTACTCTGCAAACATTGCTTGCGCGATGTAGGATTCGTGTGACGTCATTTCATACAGGTGCCGTCACAAAAAAAAATCTACCTGTACGTACATCTAAACAATGTTATTATAAGGCGCACAAAATAGCTTGGTATATTATTACGTAAATGAATTCCATGATATATTCAGATACATTCAATCCCTGAATTTACGTCCATATTTACCGAGACGATGATCTCACGCATGAGGAACCGTCAAAGGATTATCTGAATTTACATATTTGACTTGATTTCTACATTTGGCTGAATATCGAGGTAAAACAGAACCCTGATGAAGCAAGGTTATTGAATAAGTATTCCGTACCGGTAGGTAGTGTTTTGTTTTTGGTAAGTAAAACCCGAACTAACCCTCACCCTGAGGCATCATTTACGGAAACGCGGGGCGTCGCGCGGCGCGGTGCGCGGGGCGGGTTTCGCTTCTCCGTAAACGCTCTCATAGAACGCCCTATGTTTGAATTTAGTGCGGGCCGCGCCGCACAACGCGACGCGTGACTCCCCGCGTCTCCGTAAATGAGGCCGTTTTGCGTAACACACAATCAGAATCTGATGATTTTGAAGGAGATTGATGAATGATTCCAAAAAATCAGCATTGCCATACAACGTGGCTTGTATGGCAATGCTGCCAGCCTTTTGGGCTTTTAACCTGATGACAGCAACGCGGAAGAATTTTTTGATGGCCTATGATTACTACCCCTCCTTTTTTGTATAAGTATTTTCACATATTTTTAGGATTCCTTACCTCAAAAGGAAAAAACGGAACCTTTATAGAATCACCTCGTTGTCCGTCTGTCTGTATATCAGTCCCCTTGCTGTGCCCTTTTTCTCAGGAACGCGTGAAGGTATCAAGTTGCAATTAATATCAAACACGTAGGTCTATAGTCCCTTGGAGTTCTAAAAAATGAACACAATAATAATATACGTCTATTTATGCAATATATTTTGATACTCGCAAGTAAATCAAAATCTATAGGGTACTTCCCGTTGTCCTAGAATCATGAAAGGCAAGAAGCAAGGTCTCACAGCACAAGTAAAGGAAAAGTCCGAAAATTGTTAATTTGTAATTATACTGACAAAAAAAAGTTTTTTTTTGGCAGTACAATGGTGTGTTTTGGGATAAATGAATGTCAACTACGGAATCCTTCATTATGTATTGTAATAAAAATATACTAGAAAACGTAGGTAGGTCAATGACCGCTATTGCGTTGCTAAAATTCGACAGCAATAGTATGTACACACACCAAAGGAATTAAGTAACCAGACACGCACACTACAAAACTATATCCTACTGTACGTACTGCTCACAATGACAGCCTCGCACACATCCCATTCATAGAGTGAGTGCGCTGACGTCTTTTAAATGATAGTGTAACATAATTTCGCAATGTAGGATAGTTGCTCTCGTGGCGCAACAGGTAAGCATTCAACCTACAGTGACAGAATGATCTGAGTTCGAGCCTCGAGTTTACTAAAATATTATTTTTGAGATTTTGTAATTTAAAATGAATATACTAACTGAATAAAGCGATATTCTGACCAGTTTGAGAATCTACCACAAGTTTCTCGCCTACTTAAAATTATTTCCCAGTTTAGAAGCTAACTACCCGCTTTAAAAATATATTCCTGCCTTTAATTGTGAACTTATGTAGTCAGTCTGCATTAGCAACTACACATTATACTCTTTCTTTTGCACTTGAAGTTTGTGATTGTGATATATTGATTAATTTAGACCATGCATCATTTAACAAGATTTCAAAAAGCTCAGATTATTGTTTTGCATGAGAAAAAAAATATTTCTATTAGTGAAATCGCAAGGCGCCCAATGCTATCGGTGAGTGAAATTATTATTAGAATGTATTAATTTATTATGTCACCGTGATCCCACCCAGTAATTTTATTATGATTGTCTGTTGTATCTCATTTAACGAATTGTGGATATGAATAGTTGAATCTAATAGGAAATGACACCGGAATAGTTGAATTTAGTATAATGAGTGGCTATGCAGTTAACAAATAAATACAATTTTTGTTAACTGCATAGCCACTCATTATATCGATAATTATTTAATCATTTCCATTATTGGTTTACACAGTATTATAGTAATAGTTTTTTATCTGTGTTTTGTAATAAAATATTCAAAAATAATGAATATGTTTGTAAATGATTAGATAATAATAATAAAATACAATTTTAAAAGATTTCATTTTTTATCTAAAATATTTAAAAATGTAAATTGCATGTATGGTAATTAAACAAAGGATTTCTATTCTAAATAAAGTATAATAATATTGTTTAATACTTTTTAGAAAAAATAAAAAATCATCATTATATTATATTATTTGTTGTTTGTTTTTTTTATTTGTGTCATTATTATATTATATTATTTTTTATTTTTTATAAGTATGATATTATGTATTTCCTAGGTCACTCGCCCTGCCTTTTTATTTCCATTTTATCGTATTATAATTTTTATTATTACTGACCACTAGCCTTATATATCAATTGTATTTAAGTATATAAATATATATTCTCTGCATTGTATTTATATTGTGTAACTTTTATTTCTTAATTTATAATTTGGGAGGTGTATGTTTAGACCTAATATTTTCACTTTTTTTTTTTGTAGAGAAAAACCGTTTGACTGTGGGTGCATTGTCACTGAGACAAGCGAAATAAACCGTCGCCTGCCTGGACCGACACCATTGGCTTACACAAATGTTTCGCCTCGGCATCGTGCGTGAGATTGTTGCCACCCATACATCAGATCCATTCGCTTAGACCAGCATAACAGCAGCAGCACACAACGTCATTATGCAAACTGTACGGAACCACCTGCAAGCAGACGGTTTGACATGTTGCAAACCGACGCGTAAAATTTTGTTATATACCGTGCACCGTCAAAATTGCGGAATATCGGCACTTCGATTGACAAAACAATGTCGTCATAATTACTGATGAAAAATGTCTTCGTCGAAAATCACCACCGACTTATCGTAACATACATATTATATACTACCTTTAAATTTCAGACATTTTAACGTTTTTAAATCTATTATTTTCCTAGAAATAATTAATAATGGTTGGTAATAATTATAATACCTACCGTTCCCGATACAGGTGGTAAATGTTTTTATTTTAATTTTAATTTTCAAAAATGTAGGTAATTCATATCTGTATATAACTGAACTAGCGACCCGGCCCTGATTCGCACGGTTTTTACGACTTGTTAAAACATGAAGGTTTCTATAATATATAAGTTAAATATTTATCATGATAGTGAAAACCGCATCAAAATCTGTGGCGTTAGAAGAACAACGCGGCTACACAGACAGACATGAAAAGCGACTTTATTTTATAATAGATACCTAAACGAAATACTTAATACTTTCACAGCATATTTAGCCATAATAAATTAAGTCGGCGGTACTGTGTAGGTAGGAGTGTGTGAGTGATGTTATTGTTACTGGATCAGATTATATTTGTTATCTATGTGACATGTTTATTCACTCCGCCCATTGTTGTATACATATTATATAATGGTATAAAAAGATGTAATAGCATGTTCTAAACATATTGTTGTATTTATAATAAAACATGTTCACTTTTGATGTTCTTTTTTTTAAATAAAGATATTTATTAAAAATTGTTTTATTTATTTAAGCAATTTTAAATAAATAAAACATTTTCTTAACAAAAATTGTTCTAATTGCTTTAGCTTAAAATAATAAATCGCAAAAAGAATCATCACTTCAGAGATTTGAACTCACACCGTAGTACTCAGAAGTATAATGCCTTATTCGTTGGGCTACGAACGCTTAAGTTTTCAACGCGAAATTATGTTATACTATAATTGAGAAGACATTAGCGCACTCACTCGCACATGAACGCGATGTGTGCGTGAGGGCATTGTGTGCTGTACGTAATGAATCGTTTTAACAGTAGCAATACAGTTTTGTAGTGTCACGCACACTACAACACTGGTTACTTATCTCTGTTGCAGACTGCCTACTTCCCCGCTCGTGTTCCGAACTACATCAAAAAATTAATTAAAATTAATAGTCACGCTTCATTAGGCGTATCCTATATTCCTGTATTTAATTAACGCGATCAAGAAATAGTAACTTAGATTAATGATTCCATAACGTAATAGGTTTTTACTAAGGTTCTCTCGGCCTGTATTTTTGCATGTTCTCGCGAGGAATGTTATAGTTTATGTGTTTATCATGATAAACACACGCCAAGTGTTTTTCCTTTATCCTTCATCAACTAATTAGGGTTCCGTACCAAAATGGTAAAAAGGAACCCTTATGGTGTGACTCAGTCTGTATGTCTGTCTGTCAAGAACTACTAATGCTATCAACTTGAAATTTGGAACAGTTTTATAAGACGTTTGCTCAACTGTTTTGCAAACAAGAAGGAAACAAAAATATAATATGTTTTTTTTTGCAACAGGGACTGCAAGGGGGTCTTAAAAATTCGAAGTGGGGCTACTAGGGCATGTGGGGTATCATATGAAAGAACGCTGTTTGCATATTTTCAAACATTTTTTTTTAGGCCGCATAGATTTCGACTTTTGATGAAAAATGTTTTAAAAAAATCCGCCCCCCGCCCCCCTTATCTCCGAAGTTTGCATAGAGAAAAATCTGAAATTATTCCATGTAAAATAAACTTCCATAAAATAAAACGATGTCTCTAAATATCACACATTTTCAGAAGTCATCAATAAAAATTACATAAGTATTAATTATGGTACGGAACCCTCGGTGCGCGAGTCTGACTCGCTCTTGGCCGGTTTTTTTTAGTTTTTTGTTTTGACTATAATATAGGAGCATAATCAGCCTATAATGTTCCCACTGCTGGGACACAGGCCTCCTCTCGGTGAGAGGGAGTGGGCTGTAATCCACCACGTGGGCCCAGTGTGGGTTGGTAGATGTCACATGTCTTCGAACTTTTGGTTCTAGGACATGCCGGTTTCCTCACGGTGTTTTCCTTCACCGTTTTGAGAGCAGCGGTGATGAAATAATTTATACAAAGTAAAGCGCCTTCGGTTCGAACCTGCGACCTAGAACTCGTAAGTCGCGGCCGTTACCACTGGGCTACCACTGCTCTATAGGAGTACACGTACTTAATACCTGATGTAAAATGTTGCCCTTAATAATAATTATGTGTCAATTATTGTGTACTTACATCTTTTGCTGGAGAACCTAAATTAAAAAAAAACCGGCCAAGTGCGTGTCGGACCACGCACAATGAAGGGTTCCGTAGTTGAAAAGAATTTATCCCAATAAATAAATAAATAAATAAATAAATATCCTTGGACATTTCACACAACGCCATCTAGTCCCAAGCTAAGCAACCTAATGCTTGTGTTATGGTAACGAGACGGCTGATAAACTACTTATATACATTTTTTTTTTTTTGTAAATACATACATATTATAGATAGAAAAACACCCAGACTCGGAACAAATACTTGTAGGTCGTACAAATATTTGTTCCGTGCGGGAATCGAACCCGCGACATGCTGCGCAGAAGTCAATCGCTCAACCACTGCGCCAACCGTGTCGTCAAAAATGACAAACTTAACATTGAGTTGAAAAACATGTTCGTGATATACATCACGGACAATTCTCCAACTGCATATTTAAGTCTGTATTCGCAAAAAGCTATTCTTATACATAACATCACGCCTTGTTTCCTCGAAGGGTTGGGCAGAGGTGTACCTATAGGTACACCCAAAAAGAAAACTAAAAACTATTTTTTTTATGTGATAAAACTACAAATAATCAATTTTCAGACTTTTTCCTTTATTTGTGCTGTGAGACCTTGCGTCTTGCCAAATTTCATGATTCTAGGTCAACGGGAAGTACCCTATAGGTTTTGATTTGCTTGCGAGTATCAAAATATGTTGCATAAATGGCCGTATGTTTTTGTTGCGTTGATTAAGAAGCTTGATTTTTTCAGAAATCTAAGGGACCATAGATTTACGTATTTGATATTAATTTCAACTTGATACCTCCACACGTTCGTGAGAAAAAGGGCCTTGACAGATGACGTACTCAAGAATATTTTTTTTATGTGATAAAATTATAAATGACCAATTTTCGGACCTTTTCCATTACTTGTCCTGTAGGACCTTGCTTCTTACAAAATTTAATGATTCTAGGTCAACGGCAAGTACCCTATAGGTTTTGATTTACTTGCGAGTATCAAAATATGTCGCATAAGTGGCCGTATTTTTTTATTGCGTTGACTTAGAAGCTTGATTTTTTTAGAACTCCAAGAGACCATAGACTTACGTATTTGATATTAATTTCAACTTGATACCTCCACGCGTTCCTGAGAAAAAGGGTCTTGACAGACAGACAGACGGATAGACAGACAGAAAGACAGACAGACATACAGACAGACAGACAGACAGACGGACAACTAAGTGATCCTATAAGGGTTCCATTTTTTCCTTTTGAGGTACGGAACCCTAAAAATAAAATTATGTAGTTTTTTTTCATTTGTCAATCATTTTGTAGGTGCATTTATTACATTCATAAATACCTACAGATATAATGTTGAAAGTAAGCACTCCAGAAATAAACAGACTAAATCAATTCATTAAATTCTTAGTAGCAACGTTGATTTCTTTAAATTAATTAGAAACTTTCCAGTCTACTAGCTACTTCAGAATATCCAACAAAATTGTGTATTTACTACTACGACTTACAATTTTTCTGTCATGAAGCGACGCGCGCGTTTCTTGCACAAACACGCTGTGAATGTGTGAGTGCTCTTGGTACCGTCCGAGACAGTGGCGAAGTCGGTAAGTGTCTGTGTTCGTGTGCGTGTGTGTGGTTACCAAGTCTACAAAAACGCTGTGAATGTGTGCGTGAAGACGAGTAGCCTCATCACATAATACACACGGACACGAACCCTTCCGACTTCGCCATTGTCTCGGAAGGTACCGAGAGCCCCTGCGCTTACACACACATTCACAGCGTCTTTATACACTTGGTAACCACAAGTAGCGCGTCGCTTCGTGAGATGTAAATACTTGTAGTATGAAACAGTTCCTGGAAGCCATCAATTTGGAACAACATCAACATTATTACGGAACTGCTACTAAAACACATTAATCATCAAGTTTTGAAGAATATTCGACAGTTTGTTAAACAAGGTGCTAATCTGTATCCTAACCATATTTTACCCGACCACGGAGAAGCAAAAAGGAGGGTTATGATTTTAACCTATGTTTGTATATAAGTATGTATGTCCATCTGTTCCCTCATAACTTCTAAACTTCTTATCATAATTTGACAAATGAGGTATCAATAGAAGCGTCTTGATCGTCCGCTGGTTATAGGCTATGTGACGTCATATTAAATTGATTATGGCGCCCTATAGAGGACATAAAGTCATGAACTAAAAAACCATAAAAAAAAACCTATATTATCTTTTTTGAAAAATGTAAAGCGGCTCTTCAAATACTTTATCACAAAATTATAACCACAAAATAATTTAAATAAAAAGTAAGTCCAATAATATTACTGAAAAATCCAGAGTCATACGTAATCTGTCCGATTTATGCCCTAAACATGACGTGTGACTCCAGATTTTTATTTTTCTGCCTTTTATTACATAACCCAAGGGGTGGGGGGGGGGGGGTACCCAGTAGGTAACCTATGTTGTGGAGGTCAGATACTATACCTACACACTCACCAGTCTTTAAATTATAAATGCTCCCTCAGACAGGTGCAACGTGACTCTAATACAACAATTTCTATGAACACTTCATGGAAATTGGGGAGATTCATGGAAAACGGGAGCATTAAACCAATAAAAAAGAACTCAACCGAACCTCACATAAATCACCAACTTTGTAAGAAACTCTCAACTAATATCGAGTACCAATGGAAAGTTAAAATGTATTTCTTTAAGTTCCTTTTAATATTGTAAAACTTTTAAGAAAGTAGGGCGAGCCGATATTGGTTAACGTACGATGAAATGCTTAGTAATCCTTTTTAGCTAAGAGATGAGGATGGAAAACAAAATGTTTTTTGTTACTAAAATATAATAAGTTCTGTTATCCCGCAGAAAAAAAGACTCAAATCAATCTGCCTAGCCTTTTTCCAACTATGTTGGGGTCGGCTTCCAGTCTAACCGGATGCAGCTGAATACCAGTTTTTTACATGAAGCGACTGCCTATCTGACCTCCACAACCCAGTAACTAGGTAATACGATACCCCTTGGTAAGACTGGTTGTCAGACTTTCGGACTTCTGACGACCCGTAACGACTGTCAAAGACCCACGAATGACAGCCGGGACCAACGGCTTAGCGTGCTTTCCGAAGCACGAAGTAGTCTCGGTATGTAAAGATGGTCACCCATCCACGGACCAACCCCGGCAAACGTAGCTTAACAATGGACTATCTGCCCTGTTTTTATTTTTCGCTTTTTAGTGGGTCAGTTTGTAATTTATCAAAGTTACAATACGAGTAGCCTATTGTCAACTTTACTGCTCATCACCTTTTACAAAATATTGCATTTCTCGATGCAGGGACGTTAATTGTTGAGAAGTTCTCTAAGTAAGATCCAGGAGAACTGGAGCTGACAGTGAAGTCACCATCACTTCACTTTACACTAATAAACGCATTGTGATGAGCGTAAATTGATTAGCAACCATATTAAAATAATCGAATCGCAACCGTGACATACTTAGGTATAATTGAGTAGTTCCGATGGGCCATCTGTGCTCTTCGTCATCAGTTCCACTTCAAAAAATGGTGCTTTTCGAGAGCAAATGCAGACTATACAAAATACCCAAATCGCTATAGGTGTGATAATAATAATATAATAATATCCTTGGACATTTCACACAACGCCATCTAGTCCCAAGCTAAGCAACCTAATGCTTGTGTTATGGTAACGAGATGGCTGATAAACTACTTATATACATTTTTTTTTTTTGTAAATACATACATATTATAGATAGAAAAACACCCAGACTCGGAACAAATACTTGTAGGTCGTACAAATATTTGTTCCGTGCGGGAATCGAACCCGCGACATGCTGCGCAGCAGTCAATCGCTCAACCACTGCGCCAAACGTGTCGTCAAATCTCTGAGGGTGTCTCATTCTTTGAGGGTTGCTCTCGATTTCCATGGGATCCACTTATCTGATTCTTACTTGGTGACAATGAAACTACCTGAAAAGCATACCCTTCCAAACAAGATAATAATTTTCAAAATCTGTCTACAATTGACGAAGAAATCGCGTAACCAACACACAAAAAAAAACAGTCGAATTGAAAATCTCCTACATTTTAGAAGTCGGTTCAAAAAAAAAATGTTAGGTACGTGGTATAAGTTAATGTTTAGAAAAGCACTTGAAATAAATTATCTCTCATCAGCTAAGGCCATTTGGTTCCAGTAATGAATTCGCTATGTCCACATTCTGACCATCAGAAATATCATGCTAATTGCGAAAAACGACCGCAAATTAAACATTTACGGAATCAACGCTAAAAATGTGCATAAACTCCAGTTTTAATTCAATTAAGCTAATTGAATTTCTCGCCCGTCTGCCTTCCTGAGAAATTTGCTTTTGAAGCTAATGACAAAAATTAACATTAGAGTTTTAACTTTTAGTTCAATATGTTGGATATGAAATTGTTATAGTCATTATACTGTAAACTGTCAATGACTACGTTGTCTACCCTCTATTATTAATATAGCAACCTTAACTACTCACCAAAATTAGTATTGAAGCCATCGCAATCCCAATAGACTACTCCACTTCACACTACTCCTTGGAAATACCGTTTCACTCCATACGAAGGTATATTTTGGGGTAGCATAAGCATAATCAGCCTATAATGTTCCCACTGCTTGGACTAGGTCGCCTCTCTTTGAAAAGAAGCGGGCACAGTGCAGATTGGTGAATAACACATTTCTTCCAATTTTTGGTTTCTTTCACCGTTTTGAGAGCAGTGGTGTTGAAATAATTTACAAAAAGCAAAGTGCTGGTTTTTTTATTGTATGGGAAATCATTAAATGACTTCTCCCGCTCTGGAGCTGGGAGACTTACCGGCTAAAACCCCCCGTGTTCTTTCAGTTGCCTGTGCCAGGGCCACAGTAACTCTTTCGAACAACCCGCGAGCCTGGCTGCCATCGGCTCTATAGGACCCCATCACTGCTGACATCTCCTTGAGGCGCGCGTGGAACACAACGCGCCGTCGACCCGAACACAGGCCTCGCCTCTGTGAGAGCGGGTTGGTAGGTGTCACATATCTTCGAATTGACTGACGACACGTTTGGCGCAGTGGTTGAGCGATTGACTGCTGCTCAGCATGTCGCGGGTTCGATTCCCGCACGGAACAAATATTTGTACGACCTACAAGTATTTGTTCCGAGTCTGGGTGTTTTTCTATCTATAATATGTATGTATTTACAAAGTTATATACTTTTTTTTTTTTGTAGTAGTTTATCAGCCATCTCGTTACCATGACACAAGCATTAGGTTGCTTAGCTTGGGACTAGATGGCGTTGTGTGAAAATGTCCAAGGATATTTATTTATTTATTATTTATTTAATTGTTTCTTCACGATGTTTTCCTTCACCGTTTTCAGAGCAGTGGTGATGAAATAATTTACAAAAAGCAAAGTGCCTGCCTTGGTTCGAATCTCCGACATACAATCCATAAGTCCGCCGCCGTTTCCACTGGGCCACAACTGCTCTTATTTGGTTTTGAAAACAATTAATTCTCTACTAATGACGACTCAAAGAAGTACTATACAAAAACCATACTAATGTAACATTCCTTAGTTACCAATATAACATATAACATTTCTCGCCCTCATTCGCCCTCGCCACTAATTGCGCCACGGATCGGAATCGGTATCATTTGACATTTCTCCCTCCCTCGCCCATCGGGGCTCAACTGTAGAAATGGACGAAGGCATATCGAAGTGATTAATAGCGTTGTTAATTCCCGGGGTGTTATCATTACTCCCTTTTCATTTAGGAATGGATTCTAAGTTGTATCAACGTTGAATATTTATGCTTCTTAACCTGGATTAAATTCTGAATTTCGAATCTTTGAGCTGCGACTGGAAATTCAAAGTATGGATAGGTAGGTACCTAGTTAGAGGAATTGTTTTATATCAATCTGCCTAGCCTTTTTCCAACTATGTTGTGGTCGGCTTCTAGTCTAACCGGATGCAGCTGAATACCAGTATTTTACATGGAGCGACTGTCTATCTGCCCTCCACAACCCAGTAACTGGGTAATACGATACCCCTTGGTAAGACTGGTTGTCAGACTTTCGGGCTTCTGACGACCCGTAACGACTGTCAAAGATCCACGAATAACAGCCGGGACCAACGGCTTAACGTGCTTTCCGAGGCACGGAGGAGTCTCGGTATGTAAAGATGGTCACCCATAGACTGACCAACCTCGGCAAGCGTAGCTTAACCTGACGGACCGACCCGTGTGGCTGTTATTACTTAGCCACGAGCTCCACCGCCTAATGCCATCAACCGGCCACAATTCCAGACTCCGGGCTTCTACTGAGAAATTCCTGTTATAAAATCACATTAACACATTGCCCGACCTAGGAATTGAACGCAGGACCTCTCTTAGTATTGTATAGTTACGTAGCACATGTGTGAGAACTATGTAGCTACTATAAAGCTACCGTTTACTGTGTACGACTTTAACACTAAGATGTTAAGTAAAATTGTTACTAACCATATGGACTCTGAAAATAAAAGTATTTTATTAGATTCTACTAGCTGCGCCCGGCGGTTTCACCTGCGTAGACCGGGATAAAAAGTAGCCTATGTAATCCAGAGTATAAACTATCTACATACCAAATTTCATCCAAATCGGTCCAACCGTTTGAGCGTGAAGAAGTAACAAACGTAGGTACAAACACACACACTCACAAACTTTCGCCTTTATAATATTAGCGTGATCTACATTCTTCTAATATTGTATTATGAAATAGAACTTTTCTCAAAGTCGTAATTTTTATTTTAACCAGTAAAATAAAAATTACTATACAGGGTGTAAGGGACAGCCCTCCGCAAACTAACAGGGTGCATTCAGCTCCTCATTTTGAATCATATTCCACCGGAAATTTTCTCAGGAAAATTTTCATTTTTTCAATTTTTTTTTCAGTTACTTTTTCATTATTTCAACGTAAAATTGCATTGTGTGTTCGCAGCACTCCATTTATGTAAAAAAAAAACTGCAAAAAAAAAACAGCAAAAAAAAAAACCAGCAATGGATGTTGAAATACTCTAATCAACGACCCGTGAAATCAGCTATTCACTTTCTGTCTAGCTACAGAGTTCATCGAACTCACCGCATACCTATTACCTACCCCTCCCAACCAGTAATAGACGCTCCGATTTGTGCACAAAAACACAAACAAATCAGGTTTATTGGATTCCCTTAACATTCCTGAAAAAATTTCATGTACCGGTCATCTTAGTATGACATACTGAATTCACCCTATCAGTTTGTGGAGGGCTGTCCCTTACACCCTGTAGGTACGTAAGTAAAAAATCGACTTTTACCGTGGAATTTATTAAACATCTCTACTTACTTACATTTCCTTTCTACGCAACACAAAATAGGTAAGTCTTTGATACCCACAAAAATTACTAATGGCAAAAATTTATCATTTCACTCGGTAGGATATTAAATATATCTTGGGTTTCAGCGGTAATATTCCGGGATTCCTGATTTATTATAGTATCGGTGAATTATATATTGGTTTCTTGTCAGTTCGGTGGTATTTTGGCTTTGTTGTTGGATGGAAGATGGATGAAGAATGTATTATCCATATTATAAGAATAATAGCCTTTCATAGGAAATCCGGGCCGTGATACCGTTATACTCGTAATAGGTATACCGCTAAAAATAAAACAAAACACGATAACAAAATGTTCTTCTGACAATCAATTCTTCTTTTGGCTTTTTTGTTTTAAGCACATAATAAATAAGTATTTAATAGATGACTTCTATCCTATTGAACTTAGCAATTAGACTCACTGAAAAAAACTTAATGCTGCAAAAAATGGAAAACGTATCCTAAATACAAGATGTAAGTGTAAACAGTGGCAATCTTTTAAGGGGTCATTCTACTCAACATTATGAACAACTTTTACTACGGGACCAAACCTGAAATCGCAAAAAAAAATCTGCTGTTCAGTACATTTATGTTCGCATAATTCGACAAAATGTAGGGAACAGCTGATTTTTTTTCGCGATTTCAGGTTTGGTCCCATAGTAAAAGTTGTTCATAATGATGAGTACAATGACCCCTTAAAAGATTGCCACTGTTTACACTTACACCCTGTATATAATATTTATATAAAACGTAGCATACAGAGATTCGTCTTCATAACACAAAACTGGAAACAAATATGAAAATGTAATGAACAGACGTTATGATTTGATATATATTAAATTTTATGGAACCTTTTCCCTAATAATTCTAATGGCAGAGCCCCGATTCCGTTAAAAATATGCCAATTTCAAAATATATTTTCGCCACCTTGCCCCATTGCATTGTCATTGGAAATTCAAACTTACAGTCACGATATACGAAGCATTTTCTAATGTACTATGATCAGAGTTACCGTTGAAAAAGGTTATTCGCTGTAGGTGGGAAATCTACAGGAAAATGGCTCACAATTTTTTCAATATTTGAACTTATTGTTATTGCAGACGGAATCCATTGCACGTGATCAAAAATTTTACTCAATGGTCGGAAGAAGCATAAAATTGTACAGATTGGTAAATTGTAATCAGATGCTAAGATTTTTGTACGTTAACTACGTTTGGCTCAATAGTTTTTGAGAAAATCGCGGACAAACAAACATACATACATACGGATCGAATACAGAACATCCTTTTTTAATAAATAAAATAAAATAAAAATATTTTATTCTCAGGCATCAAGGCCCATAGGGTGTTAGTATTACATCGTACTTAAACTATTATATATTAGTAACATGCAGGAACAACAAAAAAGAAAGAAAATCACAATCACAGGATTGTTGTGTGGCGGCATCTACATCGCCACATATGAACTAATACTCATTAATGACATGACGTCACGCAAACCTGCATCGCGCAATTAGAGTTTACCACGCGATTAGCATATATACAACGTCCCGACATCAACCGTCGGGCAGTGGCCCACCAGACACAACACCCGTCTGGTCGGAGGATCCTCCCTTTTCAATAGAGGATGAGTGAACTTTACACCCTGTTCCTCATGCCTCCAAACTGGTGACCCCGAGCATGAACGTCAGCGCAGCCTTCGTGCAACTACATCAGCGTGACGTCATCAGCATCACTTCCTCAAGCTTTCGAGCGGCGAGTCACACAGCCCGCCAGCATCCATGGCTTCAACAGGTATCCTAACCACCAGCATGCAGCGGACGCGCATTCCTGGTCATCACCTTCAGCCTCAACCAGAGCTGTACACTCCGACTCACTGGAGCATAACGCAGCGCATGTAGCTTGGTAAACCTCCCCATTGTAGGCCCATCCAGCCTCTCTGCAAACATCCTCAGAATGCTGTTGCTGCTTTTCCCCACTCGGGATATTACTGAGGCAACTTTCTTCCGCATTATCGCAAAGTAGTCGTCAGTGTGCGCATCAGCGAACATACCTGACGCACTACTGCAAGGTGGAAGCCTCAACAGCGCCCTGAAGACATTGTTGTACTGAATTGGGCATTGTCTGCTTTTAGGGTATGGTTATTCCAAAGGCTGCTGGTGTTAAATGTTTGGCAGAAGGCCTTTTGAAGTCGGTTAAAAATAAAGTTAGATTGACTAGTGAGAATAGTGAGATCATGTGAGATCATGGTATTAAATAAATACCTTAGGTATGATTACTTAATTATTTTGAACTTAGCCTATCATTTAGGAATTCACAAGGATATAAGAACACATTATTATACTTACAGCCATTTCTTATGTTTTGTGTTGTAAGTTTTGTTTGTTTCATAGGCGGTCCGAAATGTTAAATAACAAAAAAAAACCGACTTCCATAAATCACTACAAAGTGAAAAATAACTTTGATTTCGGAAGTCGGTGTCTTTCGTTTTTTTATTTACTTTTCTTTTTTTTTTGCCACCGACTTCCGAAATCAAAGTTATTTTTCACTTTGTAGTGATTTATGGAAGTCGGTTTTTTTTTTTTGTTAAAAAGTTTTTATTTCTCGCTTTTTAGTGGGTCTGTTTATAATTTGTATAAGTTACAATAGTCTAATGTCAATTGCTCATCACATGTAACAAAATATTGCTTTTCCCGATGCTGGGACGTTAATTGTTGAGGAGTTCTGCTGGTAAGAACCAGGAGAACTCCTCAACAACCACTCACCACACGCATTGTGTGACGAGCGGAAATTGCTTAGCAACCATATTAAAGTAATCGAATCTCAACCCGTGAAATATTTATCATTGAGTAGTTCCGGTAGCCATCTGTGGTCTTCATCATCAGTTCCACTTCACCAAGTGGTGCTTTCCGAGAGCAAATGCACGAGCTACTATAAAAAATACCCAAATCGCTACAGGTGTGCCTATAATATTTGAAGAGTTTCTTCGATTTCTCCAGGATTCCATCATCAGAACTGGATTTTGACAAAAATGGGACCATTTGGGAAGTACACCCTTTCCAACAAAAATATAATTTTCCAAATCGGTGGGCAAGCGACGGAGTTACAATCATCCGAATTGAGAACATCCTCATTTTTTAGAAGTCGGTTAATAAGCAAATAATTAAGACAAGAAAATATAATTTGTCTAAGTCTTTTTTTCATAGTGCCCCGTTATCTACACTCCAACCAGGGGACGGCCTAGAAGTACATAATAATTTATTATTGGTGGTGTTCTTCAGAAAGTTTATTTACGTACGTAGCACTCGTAACTGACGTGAGTACCAGATGTACGAACTTAAACGAGGCAAAAGGAGTATGTTAGGATCTTAGTATGTCAGGTGGCGTTCTGCAGTTTCCTCCTACCTTCGTGGGAAGAAGAAGTAAGACGAGTTTATGAACCTATGTATGTAGTAAAATAAAAATAACATTGAAAAACTAACCTATGTTTTGGTAGCTGGTCTTTAAAAACTCTTCGCCGCACTAAGCTTCCAAAACATTTTCATATCGCGTTAATTACACCAAAGGAAAGAGTAAAAGTCATCAGTAATTCAGTGTTCATGTACTTCAAGAGCAGGTGCTTCTACGAAGACTTTTGTAAAAGAAGACGCGACACCTCTTTTGGGCAGTGTTGTCTAATTGCGATGGCAGCGCCACCTCGCTGCACTCAGCGCCAAACGAAGCCCTTTGTGTCAAAGACAAAAGACTGCCAGGATTTTAAAGCTGTGTGAAAGAATGCTTAAAGCGGCTTTATGGTATGAAATGTAGGTATTGGTCGATTTTCCGAAGGAATAGAAACTTTGAGTTGGAACAAAAAGAGTGGAAAAAAATCGTTTTTCTTCCTAAATATTTAGTTCCATTTTTTTTTTGTTTTTCACAAATATTCTTTTGACAATACAACCATTAAAATAATCTTAAACGCTTCCGTTTTAATTATTACGGCTTTTTACAAAATAATTGTGACCTAATATTCAAAAAGTGTGACGGAGGTGTTGTCGGTAGAAAACGACGTCCCATACAGGGTGGTCCAATAATAGTGACGTCAAAAAGAAAAATCATAATCATAATCATAATCATTTTATTTGCCGTAAGTACTGGTACATTGTTGGTCTTAAAGTCAGTGGTTGAGTTCCTAGTACAAAGTCAGACATTTGACATGCAAAACATTACAATGTAGATATCTAATGCTACAGTATAATTATTATTTATTTCCTATGGCATGCTTTAAATTCTAGTTTCTATTACCTTATTCATTTTACAATTCATTCGCAAAAATAAAGTAAAATAAAATAAAAAACACAATAAACAGGCAGCAATAAATCAATCAATAATCAATACATAAAATCAATATTAATTAATAAACGGATTATTTAACATTATTATTATTTATAAATTCATTTATAGAATCTTAATTCCTCATACCCAGATTTTGTTAGTGACATTGTTTTCTTGAATGTTACTTTAAAATGAAAAAAAAAACTGGCAGAAAACTGTAAATAATTACAAAAATAACTCAAAAACTACAAAAAATCGCGGAACATACATGGGGTATTTTCGAATACCCAGGTATTCGAATGGGTATGAGGAATTCTGGTTTTTCTTTTTGACGTCACTATTTGGACCAACCTGTATACTGTGTGATTTTTTAATGACCAGCCAAATTTTCACAGGGTGTTCTACCCATGAATATGAACAACTTTCACTATGGGACCAACTTTGAAATCACGAAAAAAAAACGAGCGGTTTCCTACAAAAGTTCAATACCTACTCGATCAAAATGTATGAAACAGCTGATATTTTTTTTGCGATTTCAAAGTTGGTCCCATAGTGAAAGTTGTTCATATTCATGGGTAGAACACCCTGTGAAAATTTGGCTGGTCATTAAAAAATCACCCTGTATAGTGTGACGGAGGATTGTCGATAGAAAAGAAGAACCACGAGAAGGGGTCAGTTCTAGCTATAGGTACATAATACTTTCAGATACAATATACAATTATACAGTACAAGACATCTCGAGAATGCTATTTGCCAAAATTACACAAAACTTCACTGTAAATAATAAATTCTCTTTTAGTTTCTCTCTTATGGCTAGAGCAATGTAAACTATTCCGACTAATGAATTAAGTCAAATAAATACTAGATTTTACGCAGTCGAGTTGATAATAGTACATTATGATATAAGTGCGGTAAGTTGAAAATTATAGCCGAGGCGATATTGCTAGCCCGAGCCGTAGGCAAGGGCTACAAGAAAGCAGAGGCTGTAATTATCAAAGCGCACGTATGTCATACGACGTTTCATAACATATTTGCGAGGAAATAAATAAAACTCGGACTTTCTTAAACGAATAAATCTTTAAAAAAACACTTTCTGAAAATGAATTTGCATCTTTGCTTGTTTTCCATACGATGAAGTTTTGATACGCTTGCTTGTAAGTATCTATCGGTCGATTTTTCGGGCAAGAGGCTTAGAGTAACCTATTTCGCTGCTTCTGAGACTTCTGGCGGTGTCGAATATATAAATTCATCATTACTTGACAACATTGGTATAACAGTGGATAGTGGCTGCACGTGGAAACCCCACTGCTTAAAGGTTACAAATAAGATTAATCGTTTCGCTTTTGCATTGTGGAGACTTTGTAAAATAGCCAACCTCAAAACGGCCCTCTTAGCGTATCATGGTTACGTGGCTTCTAACATTAGATATGGCATTGTGTTATGGGGGAATTCAGTTCTCATAAACAGGGTATTTATAGCCAAAAACAGTGTATCCGTGCTCTTTGTGACGTGCCACCATTGACTTCATGTAAACCTCTTTTTAAAGATTTAAAAATATTAACTGTTCCTGGTATGTACATATTTGAATGCTGTAAATTTGTTAAAATGCACTCCGAACTATTTCAACGCCTTGGAGACACTGTTACGTTTAACACTAGATATCCGGATAGACTAATTATTCCTCCAATGAAAAGCCAATTATATCACAGAAGTTGCTTTCCTATGGTTATAAGGTTATATAATAAATTACCGAAATCGTATAGGGAACTGCCAATCAATCGCTTTAAAACAGCGTTATTCAAATGGCTTGTAGAACAATCATTCTATTCTGTGAATGAGTTCCTAAATTTTAAAGAGTTGACATAAGTAATTAATTAATATTTTTTTTATATATATACTTTTACAATTGTTTGACATATAATTCTCAATTTAATAATTATGATTTATGTTTTAAATTTATTAACTTATCAATTTATGACAATTAAAAAATTATACTACTATACTTATATATTACTTATTAATTTAAATTATATTATTATTATTAGTTTGCATGCTAGTTTTAGCGAATTGTATTAGAAACTTTTAAAAACCTGACCATCTATAATGTACTACAATTCTTGCAATTAAAATTTCATTTCATTTCATTTCATTTCATTTCATTTCATTTCAACATTTTCAAATAATACAATACAGCGAAAAAAAAAGCGCGCGGAATAATTTTTACTTGTTCACAAATTAGCGATGCGCACGCATCAGCGCTTTTTTTTTAAGGCAAAGGCACAACAACAGCTAGTATTATTAAAGTAAATTAATATTTTTTGCTTTTGTTACAGATGGTGTTATTAAAACAATGGTTGTAATTTAGAGTCAAAATTAATTAAATTAAAGAATTAAATGTTTAACATTTAATTTCATTTTATCCCAAAGTTAATTTTATTCATAAAATGCTGACCACTTTTCTGACATAAAAACTCTTTGCTAAGATTTTAAAAAGTACCGTTCGTTTTAGACGGAGCATCATGACAAACCGTACGGGTTACCTTATTAAAGAAACTCGTGCGTTTTACTTTACGATAACGCACAAGTACGTAATGGCATACATTACGATATTGAAATTGGTGAAATAAGAGACCCTTTACGAGCAAATGTGTTATAAAATAAATAAAAACATACTCCAATCACATCAAACGGTACCTACTCATATTTACCCAAACACATTCCGAGTATCATAACCAATTTTCCATGAATTTGAAAGCACTCAATGACATGCGGACTAATGCCAAACAGCGTATAATTTGAAAGCTACTTTAGTAGAAAAATAAAACCAGCGAAGGGCGAGTAGGACTCGCATAGGTTCGGGTTCATGTACCACCAAAACTTTAGTACAATACAAGAGGGTTGGCCCAGGAACCAAAAGCAATAACATTGAACTTGCATAGGAATAGAACGCAGTATTTGCGAGTCGCTGATTGACGACTAAGATCATTTCAGACAGCAACCTACATGGTCTTCACATGATCTGACCAAGATTATGTCTGGACTTTAAAAGAGACTGTGACCTCTGATTTTGTTTCGGCATTTCTTCTCAGAGTAGTCAGATAGGAAACGCCGACCTCATCTAGTGTTTAAAAATATGATTGACGTGTAAAAAAAGTGTTTGTACAAACCTACTTACAGAAGATAAATTATTTATCATTTAACGCACCTAACGCACATTAATTTCAGAATCACTTTTTCATCATGTGGATCACCAGATAACCATAAAAATACTAAATTTCGAGCGGCCATTGTTGTTTCCATCTTTGGCAAATTTAGAAACGCCAGAGTTGACATAGTTTTTCTTCGTATTACCTATAAGTGAAGAGAATTATATGCAGTAGAATCAGCGAAGTTTCACGCTTGTGTAATGTGTAAGGGCGAGAACAAGAAACATTGAAAAAAGTTATTCAATTTTAATTTTTTTTTATATTTTTTTTTTTTTTTTTGAACTGGCTAACCATCACGGTTCTGAAGATAAAGCCCTATGACAGACAGATAGACAGACAGGCTGCTGTCTATATTTAGTCATTGGTATCACAGAATTGGGTTAAAAATTTGGGTACGGTACCCTTACAAGGATATTGTTGTAATGATATGTCATTTGAAACAAACATTGTCATTGCCTTTGTAGTGAGAATCGATTTTGTATTGTTTCCTAGATTATGAATTATATCAGTAGGCAACCATTACCTACTGTCATTATTGTCATTAGTACCCCACAGGGTTAAAGCAACAGATACTCTTCAACATGCTTTTATAAGCCCCACTTGTAACTAACTACAGCCGCTTTCTATAATATACAAGGTCCCATTAAAATAGATGGACAAATATTCACAGGGTGTTCTACCCATGAATATGAACAACTTTTATTATGGGACCAAACCTGAAATCGCGAAAAAAAACCAGAAATCGCAAAAAAAAAATCAACTGCTCCCTACATTTTGACGAGTTTGATATAGATAAATGTATTGAACAGTTGATTTTTTTTTTCGCGATTTCTGGTTTGGTCCCATAGTGAAAGTTGTTCATATTCATGGGTAGTGAAAATTTGTCCATCTATTTTAATGGGACTTTATATACCTCAATCCCAATGTTGATCCAGCAGCCTGTGGCGACTGTTTGTTGATTCGCCCTCTCAAAGACTCAGATCGACAAACTCGGCTGATTAGTAACAGACAAGGATCGGGATCAAGATTGGGATTGAGTAATAATAGGTCGGGGAAAATTTATAAACAACAACACAAAAACAAACAAACATTAAATTATAGAGATGGTATAAGTACACACCAGTTACTATGCGAGCCAACTAAGAATAGGATCGCGCTTGCTGCCAATTTCACACGATAGCTGTCAAATTAGTACTGCCGATAGCTGTCAAATACACGATAGCTGTCAAATTAGTACTGCCGATAGCTGTCAAATACACGATAGCTGTCGAATACACGATAGCTGTCAAATTAGTACTGCCGATAGCTGTCAAATACACGATAGCTGTCGAATACACGATAGCTGACAAATTAGTACTGCCGATAGCTGTCAAATACACGATAGCTGTCAAATTAGTACTGCCGATAGCTGTCAAATACACGATAGCTGTCGAATACACGATAGCTGTCAAATTAGTACTGCCGATAGTTGTCAAATACACGATAGCTGTCAAATTAGTACTGCCGAAAGCTGTCAAATACACGATAGCTGTCAAATTAGTACAGCCGATAGCTGTCAAATACACGATAGCTGTCAAATACACGACAGCTGGCAAATTAGTACTGCCGATAGCTGTCAAATACACGATAGCTGCCTAATTAGTACTGCCGATAGCTGTCAAATACACGATAGCTGTCAAATTAGTACTGCCGATAGCTGTCAAATACACGATAGCTGTCAAATTAGTACTGCCGATAGCTGTCAAATACACGATAGCTGTCAAATTAGTACGCTTTGGTAATGAAGTTCGCGAGTATTGCGGAACAAAATGTCGTCTTGACATTACTATTCTTATTTGGCTCGCATAATATGTTTAAGTATCATGTACCATACGCAAAATACGCGCATTTTCGTGTAGTTGCGGATACCAGCTCGTATTACCTATACCTATCATGGAGGTAATAGGAAGCGAAAAATTAAATTATGAAAAAGCATAATCTCTCTGACATTATCCTTTAGAATATAAAATATAAAGCCAAAGCACCTTAGTTTAAAACCTGTTTTATTGCATACCTCTCACGTTTTCAGCGGGAGCTAACAGCTGTAATAAAAATATCCATTATAAACCGCGGAATACCTCGTCTCGCCGAGTTTCTACTCTATATTAAAGAATATTAACTTCATTCTCTTTTACAATGTTAATTTCTTAAGTTATAGAATTAAAAGAGCTGTCTGGAATCTGTTTGTCATACTTAGCTGGTTGTAAGCTAGACGCTTCTTGCGGGAGCTTTTTTTTAGGTCTTCTTATAAAAACTTTATTTTGAAAAGGACCTTTAAGGAATTCTTGAAAAAAAATTATTTTTTCAAGATTTCCTTAAAGGTCCTTTTTAAGTGGAGTTTCGAAAGCTCTTAGATTTTGAAAGAAAGATAGACACAAAAATACTATTTTTTTAACTTTACTTACTACTACACACACTTTTTACTTTACTTGTTTTTTTATTAAATAAATTATTTAAAAAAATCGCACAAAAGTAATTTACTTAAGGATGATGCGCAGTGGTAGCCCGCGAAATTAATTTTTTTTTGAGTTTTTTGCAATTTGCAGGACCGTGTCAGGTTGTATCTTAATCAAAGTATGATACGTGGTAATGAAACTTATGTATTTATATAATTTAAACCATAAAAATCATCAATACATCTCTCGAAGTTAGATTTCGTGCAGATTCGTTAGATTTCGTTCGTTTGAGGAATCTGCACGAAATCTAACTTAGAGAGATGTATTGATGACTTTTATGGTTAAAATTATGTAAATACATATGTTTTATTGCCGCGTATCAAGATACAACCTGACACGGACCTGCAAATTGCAAAAAAAACAAAAAAAAAATGAATTTCGCGGGCTACACAGCGCAATCACCTTCATAAATCGTGTTGAAAAAATGTACGATGACAAACGAAAAAATATACAGGCTCGTGTACCTTTTCAACATTGCCTTAAGGTCAGCAACCCCTCTAGGTAATGTAGAGGAATCATAACCATAATTATTAAGCGGAACTTTCTCAGACAAAGTTTTACGGTGATTGATTTTTTTTTGTTAGGAGGAGCTCGTGGCTAAGTAATAACAGCCGCACGGGTCGATCCATCAGGTTAAGCTACGCTGGCCGGGGTTGGTCAGTGGATGAATGACCATCTTTACATACCGAGACTCTAAGCCACACGTTAAGCAAAGCACGTTAAGCCGTTGGTCCCGGCTGTCATTCGTGGATCTTTGACAGTCGTTACGGGTCGTCAGAAGCCCGAAAGTATGACAACCAGTCTTACCAAGGGGTATCGTATTACCCAGTTACTGGGTTGTGGAGGTCAGGTATGCGGTCGCTCCATGTAAAATACTGGTATTCAGCTGTTAGACTGGGTTTCACATTTCGAGGTTTGGCTCTCGCCTGTTTCCTCCTCCAATATTGGACCAAATTAAAAGATAATTCATAAACTGAATAAGAAGGATATATACTATGCCCCTATGTTTTTCTTTTTTCGTTAATAGTTGTCAAATTGGTACACTAGGCGTCTGTTGACAGCGGTCTGAATAGGCAATGTTGAGCATTTTTGGAGGGTTCTTGTTCTTATAAAAATAAGGAAAACATAGGGGCATACAAGTAACTGATATTTATATTTCTGTAAAAAATCATTGCTTTATGGTCATTAACCAGAAAGAAAACAGGCGAGAGCGTTTGTATCTTTTTGTATGGAGAAAAGAGCACCCACATTTTCTCTTAAGACCCTCTCAGTCCATGTTGCAAAAATAAAATATATATATATATTTCTTTTCTATTTGAAAAATAGTTCGCAAACGTCATCTAAAACTGTTTCAAATTTCAAGTTTAGTATTATTAGTTCTGGAGATATCCAGCTGTGACAGACGGACACACAGACAGACAGACTGAGTCGCACCATAAGGGTTCCTTTTTACCATTTAATTTACCTTTACCATTTTGGTACGGAACCCTAAAAAGTTTCCAAATTATACCATCAACCCGATGACATTAACGAGTGAACCACCCACATACTCCACTAAACTTTCCTACAATGACACCAGAGGGGAAAGTATACCTATTTATTATTCTTGAAAATGAACCTTCGACCTAGTTAACGTATGAATAATGTATTATTTGTGCTGTTACGAGTCGCGATGACCACGCAATCTTTACCACAGAAATCAATATGCAATGGCAGCTACTGGCCTATTTGTGCCGCGTTTAGGTTGGGCAAGCTGCTGGACTCACTGTCCTGCCCTAATTCTAATTTATTTGGGGTCGGCGCAACATGTCTTTTTCTTCCATACTTCTCTACGACTATTAGTCGTCATCTCGGTAGTCAGTCACTCCCTTTCTAGCCATATCATCTTCTTACAGTCCATCCAATGCTGAGTAGATTAAAGATTGATTGCGATATCATTATCCTAACTGAGTGTTGGTTATCGTGCGACCCTGTGGTGCCGATATTGGATGGTTACAGCCATCACATTACTAAATACTGCGTTAACCAAAACGACGGAATTACAGTATTTTGTAAATCGAATCTTGTTATTACCTGTGAAGAGCCTTCCTGTGAAGACTTTAACTGTCTTGTAATAAAGATTGGTACTGAAAGTGTTATTTTAGCCATTTATCGATCGCCTTCAAATAGAAATATTGACAACTTTCTCCAATCTTTAAATGACATTTTAAATAAGTTAGGCAGTTTCAAAAATATCTCCATTATTGGAGATATCAATATAAATATCTGCCCTGAATCTCAGGAGTCAAGGACGCTCGACTATCTGAATCTGTGTGCATTTCATGGACTTTTACCAGCACACTCTCTCCCGACTAGACAAAATAAATCATGCCTTGACCATGTTATGCTAAAAACACAAAAATTAGCTCTTACACTGGTGTTAAACTCTACAATTACGGACCACCAAGCAGTCCTACTCTGCTTGTATCTTAAACAAAAGAGAACCTGTAGCTATGTTTCAATGAACCGGATCGAGACTGAAGGGTTAACGTCAGATCTCACAAAAATCGATTTTTCACCTATCTATGCGTCAAACGATCCCAATTTCGCTATGGAATACTTCTCCATGTCAATTCAAAGGGCTATATCGCTAAATACAGTTGTAATAAAATATCCAAGACGTCATAAAATTGTGAAGCCATGGATTACACCTGGGCTGTTAAGGTGTATTCGACATAGGGACAGGCTTCATAAAAAAATGCGTGAATCACCTGATAATGAGATTCTTAAAATTACTTACTCCAGGTATAGAAACCATTGCAATAACCTATTAAAAAAGGTCAAACGAATGTATGATAGAGACTTATTAACAAAAGCGGGAAATAACAATAAAAAAATATGGGAAGCGATCAAAACAATAACTAATACAACTAAATTGAAACATAGTGCTACGGAATTATTAAATCCATCAAAAACAAAAGAGTCTGTAGAGATGGTGAACAATTTCTTCGCATCAATCGGGAAAAAGCTGGCTGATAATACTCATTCCTGTTTAAACCCTTCCCATAGTAACTTTAATAAAGCTCCCTCACAACTGGTTTCTAAATCCTTTGTATTGCTGGAAACTGATGAGTCTGAAGTGGAACATTTAATATTGAACCTGAAAGATGTGTGTGCCGTTGGTTGGGATTCTGTACCAAATAATTTCCTCAAAGAATATAGACACATTTTAGTCCATCCATTAACGTATATTTTCAACCTCTGTTTAACTAAAGGTCAGTTTCCTACGATGTTAAAGAAATCAGTAGTATACCCAATTTATAAGTCGGGTGATAGAGACCGTGTCACTAATTATAGACCCATCTCCATATTGCCTTCGATCTCCAAGCTTCTAGAACGATTAATAAATAGTAGATTGATTGATTACCTGGAATCAAATAACCTTTTATCCAAGAACCAGTTTGGTTTTAGAGCAGGTAAGTCTACTAGTGATGCAGTCCACGAGCTCCAGGACTATGTGGTAAAAAATATTGATTCAGGTAAAAAGACAATAGGCATTTTCCTTGACCTAGCCAAGGCATTTGACACGGTCTCTACGCCTTTGCTGATTCTAAAATTAGAACGCCTTGGAATAAGAGGAAATCAACTGCAACTTTTAAACGACTACCTCTCTGATCGTTTTCAGTGCGTTAAGATTAATGACTGTATCAGCAGCGATATACCTATCACTCACGGAGTTCCGCAGGGGAGCATTCTGGGACCAACACTCTTCCTTGTATACTTGAATGATCTCTGTAAACTAGACCTTTCAGGAGGTAAAATTATATCATATGCAGACGACACAGTTTTGTTGTTCTCTGCCGATACCTGGGACAAAGTATATAGGGAGGCGCAGGATGGATTCAATGTTGTGACTCATTGGCTGCAGAATAACTCCCTGACTCTTAATCCGGAGAAAACCCAGTACATGACATTCTCGATGCTCACTCTAAATATACAGCTTCCTTATACCCCCTCGATTACAGCACATAGTTGTTGTAATAGCTTGGTTTGCTCTTGTCCAACAGTAACAAAGACAGCGTCAATTAAATATCTTGGAATTATTCTTGACTGTAACCTCTCATTCAGACACCATATTCACCTTCTTACATCTAGGACAAGAAAATTGATCTATGTTTTCAAGAACCTTAGACATGTTGCGCCCCCAAAATTAGTGAAGCAAATATACTTAGCACTAGTACAGTCCATTCTTCAATATTGTATCACCGTTTGGGGAGGTGCACATAAAACTATATTAAAGCCCTTAGAAATAGCCCAGAGGGCTGTACTAAAAGTTAGTACTTTTCGCCCATATTTGTACCCAACCCATCTTGTTTACCAGTCGTGTGAGGTTCTGACAATTCGCCAGTTGTTTATATTTCTTGTGGTTATGAAGCAACACTCTTTACTACAATTCTCAAAGGGTGATCTAGCTAGAAGACGAAATAATGTTATTAGTAATAATGACCGACCTTTTTTCAGGCATGCTTACGTAAACAAATATTTTTGCTTCTTGGGGCCGTACCTATATAATAAAATAAATGACGCTTTGGAAATATACCCGCTAAATAAAAAGATATGTAAAAGTAAAACCTTTAATTTTATAAGTAAACATACGTATGAAGAAACAGAAAACTTATTAAAGATAGTTAGATAGTAAATGTCTTTTATACTCACCCTCTCACACTCTTTCACTCACTTTCACACACTACACACCGAGAGGTTAACACTCCACACACCATTTTTGTTTATTTTGTTTTAAACTTTTTTCTGTGCTATGATATACCTCCTATTAATATTATCTCTAATTAAGTTAGTAATGTAATGGTCATCATAAGGAAGAGCGCTGATGTCCGAGATACAGATATTTTTATCTAGTTCAGACACAGATGCCTTCAGTATAAAATTAAGAAAATTTGATTGTGTCCTGTATATCTGTTCAAATGTAACATATGTTGTGTCAAATAAATATATTATTATTATTTCTTTTATTTTACTTTTCACATATTTGTTACATTTTTAAATATTAGTATAAAAAGAATAATAAAAACATTTAAAAATATAAAAATAGTACCCCACCGGTATCGGGAACAGGGTCCAAGCTACCGGCGGTCAGGGCTCCAGAGAGAGGAACCTCCTAACAATGCGGGCCGTGTCCAGAAGCACCGCTTTCTGAATCAAGCCCTTGATCCAGCTGCCCAACGAGAGCCTCCTTAGGTGTTGGTCGAGGCTCTTGGCAATTAAGCCATTGGCTGATACGACTATCGGCACAATGACTGCTGAGTCCACATCCCACATGTCGACAACCTCGCGAGCCAAGTCAATATACTTGATTTGTTTATCTTTCTCGGCTTTCACGAGGTTCCCGTCATGCGGGACTGTTATGTCAACAATCATTGCGCGCCGCTCTGTTCGATCCACCACCACTATATCAGGCTTATTGGCAACAATAGTCCTGTCAGTGATGATGGATCGGTCCCAGTACAATGTGATATGTCCATTTTCGAGAACTGGGTCGGGCACATACCTATAGTACGACACTTCCGATTCCACAAGGCTGTATTTCAGAGCAAGTTGCTGATGGATTATCCTGGCTACAAGGTTGTGTCTATGCAAGTACTCTTCTTATTATTATTATTATTATTATTATTATTATTATCCATTGTTTCTTTGGTCTTCCCCTACTCGTATAGCTATTCTCAAAACTTCCTCACGACATCTTCCTCGTTCCTCCGCATCACATGCCCGTACCATGACAACCGATTTCCGCACAACTTTTCAGTCACCGGTGCCACTTTCAGACTTCCTCATAATTGTACTCATTTCTCATTCTATCCATTCGCGTAACACCATACATGCCTCTTAGTATTCTCATCTCAGCTGTATGCAACTGCCTTTCATTCATTCCTCTTGTGGCCCAACATTCTGACCCATTACGAGACGATTTGCTGGATTGTTTAACTGAAATAAAATACCAGCCTATTATTATCCCGCTGCAAGATAAAGCCCTCTTCTCATACAGAGAAGGCACGAGCATCGATCGCCACGCTTGCTCAAGACGGGTTTGCGATTTCAGACTTAACTATAAGTCCAGGTTTCCTCCCGATGTTTCTCTTCACCGATGTCAGTAATGTCCAATAACTACTGGCCTGCGACTTCATTCCCGTGGAAGTCGATAAAATACAGACCATATTACTCGCTGAATAATGCAGGTTTTCAAAGGTGAAAGAATTTTAAAATCGGTTAAGTATTTTTTGAGTTTATCCGTTACAAATAAACATACAAAAAAAATATCTTTATAATATTAATTTAGATAATTCTAGATTTCCTTACGATGTTTTCCTTCACCGATGTCAGTAACGTCCAAGATAAACTCACAAAGTACATTATATGAATTGAAAAAGTCACATGGTACTTGCCCGGATTTGAACCTTGAAACTGGAATGGTCAATAATATTGTGAGATTAAGGTTAGCCATGTTATTTGCTTAAAGTTACAATTGTTGTTACGGAAAAACCTTGGACCAATTTTATTTGTTTGATTTATATTAGTTATAAACAAAGGCTGATTGAAAAAAGTTATTAAGAAGGATATATTTTCGTTTGGAGATACGTACCTACTTGCTTGCCCAGAAATTGGAAATATTAATAAATCTATGTCAGTTGCTACGATAACTACACCTGTCACCTGTATTAAAACTTCCAAGAAACACCAGCGTGGTATCTCATTATTTCTCTCATAATGTCAACATTAAACGGACTTACTCAAATATGATAAATTCAACAAATATTTCTCTCAATAATCAACGGCGAAATCTCTTGTATACACAATTTAAGGAAATGATAAACAATTGGCACCTGAGACATACGATCAAAGAATTAGGAAAATATTATTTCTTTTTCTAACAGTCTTTAGCCTCCTTTTCTTGTTTAAATATTTATTTTTCGGTTCAACGATGTTTAAGATTAAGCAAAATTTTTATAACATTCGTAGGCCTCGTTTAATGTATGAGATGCGAAAGGAAATTGCCCATAACATTATGTCTTTTGCCATTCGGAAAGAAAATTCAAGATGGGTTCAATTTTAATATCATTTACCATTTCATTTGAATTTCTTTACTTATATATTTTTTAGGAAGGAGGAGCTCATGGCTAAGTAATAACAGCCGCACGGGTCGATCCATCAGGTTAAGCTACGCTTGCCGGGGTTGGTCAGTGGATGGGTGACCATCTTTACATACCGAGACTCCTCCGTGCCTCGGAAAGCGCGCTAAGCCGTTGGTCCCGGCTGTCATTCGTGGATCTTTGACAGTCGTTACGGGTCGTCAGAAGCCCGAAAGTCTGACCACCAGTCTTACCAAGGGGTATCGTATTACCCAGTTACTGGGTTGTGCAGGTCAGACAGATAGTCGCTCTATGTAAAATACTGGTATTCAGCTGCATCCAGTTAGACTGGAAGCCGACCCCAACATAGTTGGGAAAAGGCTAGGCAGATTGATTGATATATTTTTTTAGGAAATTATGTCACAAATGTTATTAAGCGTAAAACCATTTGATTTCATATGTAATTGTCTATAATTTGGTCACAGACAACCTAGATCGTAGCATTTAGAGGAATACTATACTCTGTCCACTATAGGTTATTCACTTTTTGACACCTGTCAATTTCATACTAACGAATATGTGTTTTGCTAATTTGATCCTTATTACAACTAGAAATTATACAACTGACAGGTGTCAAAAGTGAATAACATAATGTACAGAGTATAAGTTTTTTCCCGCATTTGCATGTTATTTTGTACATTGACAGCACTTTTCAAAACTAATTCTATAATCAGGCTTCACAATAACATGCTTACATATCGGGGCCATTACTGTTTTTGTTCATTATGGGGGAAGCGCTAAGGTAGCCCGCGAAATTCGGAGTCGAAAATAAGAGAGTTGTATCGTGTTGTTGAATTTAATGATTATAATTTGGTGAATACATATTTGTTACGGTCGCGAAACATATTTTGACACATACATACCTGATACTGATCTGCAAATTGCAAAAAAACGTAAGAAAAATTGAGTTTCTAGCTACATTGGCGCTTTCGCCTTAAGGCAAGTGCGCCCACCATTGAGAAAAAAATCATAAGTCTGGAGATATGGAACATTTTGAAATTTCCTATGCTCACATTTTTATTCAGATGAGGTAGAATTTTTTTACCTCACCTGACCTACCTCATCTGACTAAAAATGTGAGCATAGGAAATTTCAAAATGTTCCATATCTCCAGACTTATGATTTTTTTCTCAATGGTGGTGCTACTCGCCTTACTAAGGCGAAAGCGCGAGTAATTAGCTCATTGTAAACGAAGCACGACGGTCAAGGTTGGCGATTAACTGTGTATCGGTGCGTAACTCACAGGCAGTGTCAGACAGTCTATATACTCAGGTATACCTGACACATGTCATATAACTTTGTGTAATATACCAAACCCATTTTTAACCGACGTAAAAATGAGGAGGTTCTCAAGTCGACACGTATTTTGGGGGTATCATATGAAAGAGCGCTGTTTGCACATTTACAGGAAAAAAAACCGGACAAGAGCGAGTCGGACTCACGCACCGAGGGTTCCGTTCCGATTTCTGAAAAAGTGTGCTATTTAGAGACATCGTTTTATTTTTCCTGTAATCTTTACATAAACTTGTATCACATACAATAATTTCAGATTTTTATCTTTGCAAACTACGGAGCTAAGGGGGGGGGGGGGGGGGGGGTATTTTTTTTTTTAATTTTTCATCAGAAGTCGCAAACTATGCAGCTTAAAAAAAAATGTTTGAGAATGTGCAAGCAGCGTTCTTTCATATGATACCCTACATGCCCTAGTAGCCCCACTTTGAATTTTCAAAACGCCCTTTCAGTCCCTGTTACAAAAAAAATATAAATATCTTTACTTCTTTTTTATTTCCAAAATAGTCGGGTTAACGTCATCTAAAACTGTTCCCAATTTCAAGTTGATAGCATTAGTAGTTCTTGAGATATCCAGCCAGCCAGTCCAGTGTGACAGACAGACAGACAGACTGACTGGAGTCACACCATAAGGGTTCCTTTTTTACCATTTTGGTACGGAACCCTAATAAAACGATGTCTCTAAATAGCAAAATTTTTCAGAAATCATCAACAAAAATTACATATAAATGATGGTACGGAACCCTCGGTGCGCGAGTCCAACTCGCTCTTGTCCGGTTTTTTTACCGCTGCATGTACTCCTCCACTATTCTTGAAACTACGTTAGTGTATTAATCTATCATCCGCGTAAATCACACGGTACTGGGCGGTGCGAGGCTCAGTCGACCTAGCTAATCAAGGTAGAAGCTGATGGATGGCCGCGACCTTCAGTGACGTCACTCGATGGAAAGGCCAACTGTTGTTTATAGGGCATCGTTCTTTGTACCTACTTCAGGTACATGGGGCTTGTAGCTTAGTAAGAAGAGCGTTCAGGTTAAGCTAGGTATGCTTTCTTACGATGGGTGACCGCTGGTATACAGGTATAATGCCTTTAGAATACTAAAAATAATCTCAAAGATCTATGTCTGGACATTAATATGAATTAATTAATAGAGAACTAGTTTTAATTAATATCCATTACTAGAGAACTAGAGGAGCTCGTGGCTAAGTAATAATTAGCCACACAGGCCGATTTATTAGCTTAAGTTACACTTCCGTAGTTGGTTCATGGATGGGTCTCACTTTACATCCTACCGAGACTCCTCCGTGCCTCGGAAAGCACGTTAAGCCGTTGATCCCGGCTGTCATTCGTGAATCTTTGACAGTCGTTACGGGTCGTCAGAAGCCCGAAAGTCTGACAACCAGTCTTACCAAATGGTATTGTAATACACTGGTATTCAGCTGCATCTGGTTAGACTGGATGCCGACCCCAACATAGTTGGAAAAAGGCTAGCAAGATGATGACCAACTTCAGGTACAGGGAACCATGAAACGCCTTGATTGTAATCACGTGCGGAAGATCTCAATTATGTCCGAAGTTTTCTACAACTTATAGGAAAGCGTGAAATAAATATTTTTATCTACACCCATGCTATAAATTCTCTATAAAAGTATCTGAAACAGTTAGTATTCGCGACGATAGGTCTTTGTGCAGGAAATGAAAGCTGTAGCGGACTGTATACACGTATAATGGTTTAAAATGGATAACAACGGTGTCGACTAGAGGCAAACAAGCAAATAAGTAATGAGTGCTAAGAAAATGCGTAAGCGCAGCTGTGCGTGGAGGCGTGCGACAGCTGACTGGTGAGACGCGCGGGGCCGCGCTGCAGCCGCTCGCCCGGCTGCCTCGCCGCTGCCCTACACCCCTCGTTCACTGCCGCCAGCGCGCGGCGATGTTGAGAAGAGCGTTCTCAACATGCTCCCCCCGTTGAAGAGTCTTCAACCGTAGTGACCGGCAGCGGGCAGATGGTGTTGAAGGCGCGCCGGATGACACCCTTTCTTGTGAGGATGTCGGCGACCCTCGCGACGCCGTCTCTGCCTGGGAGAACATGCTTGATGCGTCCTAGAAGCCACATAAGAGGAGGTAAGCTTTTGTCCTTTATGAAGACCAGTGTTCCTTCCTTGAGCTCGCCAGCCGACCGGCACCATTTTGTTCTCTCCTGTAGCCACAGAACATATTCATTTGAGAAGCGGGCCCAGAAGTGCTGCTTCAAATAGTCAATACGCCGGAATCGCTGCAAGCTGTTGACGTTGGCGTTCTGGATCTGTGAATGAGGCAGCATGATTAGAGAACGACCAATAAGGAAGTGTGCAGGCGTTAAAGGAGCGAGATCGGAAGGGTCGTCGGACATTGGAGTTAAGGGCCTTGAGTTTAAAATAGCCTCAACTTGAATTAAACATGTAGCCATCTCTTCAAAAGTTAGGTTTGTTAAACCCAAAATGCGCCGAAGATGATGCTTGGTGGATTTGACTGCAGACTCCCATAGGCCTCCGAAGTGTGGAGTGTATGCAGGTATGAATGAAAAGTTTATGCCAGAATCGATGCTGTTAAAGTTAAAGTCTTGTGAAAGTAGCTTGGCCAATTCATTGAAAGCCCCGACAAAGGTGGTACCGTTGTCGGAGAAGACGTTACGGGGTTTTCCCCTTCGAGCAATAAAGCGACTTAGTGCAGCTAAGAAAGCTTCTTTCGTAAGATCCGACACAAGCTCGAGGTGGACGGCTCTCGTAGCTAAACACACAAACACACAAATGAAGCATTTAATAAGTCTGCATCCTCTGCCTTTCCGGTCAGCTATCATGATGGGACCGGCGTAGTCCACCCCTGTGTCTAAAAATGGGAACTCTAAATGTAGACGCTGCTCTGGTAGATTACCCATGATAGGTTGAATAGTGTTGGCCTTGATCCTGCAACATTTCACACATTGATGCGTGACCTTTTTAGCCAGGTTCCTACCTCCAATAGGATAGTAGTGATGACGAACAGTGGCCAATAAAAGCTGTGGGCCAGCATGCAAAAGACGTACATGAAACATGTTGAATAAGAGAATGCAAATTGTATGAGAACTAGATAATAAAATTGGATGCTTAATGTTATAATCGTAAAATGAATTGTTTAATCTTCCTCCAACGCGAATAAGATTAGAATTTGTGTCAAAGAAAGGAGACAAAGATAACAGCTTGTTCTTTGCTGGCAGCTGTTTACCCGATTTAAGTAACTGGTACTCTTCCGGGAAAGACTCCATTTGACTAAGTCTTAACAATAAGTTTAAAGAATGATTAAGTTCAGTAGAAGTTAGTGAACCAGACTCAAATGATGTTTTGTTGCACTTATAAATGAATCGCAAGACATATGCTGTCACACGCTGTAACGTGCTAAAGCTTGAAAATTTTGAAAATAACGCAGTAATAGGATTTTCAATAATATGGTTAGAAACATGACAAGAAGAGACCGTTTCCGGTAATGCAGAACCATTATGATGAGATTCAGGGAACTGAGGCCATGAAGACGTGTCCTTGTGGAGAAACTGTGGTCCTGACCACCACAGCGAAGACGACAACAACCTGTCAGTTTTAAGTCCACGCGAAGCGAGGTCTGCGGGGTTTTCAGCTGACGGAACGTAGTGCCAGGCCTCTCCTCCTACTGTTTCCTGAATTTCAGACACTCGATGACGAACGAATGTCTTTAATTGATTAGGTGAAGTAGATAACCACCCCAAGACGATGGTGGAATCACACCAACAATGTACCTCATCAAAATGTAAAGTAAGTGACTGACGAACCTTTGAGTACAACCTTGAACCCAACAACGCACCACACAGCTCGAGCCGCGGTATGGTTGTGGATTTGATTGGCGCTACCTTGCTTTTAGCGGTAAGGAGATGTACGCTAACCTCGCCGTCTCTCGAAACACTGCGAACATAAACACACGCCCCATAAGCTTTTTCTGATGCGTCAGTGAATATATGCAGCTGTAAACAGGACGCAGATTCGCATAACACCCACCGTGGTATCTTGAACTCATTTAAAAGGTGCAGGCTATTTTGAAAGTCATTCCAGGCACACTGAATATGCGTGGGAACAAGCTCATCCCAAGAACATTTGACCAGCCACAGTTGCTGCATGATAATTTTAGCTTCCACTATGCATGGAACGACCAGACCAATGGGATCAAAAATCTGTGCTATGGTTGACAAGATATGACGTTTAGTAGCCTTGTCAGTGGAGCTTAAGTTTATAGAAAAAGAAAATATGTCACTTAAGCTCTTCCACAGAAGCCCCAGTGTTTTCGACTGCTCGCCATCGCTCAGGTCAACGACATCAGAAACATCGTGTTCACCGCTAAGCGCCTGCAACACCTGACTGGAGTTGGACCGCCACTTCCGAAGATTGTACTTTGCTGACCGTAGGACATCGTCAACACGGCGGCTTTTCTGCAAAGTTTCTGAAACAGATGACCCACCGGACAAGTAATCATCTACATAAAAGTCACGTGCTATCGAGAATCTTGTTGATGAATCTGAGCACTCTTCAGCTAGTTGCAGCAAACACCTGGTAGCCAAGAAGGGTGCTGATGACGTGCCATATGTTACTGTGTTAAGTGTGTACTCCTTTAACGGATGAGTTGGTTCTGCCCTCCAAAGGATCTTTTGTAAAGGACGATGACTGTCGTGAACAAGAGTTTGTCTATACATTTTTTCAATGTCCGCGCTTATGACAATTTTATGCTGACGGAATCGAAGCAATATTGACAACAAATCATCCTGAATAGGGGGACCAACCATCTGTATTTCATTAAAAGACTTACCTGATGCAGTTCTGGCGGAAGCGTCAAAAACTACCCTTAATTTGGTGGTGGTTCTTGACTCCTTCAGAACACCATGATGTGGCAAGTAATTAGAACATGTTGAGTCGAGTGGGCGTCTAGTAGACTCAGACATGTGTCCCAACTCTGTGTACTCATTAATGAAGTCAACATATAGACTTTTAAGACGAGGATCCCTTTCCAAACGACGTTCAAGAGACAGGAAACGCTGCTGCGAAACGCGGGCGATTCATACATGATGGCTATCATGTATGAATCGCCCAGCACGTCCAGTGACTCTTTAAAAGGAATACTTACCACAAATCGCCCATCAGAACTACGATATGTGGTGTCTATAAAATGTTGTTCACAGGATCTCTCCTCACCAGAATGTTTATGTATAGACGACACAGAATCTAACTCCCAAAACCGATCTAAATCTATTTGTATGTTACTAGTGTGCATACATACATGTGAAGAGGAATCAGACTGTTGATATGCACCCGAAATGAGCCAACCTAATTTTGACTCAAGCAAAGTGGGCTTATGGTTACCTAATGCGATACGGCCCGTGCCTATGATACCCCAAAAGACTTCCGCACCAACAAGGACGTCGATAGAAGACGGAATGTAATAAGTGGGGTCGGCAAGACGCACGTTCGAAGGTATACGTATGTTGCTAGTATCAACATAAGTATTAGGAACCGATGCTGATACTCTTGGCAATACGAGACAATCAATGTTCAGTTCGTACTCACTGTCATCAATTGATTTTAATGACACTGAGCACCCCTGAGTACAACTAGAAGTATGAAAATTGATACCTGTTACCTTGGACTTGGTAATGTAGGTAGGAACATGTAGCTTACGAACAAAGTCCTCCGAGATGAAATTTGTTGTACTTCCACTGTCCAGCAAGACTCGTGCTGTATGGTGGTTACCGTCAGCGCCGGTCACCCTCACGAGCGCTGTAGAAAGCAAAATTGCTCGAGATGTAAATGATTGACTAGCTGATAACGCAGTGTTGTTTGTACTAGGAATGACATTGTCACTATCGATGTGTAATAGAGTGTTGTGTTTTTGACGACAATATTTACAATTACCTAATTTGCATTTGGAAACATCATGACCTGGACGAAGACAATTCATGCACACATTTGAACCCTGAGCCTTTTTAATACGAGCCTGCACTGAAAGACCTTTAAACTGCTCGCATGCAAAAACAAAATGGTCCTGACGACACATGGGACATGACAAAGGTTTTAATGTTTTCTCATTTACCACAGCACTGCCTTTTGGTTTGATCGCAGGTGTGGAAGGCTCACTCTTTGCTGTTGCGATAGGCTTAGACTCCTCCAGTGTCTCTAGCAAGTCAGCCCTACTACTGATGAAGTTAGTGAATGCAGATAATGTTGGTGGTTCTGAAAAAGTGTTTCTGTGCTCTTCCCACTGACGATTTGTAACGTGGTCGAGCTTACTGGTCATTATGTAAATAATAAGTAAGTACATCAACAAATGCGTTTTGAACTGGTTGATCAAGTGTTGCCAAAGCTCTAAGATTTTTATTTACTGTGTCAATTATGTAACGTAGTGACTTACTTGACTCTCTTTCTATTGGTTGAATATTAAAGAGCGCTTGCACATGATTGTTGACAAGCAATCTTTTGTTGTCATACCTGTCACAGAGTAACTTCCAGGCAGCGTCGTAGTTTTCTGACCTGAAGTCAAGATTATCAACAACAAGAGAAGCACTACCCTTTAAGGAAGCACGCAGATAGTGTAATTTGTTGATTTTATCTAAGTGTTTGTTGTTATGTACTATAGAAACAAAGGTATCCCTAAATTCCAGCCAATCATGATATCTGCCTGAAAACTTGGGTAAGTCAATTTTGGGTAAACGAATTGAATTGTGTTTGTGTGTACTAGTAATACAAGAGTCCACCTCAGCTGCGGAGTCCTCCTTAAGAAGCCTGCGTGCGTCGCTGACCAGCTGGCGTGCAGAAGCCACCAAACCGTAGTACAGCCTCTCGAACTCCTCGCGTTCCGCATATTGCTCGCTGGGGTCGTCCACCAACGCCTCCAATTCATTCTGTAACGTATCATATTTCTCATATAAACTTTCGAATATATTAAGACGATATTCGACTTCGATGACTTGTACCTCACTCAACTTTTCACAAGACTTAGAAACATGTAAATAAGAAGTAAATTGCGTAAGCTTGGCCTTAATTGAAGCTCGCTTCTTAATATAACTTTTCATTTCAGCCATGACAATGAAAATTTAGCAGTAGCAGCAAGAAAGAAAAGATAAACGAATTAGATATTATTATTTAATGAAGTTACTGCCAATAAACTATTAGCAATAAGTTGCGAATTGGGCACGAGAGCTATAAGCAGTAAGAAATGAGATTGCTATTATAAAACGCTAGGCGTTTCCGATCGAATCTGCTGAGTAACGTTAAAGGTGAGCGTCCATTGGTCCGCGCCGGCCGCACCGCACGCACGGCACGCAACGGATTTTGGTTTGCTCTGTATGAATTTATATAGCACTGCGTCCACTATCGCTACCGGCCGCACCGAACGCCGGATATATGAGCAAAAAAGGCGATGCGTGCCGGTGACGTCATAAGGAATGCCGGTGACGTCACCGGCACGGAACGCATTTTTGAACTCATCGTATCTGTCAGTGTCATCCTACTGATTCTAGGGATTGACGAAGCATAACATTTACAATGTTTTATTATCTAGACTAGTCCTTATATGCATAAAGACTAGTCTATACAACATTAGTTTTTGTTTATACTAAACCCGAAAAGGGGTCATTCTACTCATCATTTTGAACAATTTTTTCTACGGGACCAACCTTGAAATCGTGAAACAAAAATCTGCTGTTCAGTACATTTATCTACATCAAACTCGTCAAAGTCAGCTGTTCAGTACATTTTGACGAGTTTGATGTAGATAAATGTACTGAACAGCAGATTTTTTTTTTCAATGATGAGTACAATGACCCCTTTTCGGGTTTAGTATAAACAAAAACTAATGTTGTATAAACAAATTAAAAACAAAATTGAGTTTCTAGTTTCTGACTGCATTTCTGTTGTGCTTTATTATCAAAATTAAAAAATAATAATAATGTTTAGACTCGTGCTCATAGACATGAGCGGCACGCGTCAACGGCAGAGGCAACTGCCATAGACTATACACTAATATCTGGAATAGTAAATACCGGTCTGGTATGTAAATTACGTGAAAAATAGATGGCACTGATACCAACTAGACAATTAATTCTATTATCCGCTAGATGGCAGTATACTTAATTGCAAATGGATATAGGTATTAGGTAGGTGCCATGTATTTATTTGTATTTAGGTAGGAATTTATTTTAAATAAAAGAACAATTCCCTTAATAATATTTACTTCTTTTTATTTTTGTAAACACTACGTTTATGTGTACATACATTAAAATAGCGTTCTGCTTTGACTTTTACGTTATCCCCCGATCAAAATTGCTAATTTTCCAGATAAAATTCTGTTTACACCTGTGCACCAACTATGAATGATTCTTGTAATAACCCGATTAACAATAAAATCTAGCTTATTATTTTTATGCAACGTGCAGGTTAGAAGTCACAAATTGATTTAACCACTATTTTTCAATATTTTCTTTTTTTTTTTCACATCCAAAATAGCGTTTTTCTGCATGTTTTTAGTCTGCATGTAACCAACAATATCCAAATCGAGTACACAACCGCAGGTTGAGAAAGCGGGGTCAATCAGTAGGAAAGTATCACGAAGTCCAGGGACGGAAGCAGCCTATGGGTCAATCGGTGAACAAAGTATCAGGGTCGAAAACAGAGTTAACAGTAAAGCCAGGTCTCACAAAATCCAACAATCAATGCAAATCTCTCGAGAAATCCGAAAATAGTTATAAGCAGTAACGAACGAACGACAGCACGGAAACTTCAAAAAACTTTGAAATTTGAATTGTGTCAAGTGCCAATCTGTCATCTTGTTATTGCAAGTTATTATTATTAAAAGCTCCATCTATCAAGCAATAGTATACTTTTTATTAAAAGTTTTCAAAACGTGAACTGGATGTCGCCACCTTCCATACATTTAATATTTACTGTCAGATGTCTGATGGTTTCACCCCCCTGGCAACTGCAGTCATCTTTTGCGAACAAGCAACACTGATAATCTTCGTCAATCTCCATGACAACGCGCGACGTCTACTGACAACAACAAAAACACTCAGAATAAATAAAAATGGTGGACGCATGACACCGGCAAATCCGTTCCGGCCGGCCGGGGCGGACCAGGTGGACAGTGGACGCATGCCATCGGCAAATCCGTTCAATCCGTTGCGTGCCGTGCGGGCGGTGCGGCCGGCGCGGACCAGTGGACGCTCAGCTTAAGCCAACGATGCAATGTTTTTTTCGCTATAAAAACACATTAAATTCTATTCATTTAAATGGATTAATTGTAACTATGCTGATTGGATTGTAACAAATAATAATTCTGATTGAAATTGTAATAATAATAATTGAAATTATGTAGGTAATTGTGATTTAAAAATTAAACTAAAATATTGAAATTACTAGCTACTGTACATGGCATAGATAAAATAGACACTTTAGAAAACAAAAGAAATTAAATCTGTTTAAACTAGTTGATAGGCTGAAGATCATAAATTGACGGGATTACTAATTGAATTGTAACTACTATATGAGTTAATTGAAAATGAATTTGAATAGGTAAAATGATTAGGAAAAATGTTGGAACAAAGGAATTGGAACGTTCTCACGGTTTTATGCTGTCAACCTCTGATGATGAGCTGATGAACTGTGCCTCCGATGAGTAGGTATATTCTGGAATCTTCCCGATGCCAGCGACGAAAGTTGACGTATGACTTCGAAGTATTCTTGTCCCGACGCCCCGAAGATCTTTTCTTGCGCCGCCCGTTGGTGTGAACTCGATGAAGACGACCGTTGCCGTATCGACGTTCACAATGCCCAAATGCAAGCGATGACACGTAGAAAATGAAGACCTCTTGCGGAACTTGAACCCGAATATGAAGTCCTTTGTTCTCCAACCGACTGACCGTTGTTTTTTTTGAAATTTGAAAAATTTCCGTTTTTTCTTGCTTGGTTCAAATGTCTAATAGTTGAAGGACCAATATTCGCGACGATAGGTCTTTGTGCAGGAAATGAAAGCTGTAGCGGACTATATACACGTATAATGGTTTAAAATGGATAACAACGGTGTCGACTAGAGGCAAACAAGCAAATAAGTAATGAGTGCTAAGAAAATGCGTAAGCGCAGCTGTGCGTGGAGGCGTGCGACAGCTGACTGGTGAGACGCGCGGGGCCGCGCTGCAGCCGCTCGCCCGGCTGCCTCGCCGCTGCCCTGCACCCCTCGTTCACTGCCGCCAGCGCGCGGCGATGTTGAGAAGAGCGTTCTCAACAGTTAGCTTATTGCCAACATTAAAACAGCCAGTGTCATAGTAACCATGGTAACCATAATAGCATCCAAACGGGTGCTTTAATGTTGTACTGAATTTCATAATGCAACTCGTTTTCAAAAAAAGAACATTGTAATGCACGCGCGTTTCACTACAACAGCGCCGTAATTTAAAAAAAGAACTTATTCGAATTGACGTCGTATTAGTATTAGTATTGCAAAAAACTGTTTCAGAACCTTTTATACAGGATTGATAACATGGATGTAGATAAAGTCTTGTATGCAACTGTACATAATTAGGTATTAAAACACTCATGTGATACTATTATCACACTCGGCTTCGCCTCGTGTAATGTTTTAATAGCCCTTATTATACGTCAGTTGCATAAATAACTATTAAAGGAGGCCCTTTTGAAAATAATTTGAATTTTATTTTTTTCAACTGTCCTTGTAAGCGTTCTATAAAAGTGGAGTTCATATTGCGGTGGAAGAAAGAAACACATCAAGCATCATAGCTTATCTTGTGGGCAGTCGTAAAAAGTTCCGTGATGGGCTATGTTATGACGCTGTCAACCAACTCCTTGCGAAGGTACTCATTCTACTTACCAAATGGAACATGTGCGAAATATTTCATACATAGAAACAAAAACCTCCCAAGAGCCAGTTGGTCTCCCATACTAAGGGTTCCGTACCACCATACAATATATTTTAATATTACATTTTTTTTGGGATTTCTTGAAAACATGTGCCATTTGCTAAATGGTTTCCCTATAATTTGGGAAATAATATTGTATGGGTAGGATATCATAATTATTTTGTATAATCGAATGGGGAAATTTTAAATCGTAGGTTATGGCAAAAAGTAGAAGTATGCCTTCCTGTGTAGTGAAAATTTGTAAAAACAATAGCAAATCACATAAAAAGTCTCACGAGCCTCAATAAACGAACGTAGTGACATTAAGGGCCCTCGCTCACGGCGACTTTTTGTAGCGATGCTGTCGCGTGTTTGCATCGATACAGTCGCGATGCGGTGCTATCTGTTTGCCCTCGCCTACACCACGATTCGATTCGCGTAGTGACGCTGTCGCATCACTACAAAAAGTCGCCGTGAGTGAGGGACCTTAAGTGTGAAGGCCACACTTTAATGTCACTGCGTTCGTTTATTGAGGCTTTTTGTTCCAATTAACATAGAGGTCATAGTTTATTTAATTAAGAAATTTTGTTACTTCAAGTATGCAGTAAGTACTTACAAGTGAAAAGTGATTCCGTGAGACTTTATGTGATTTGCTATTGTTTTTACAAATTTTCACTAAGGCATAATTCAATTTTTTTTAACCCTCGTAACTAGACGACGACTCGTCACGTACTAAGAGCGGTGAACATGGTTTTAGTCATAGAAATACTTTCTTCTTTCTATGGTTTTAGTTGTATGTGTGTGCGTGAGCGTGTATTTTACTAGCAGGAGCACGGTTTCGTGGCTTCACTTTTGATTTTCGCGGCGTTCCATCTTCCTTTTTTTATTGATCTGAGCTTTATTAATAATACCTACCTACTTATAGATTATGAAACGGTTCAAGTTCAGAATTATTAATTATTGCACTTATTTATGTCATTTTCTTTTGTTTCAGATTACGTTATAGGAAGACTACGAGTGCCACCATATACCAAGTGTTCTTTACTAAAAATTTAAGATTAGGTAAGTGTTTTTTAACAATTTTGAAATTATTAGTATCATTTTATAATTTTTTTCATTTCATTTAAATACATATCATTTAATTTTTTAAATATTTTCATAAACATATAAGTTTTTAAACTGTCATGGACACTAACATTATTACGAACACCAACGGGATATTTAACAAGTTTACTGTTAGATCCGAGTTACCGATATTTCGGTACTTGAAAAAATATAAAAAATAATAGCCCACCGGTATCGGGAACAGGGTCCAAGCTATCGGTGGTCAGGGCTGCTGAGAGAGGAACCTACTAACGATACGCGCCGTGTCCAGAAGAACCGCTTTCTGGATCAAGCCCCTGATACAGCCGTCTAACGAGAGCCTCCTCAGGAGTTGATCGAGGCTCTTGGCTATTATGCCATTGGCAGTCACGACTATCAGCACAACGATTGCTGTATCCACAATTCCACATCCCACATGTCATTTTATTAGTTATTATTATTCTACTTCTAACTATTAATACTTAGAAGTAGAATAGAATTCCTCAAAATTTTTTGAGAAACTATTGCATTTTGCCGGGATTAAAATTACCTATAAAATAGATAGAATATGTATACTCTTTATTATTTATGTACATCATAAAAATTACAGATTAATGTATGGAAATTTTACTTAGACCAAGAGCGACCTCTTAAAGACAACCTTGGATGGATTATGAGAGAAGGAGAGACAGTACTGCAGGTGTCAGTGGTGTACCATTTACATATACAATACATACAGACACAAAACATATACTTATCTTTGTATATCTATATATAGGTATAAAAGAAAGTCGTGTTAGTTACACTATTTATAACTCAAGAACAGCTAAGCCGATTTGGCTGAAAATTGGTGGGGAGGTAGCTTAGAACCAGGAGACGGATATAGGACACTTAAAAAAAACGGATAAAACGTGGTATAACAACGGCTGGACCGATTTAGATGTAAAATTTTGTGTGTAAATTTGAACGGGTTCCTGGATGGTTTGGAAACACAATTGGACCCGGTAGGTGGCGCTGCAGTCGGGTTCTAGGATCGTACAGACAGGACAACGTCTGTCGGGACCGCTAGTAATATACAGGGTGGAATTTTGTAATGCCACCTGAAGGGAAAGTACTCTTAACCCCTCAAGTGTCTGAGTTTGGCTGATTTTAGACCCAAAACCCCCGCGAGTGGGGAGGGTTGGGGGTTAGTTGCGAACCCCATAGGTTCACAACTACTGATAATGATATGTTTTCCATCGGATGATGTTTTTTTACGTTTATATTTACGTGATCTAAGCCTATATACCTATTATGTAAAGTTTTGTCCTTTTGCACACTTGGGGTGCATTTGACACGCGGGGGGGGAGGGGAGGTTAGCTGCGAACTCCATAAGTTCACAACTAATGATTTGATTGGTTTTCCATCGGATGATGTTTTTGTACATTTATATATATGTGATATAAGCTTATGTACCGAACAAAAAAACGGTTTTTCTTATGCACACATGGGGTGCATTCGACACTTGAGGGGTTAATACTGTAGATAGAAAATTTTACTCAAAGAAAACATTCCTTAATTTTTGAATAGAAAGAAAACTGCATTCAAAGATTTTCAAAAATTCGCTTGAAATTTAAGATTTAAAAAATATTAAAAAATTAAAATTGAAGATTTCATGGTTTTCCTATCATTTAATTTATCAAGTTTGTTAGAGAGATTTCATCCTTATTTGATCCTAACGATCAATGCAATAAAAGTACAGGGTGTAATTTTTACAGATTTTAGTCGGTTCGATTACCGGGTGTGGCAAACGAATTTTCGAAAATCTTTGAATGTAGTTTTCTTTATATTAAAAAATAAAGGAATGTTTTCTTTGAGTCAAATTTTCTATCTACAGTATTAAGAGTACTTTCCCTTCAGGTGGCATTACAAAATTCCACTCTGTATAATACAATAATAATCGTGAAACAAGAGCAAAGAACATAAAATGGTGTTAAGGATAAAGATAAATTTATTTGCTCAAACATGTGTACACATACAAGAATAAAAACGTGCATGCAGGATAACAATAAAAACAGTAGGTTCAGACATGTTTGCCACTTAATATGGCGTGCAAATATAAATAATTTATGTTTGTTAATAATTTAAGTAATAGAGACAATATCATTAATTTACCTTGAATTTAGCATACAGTAACGAAATTATATCATAAATGTCAACAGTAAATAAAAATAATTAATAAAATCTATGTCAAAATAAATGGTTCTGTCAGAAATTCCTTAATATTATAATATGCTTTGTCAGTTAGAAATGACTTAAGTTGTTTCTTCAATTGTACATTATTAAGCTCCCTCTCCAACTTTTCGGTAACTTATTATAAATAATTGGAGCCATGCAGAAAACACTCTTGCGCATAAGTGCAGTCCTACTACTGTGCAGACAGAGCTGACTTTGATCACGCCTGTTTCTGGGAAATTTATCTGCCATTCGCGAATATAAAATACTATTATTTCTAACGAACATTACTGATTCAAGAATATAAAGCGAAGCTAATGTCAATATTTTGTAGCGTATGAAATAGGGCTTACAACTATCTGTAATCTTCAACTGAAACATGCCTCTGAGGCATCTCTTTTGTGCTTTAAATACAATTTCTTTGTTAGTTGAGTTACCCCAAAATATAACACCGTATCTGAGAACAGATTCAGTTAGCCCGTAGTAAGCTGTAAGTAACGCATCTATGTTAACAGTGCGTGACAGGATGTACAAGGCGTATGCACTACTACTTATCCTTTTAGTCAGGGCCTCTACATGCGCTTTCCAATTTAAGTTGCGATCTATTGTAAGTCCTAGAAATTTAGTTGTATTAACTGTGTCAATTGTAATGTCATTGTATGTTATGTCAAAATTGGAAAGAGTCAATGCGCGCTGGCTGAAATGCATGATTACAGTCTTTTTTAAATTTATTTTTAAATTATTATTGTCCAACCATTCTATAGTTTCTTTTGATGTATTATTTATGTCATCTTTATACAAGTCCCTTTGATTACAAGGTATAGTGATTGTACTGTCATCCGCAAATAGAGTCATAGGATGTTTGATTGCCATTGGAAAGTCATTAACATAAAGTGTAAAAAGCGGTTAAGGAGACAGATAGATTTTTTTTCTATCTTAAATTCTAATCTTCATCCGCCAGATGGCGCCACTAGGTGAATACTTACTTTAGAATTGATCCGTGTATAAAGTTGATTAAAAATATAATTACCACGAGATACTACTTATATCTGCGATAAAAGTGAAGCTATAAAGACAATAACGAAGTGAAAGTGTTATCCAAAACATTAGTGCCGTAATACAGTTATAAAATGTTATTGTGTCCAAAAAAACTCAAGTGACCACAACAGTTTAAATCAAAGACCTCTACTTAATTCTAACAGTGAATCATAAAAACTATTCGCCGTGATAACCAACACAGTGATCCAAAAACAGTGAAAACAATAAATAAAGTGTTAACATCTTGTGCAAAAATTTGTGAAGCAATGCACCCGTCATTCTTACCTTCACAAAAATTTACGGAATGTCAGTCATAATGAGTCAACAAGTGTAACGGCTTTCAATTTAAATTTTGTTGCGCCAGTAAGATAAGACCGCCAATTTCACCGTCTTTACTAACGTTCGCATAGCGAGAACAGCGACCGCTGTGGGTCAGTGAACAGTGTATGTCGAGAGTTCGAATCCAGCCAAGTGTTTCTCTTTTTGAATGTTAATAATTTGTCATCTATGATGGCAAGTAAAAATAACTGTGTTGATGGCATAAGAACGGCCGGAAAATCGAGTCCTACTACGACAAATGTAACATACGCAAATAATATAACGTTTAGAAATAAATCTAAGCGAGTTACTTCTAAAAATGATTCATTGGAGGTAGCAGCTGAATTAACAGAAAAAGATGAGTACGCATCACTTACTTCGACACCCTCAATTAATGATCTTAACCAAAGCTATCCTGACTTGTACTTTAGACCTAATGACGATGTGAGAGAATTAAGAAATAGAATAAGCCAACTCGAGGAAAAGTTGGAAATCGCAGATACAGAAATAGAGAATTTACTGTTAGAAAATAGTTCTCAACTTAAACAAATCACTGACTACAAACTAAAAATTGACAAATTGACACACATATGTACAAGCACAAAACGAAAGACATCCTCTGCCAAAATGAAGCGAAAAAATCTTATTAGAACAAGGCTAAACTTTAAAAATGCTGTGCAAAGTCCTGATGAAGAAACCGAAAACAGAGTGCCGTCTTTAGTTTCAAATATGATTGAAGAAGATCCTAATGTTGTCTACTATGAACCACCATTGCAGGTTACCACAGATCACCACTGCACCACTGAACAAAGAGACACATTAGACACGAAGTCTCCATACGATTCCAATTATAAAGAAAACAACTCGTATAAATTATGTATAATTAGTGATAATAATGTAAATAACATACTAGGTATTGCCGAAACTACTTTTCCAAAAGCAAAAATTTGCCACTATTGTATGCCGAAGGCAGGTATTGTGGAACTTTTAGAAACAATAGAAAAAAAACTTGTAAATTACAGCTTATATGACTATTGTATTATTCTTTTAGGTGAAAAAGATTTCTTAGTCTCAAACCAGTATGATGAATTAGTAAATCACATAAAAAATAAACTTGAGAATATAAAGCATACTAATGTTATCTTGTGTTCTCCTAACTTCAAGCTTAAATGGAATGTTAATTTATTTAATACCAGAATAGAAGCTTTCAATCGACTTCTATATCTTAGCAACCAGACGTTTAAATATACTTATACGTTTGATACTAATAAGCATCTGGAATATACACACGAAATGTTTTCGAAATACACAGGCAAAGTAAAAAATAAAGCTATAGTTAATGTTTTCCGTGACTTAAAAAATTACATAAAGCTGCTCCAATATGCAGATAACAATTCAAATGTGATACACAGTCATGAACGTAGTGAAATAAGTCACTTAAAAGCTGGTACCATACCTTATTACTTTAAAAAAATCGTAAATAAAGCTAAGACTGACAAATGCGGCGATGAGACTCAACCAAATTCAACGCTTTTCTTAGTAACACAGCCTGTACCAACACCGAATTTTTTTCGTGAATAATAATGTATCCAATGACCTTATCAATCTAAACATATTTCATCAGAATGTTTGTGGAATTAATAACAAGAAGACTGAATTAGAAGTTTATGTACAGACCCTAGATAAAAAGCTAGACTATATATGTTTAAGCGAGCATTTTCTGAATGAAAACACAGCAATTTTATTTAATATAGATAATTACAAACTAGTCTCATACAATACCAGGAAAATTAAAAAGAGAGGAGGTAGTTTGATATTAGGACATGTGGATAGGCATACGGAAATTATCGACGCAATAAATAAGTTATATAAAGTAGAATGTTTTGAAATATGTGGTGTAAAAGATGTTTCCACTGGATTGTATATTTGCTGTTGTTATCGAAATCCTGTAGACAATAATTTTGATATATTTTTAGAAAAATTGGAGAAGTTACTCGATTACTTATTCAATAAGAAGTCTATAATATGTGGAGATTTTAATGTTGACCTACTAGTGGACAGTAAGAAGCGCATGGAATTTCTCAGTTTGTTAAGGTGCTATAATTTCAATCACCAAATCGATTCTGCTACTTTCATTCGTAACAGTTGTAATTCGTGTATTGATAACATAATTACCAATTTGCCCGATTCGTGTATTCTGGGATGTGCAGTAGATCACAATGGTTTGGCTGATGGCCATGGAGGTATTTTTGCAGATATTCGCCTAGATAATGTTAGCAATTTAACGCGAAATAATCCAACTATCGTCACAAATAAAAGAGTTTTTAATAGTAAAAACAGTGCCCAATTTGTACAGGGTATTTGTGAAAAAGATTGGAGTTGCATGGGTATAAATACATTTCTCAAAACATTTCAAAAAGTATTCCAAAATAGCTATAGAAAAAAAGATCATAAAATATGCCTCAAGAAAAATAGACAGTTAAAGTGGATCACCAAAGGAATTCGAACATCAAGTAAAATGAAACGGTTCTTATGTGCACGTAATGGTAACAATCTTGATTCAAGTGTCTTAATATATAAGAATAAATATGTTAGACTGTATAGACAGATTGTGGTAAAGGCTAAAAAGCGTGCAATAATGGTGCAAATTAAAAGTTCCAAAAATCTAAGCAAAGAAGTGTGGAATGTAGTAAGAAAATGTACAAATAAGCAGAAAACGATACAACCGGAAATTCGTCTTAAAGTCAATGACCAAATTGTAGTGGATCCAGAAGCAATATCTGACATTTTAGCAAACCAGTTTAACTACAAATGTAACTCTAGTGCAGTGCAAAGAGACCAAAACACAGCATTTTTACAAGAGCATACAATAAGAATAAATGACGAAATGACAATTGCTTCTGTCACTCCAAATGAGGTCTTAACCATAGTCAAGAGTATGGAGAACAAGTATTCTTGTGGTTATGATGAGATCCCAATATCTGTAATTAAGGAACATATCTCCGTACTAGCTGAGCCTCTTTGTGATTTTTATAATAAATGTATTGAGGAATCTGTCTTCCCGGACCAACTTAAAGTAGCCAAAGTAATACCTGTCTACAAAAAAGGTAGTAAAACTGATCCTAAAAACTACAGGCCTATCTCCTTGCTACCAGTCCTGTCAAAAATATTTGAAAAGATCATAAAAAATCGACTTTTAGCTCACTTGCGTGTAAATAGAGTGTTAAACCAAAGACAGTTTGGTTATCAAAAAGGTGTTGGCACATCCGACGCCATATATACTTTACTTGATGACGTAATAGGAAAAATAAATAATAAAATGAGAGTAGCCGGAATTTTTCTTGACTTAAGTTCTGCGTTTGATACTATAGACCACGACTTACTTCTTACAAAAATGGCGCATTATGGTATAAGAGGTAAGGCCTTGAAATTATTTTCTTCATATCTCAAAAACAGGAAAATGTTCGTTGAAATTGACAAAATACAAGATGGCTCCAAAAAAGTTTACAAATCAGCAACAGTAATGATGACTACGGGCGTCCCGCAAGGATCTATATTGGGACCTGTTTTATTTATCCTATTTATTAATGACTTAATTAATTACATGAATACAATGCCATAGTAGCAGCAAATGACATTAATAAATTAACAGAGGCTGTAAATGTAGCATTACAAGCATTTCACGTGTGGTTCACTAGGAACAAATTGTTAATCAACACTGCAAAGACCAAAATACTATTATTTAGAACGACAGCCCGTAATAAGGATGATTTAAGGGTAGTTTTGAATGACGACAAAATTGTTCTCGTCAAGGAAGTTACATTCTTAGGTATACATATAGATGAACAGCTAAATTGGAAAACAGAATTAGATGCTATAAATGCATCAGTATGTTCCGCATGTTATGCTTTAAGAGCACTTAGAACAGAAATTAATATTGAGCATTTAAAGATGGTATATTTCGCGTTGGTAGAATCAAAAATTAGATATAGTATAATGTTTTGGGGAAAAAGTTATGACTATAATATCAAAAGAGCTTTTGTGTTACAAAAACGCGCAATGCGCACTTTAATCCGTATCCCGCAAAGAGAGAGTTGCCGTGAACATTTTAAAAATCTGAATATACTTACAGTGCCGAGCATTTATGTATTTGTACTTCTAAGTAACATGGCCAAATATATACATGAATACGAGACAGCAGATGAACGACAAATTAGAGAAGGCACACGTAGACAAGACATTACACGTTACAAGGTACAGCCTAGTTTGAATATTGTGAGGCACTGTCCCAGATATCAATCGGTTTTATTATTTAATAAGTTGCCTCTAGATATAAAAAGCGCTATCTACTCAAGCTCTTTTAAAAGGCAACTTAAAAGTTTCTTATTGAATAAGTGTCTTTATGCTGTTGAAGATCTATAGTGAAATTCCTATATTTATGCATTATTGTAATATTATTGTCTTTATTTTTATTTTTTTATTTTCTCTAATGTAATTTAATTGTCTTTTTTTTTTCAAACCATGTAATTTCAGATACAATTTATTGTTAATGAACAAATGACTTATGACTTATGACTTAATCCAAATCTATTGAGCCGTTTAAACATTGTTCAGTAACAAACATTTTCAATAATAAAAGTAGTTACCTGTCTAAAGACTTCTACTCTAATAACCGCAATCTACTAAATGAACCCAAAGGCCTCTTGTTGTGGGAATAAAAAACAAAACTGGACAACAAAGGGAGTTAAGTTTAATGAGCTAAATCATTCCCGAAGAATCCGAGAAGTCTTTAAGTAATTTCTTAAAAGGTAAGTCGTAAATCACAGCGTTTAGTAATTTCTTTAAAACCAAAGAGTTTTACAAGGTTTTTTTTGGACGACTTAACGGTCCAAAAGTTTTAAGCTAGCCTTTTGGTTAAAAAAGTAATAAATATGATGATTATATACAGCGTGTAAACAGTGGCAATATTTTAAGGGGTCATTTTACTCATCATTATGAACAACTTTTATTAGGGGACCAAACCTGAAATCGCGAAAAAAAAATGAGCAGCTCCCTACATTTTGACGAATTATGCGAACATAAATGTACCGAACAGCTGATTTTCTTTATTATAATGATCTTATTTTCTTCTTTCCACCAAAATAATGTAGAAAATCTACCAAAATATGATATTTTTCTAACAAATCCTTCATTTTATTTTATTCCCTTCGTATTTTCGTAACTGGGTCAATTCCTAGATCCTGAACGATCAAAATGTCTCATAAAGATAAACTCGTACACATCACTGATATCCCTACAAACCGACGGATCTATCGCCTGCCACTCGCCCATTTAGCACCTACATGTACCCAACCAACGAAGGAAAATAGACCTTATCATGCAGAAATAAAATGCATTTTGTGTCGTATAGTTTAGAGTAGTTGAGCTGTTTTAGAGTTTGATAGGGTAGCCATGTTTTAAGATAGTGTTCGGGATTTATGTAAGTTAGGGTGATGTTATGGATAAAAATTTTACTACTTACATCAAAAAAGAGTTTAGTTTTGCGACCCAAATACAGACAACATAGGTGTTTTCAGTAAATAACATAATATTTTAAAATGTAAAAACTTAACCTACGTCTAAACCATATGGTATTAGCTGACCCGACAGACGTTGTCCTGTCCCAATTTTAATATTCCCATATAAATCCACTTTCAGTTTTCCAGAATTTTCCAATTTTCCCGGCAACTTTTCCAATTTTTCTCATCGTTTAAACCTTCCCTGGACTACGTCAAACATTTCAAAACCAAAATCAGCTAAATCGGCCGAGCCGTTCTTGAGTTATAAAATTACAACGAAAAGTGGCATTGATTTTTATAGATATAGATTCTGATCGATTTGAGACTTACGAGTTGTAGGTCGTAGGTTCGAACCCCGACAGGCGCTTTACTTTATGTAAATTATTTCATCACCACAGCTCTCAAAACGGTGAAGGAAAACATCGTGAGGAAACCGGCATGTCCTAGAACTAAAAATTCGAAGACATGTGACATCTACCAACCCGCACTGGCCCGCGTGGTGGATTACAGCCCACTCCCTCTCACCGAGAGGAGGCCTGTGTCCCAGTAGTGGAAAAATTATTTGATTTTAGATTCTTTGATACTCATTAGCTTTGATATTGATTTTTTAAAATTTACTAAATCAGATTTTCGCTCTAAACACAGCCAAATCCCGGTTATAATAAAAACTTTTTTTATAAAAAAAAACTCGACTTCCAAAAAAAAAACACTAGAAAGTAAAACATAATCTTTAATTTCGAAAGTCGGTCTTTGGTTTTGTAATTTCGTTTTTGGCCCCAGACTTCCGAAATTAATGTTATTTTTCACTTTGTAGTGTTTTTTTTTTTGGAAGTCAGTTTTTATTTTTTGTAAAAAGTTTTTATTTTTTACTTTTTAGTTGTGGTAATAAACCACCTGTAAAATAAATTAGAACATAATCTACATAAAAAGTGGGAAAAAATACGTATAAATTGAAGCTAACTCAAAAACTACCCAAACAAAGTTAATAAATTTTACATGGAACCAATTTTGAGGTATACTCTCCCGAATAAAATAAGAATCTTTCTAATCGGACAACTCTACAAAAAGTTATGCGTGGTCATTCATAAAAAAAAATATATATATATATAGGTACGTGTTGACTTGAGAACCTCCTCTTTTTTTTCGACGGTTAAAAAAAGCCTCACTTCACAAGACCAATCAAACGTAAGAACATCATAACTAAAGAAAATTCCCCGAATGATCCTCACATCTGGAGCCCCTACATAAGGGCAGAAATAACACAGATTACGAGGGCTATAAACATTTATAAATTCCGGACGGAATCACCGTTATCTGTATTTGTGGAGGTTTTATATCAAACGCTGGGAAATAGCCCGTTTTTGCTTGCCACTAATAATTTTATGACTATGCCTTATAGGTTTCGTTGATAAATAACTAAATAGATTATCCAATCATGCAAATAAATATAATTTAAAAGCTCCCACAAGTATTTTAAGGGGTTATAGGACCTAAAGCGCGCGGTCACTGTCGGACTGTATAGAAAAGAAAGAGAATCGCGCAATTATTTATTTACAAAAAATCTATTTGATTGGACTAAAAAATAAAATACTATTACGTTGAATTATTCTGATAACTAATCAGAATGTATGGTTGGTTTTTGTTGTATGGTTTTTAATAGTTAAGAAATTAGCTGTATCTTCGTGATTTTTTTTTATTAAATAAGTTGTATTGTTTTCAACACACTATCTATCTATCATTTAGATCCTGAAGAATATCATATTATATTTTTCTGATTTTATTTACTGCAGCAGATCATATACTTTTATGCATTACAAAACTTGCTTTTAGCACAGATTAATACAGATGGGACACTCCGCAGTTTAGGTATGAAGCTACAAGTACGCGGCGAGCCCCGTCCGCTGGGCTAATTCTAGGTCAGAAGGTATAAGAGTTACGCGATAGAAAGAGAGGAAACTTGTAGATGAATATAAGTGTAAGTAAAAAAAAAAAAAAAGGTAATAAGCGTTGTGCGACCTGAATTGCACTTTATTGTGTCGTAGCAAGAGTCGCTTTTTAGGGTTCCGTACCGAAATAGTAAAAAAGGAACCCTTATGGTATGACTCAGTCTGTCTGTCTGTCTGTCTGTCACAGCTGGATATCTCAAGAACTACTAATGCTATCAAGTTGAAATTTAGAATAGTTTTAGATGACGTTTACTCAACTATTTTGCAAATAAGAAAGAAATAAAAATGTTTATGTTTTTTTTGCAACAGGGACTGAAAGGTGGTCTTAAAAATTCAAAGTGGGGCTACTAGGGCATGTGGGGTATCATATGAAAGAACGCTGTTTGCACATTCTCAAACATATTTTTTCTTTTTTTTAGCCCGCATAGTTTTCGACTTTTGATGAAAAATGTAAAAAAAATACCATTCCCCCCCCCCCCCTCCTTATCTCCGAAGTTTGCAAAGCGAAAAATCTGAAATTGTTATGTGTGATAGAAGTTTATGTAAAGATTACAGGAAAAATAAAATGATGTCCTTAAATAGCACAGTTTTTCAGAAATCATCAACAAAAATTACATATAAATGATGGTACGGAACCCTCGGTGCGCGAGTCCGACTCGCTCTTGACCCGTTTTTATTTAAATGATTTTGCGGAGTGTCCCATCTGTATTAATCTGTGCTTTTAGTTGCGTTTAGGTCCTGTATTCCCCTTAAGTGCAAAGGTTGTTTGTCAATACGTAAGTGCTACTAACAGCAATGCATAATGCAAAACGTTATTTAATTGTTTGAGAAAAAAATACTTTTTCTAGTAAGTTTTCACGCTACGATATAACTGTCTAGCCAACTTAAATTGCTAGCAATCAAGTATTAAAAACAAAAAACACTTTAGAAGAGTGCCTAAAATGAACAATAATTTTAATGAACTCAAATAAAATTTCACAAAATTTAACGAAATATGTAATAGGTACTTTAACGACAACATTTTAGAAACTTTAAATACTTATAAGAAATAATTGTACCGCAAAAAAAAACCGGTCTAGAGCGAGTCGGACTCACGCACTGAGGGTTCCGTTCCGATTTCTGAAAAAGTGTGCTATTTATAGATATCGTTTTATTTTTCCTGTAATCTTTACATAAACTTCTATCACATAGAATAATTTCAGATTTTTCTCTATGCAAACTTCGGTGATAAGGGTGGGAATGGTATTTTTTTCCACATTTTTCATTTCTCAAAGTCGAAAGGCCCGAAAAAAATGTTTGATAACGTGTAAACAGCGCTCTTTCATATGATACCCCACATGCCCTAGTAGCCCCACTTCAAATTTTTAAGAACCCCTTTCAGTCCCTGTTGCAAAAAAATACGTCATCTAAAACTGTTCCAAATTTCAAGTTGATAGCATTAGTAGTTCTTGAGATATGCCAACTGTGACAGACGGACAGACAGATAGACTGAGCGCACCATAGGGGTTTATTTTTACCATTTTGGTACGGAATTCTAAAACAATACCATTTAGCCGAAAAGTTTTCACAATGAATACCCACGTTCATAACAAAACTACGAGTAGGTAATTATCAATATGGGGTTAGCTACTCCCCAAAAGATTCTTACGTCATTGTAATACTTAAGTAAGTACAAGTTTTCTGTCATGAATTCTCCACGCGTGACTTAGGGCTCCACGCGTGACTTAGGGCTCCAATGAAAGGGCCAGAACAAGAGGAAATGGCCAGAAAGTTTAGCTGAAGATTCGACGAAACACGAACGTAATAAAGTTAGAGTTAGTTTATCGCGAGAACTTAATATTAAGGGCTGCTCTGATTCCTTGAAAATTAATGATGATGTTACTTATTTTATTTATATTTAAAGGTTTACCAAAAGCTTCTGTATAGGTACATTATAATTATAAGTATATGTAATATAATGTCCGAATAGCCACTACTTACCAAATAAAGAAAAAAATAATAAAAAAATTCAAGAATCTGAATTTGAATAAATTCAAAAATGGAACAGAATTTGTATGAAATTATCTGTTAAGAGGATAGGTACAGTAATACCCAAGTAATAAGGCGCGTCGTGAATCTTCGTTCGCACAGAAAAGAAAGTATGGCCCCGAAGATTAACGAAAATACTTAAAACTTACAATCAACCTTAGATCACTACTATAAGGTTCATAATACACTGCAGCTGTTAGTTCCGTCTAACTCGCAAGTATGGCGGCTGTCAAGCGGCGCACGCTAACATGGCGGTAGCTACCGACCAATAGCGGTACAGGAAAAAGCGTGGAGCGTGCCGATTGGTCAATAGCATTTCCCGCGCTTCGAAAATTCATCTTCTGCGTAGGTACATCGATAAGCCATATTAGTTGAGTACTACTGTACCTATTTACTAAAGAGTTAAGGGTTGAAAACGAATACAGTTTAGACCCATTGGGCAAATGGCAAATATAAATAAACTACCAATAAAAATGTCTTGAATTTGTGTATAAAATACGAAGGAACCTTTCCCCGACCTAATATTTTTGTTTTTGCGATTACAAACTTATATTTGCAGTTGGAGAATTTTACCGTGACGTATATGAATGTACTATGGGATAACATGTTTTTCAACCACAATGTTTAAGTTTGTTTTTGGGATAAATTCTTTTCAACTACAGAACCCTTCATTGTGCGTGGTGTGACACGCACTTGGCCTGTTTTTTTTCGTTTTGAGGTAGGTACGGAACCCTAAAAAAACAAAAAATATGAATATTTGCCTAACTCTGTATCCCAAACTCTTATATTGCCTGCTTTCTACTCAGACTTCACGTAGCAGGCAATATAAAAGCCCTACCCTATTGCATTTCATCGGATATAGCTTAATTGATACCTAGGGGAGGCTTTTTGTGTAACTTATGTTCTCCCGTAGGAACAGTAAGTAAACGCCGATAACATAGTGTTTGTAAGATGTATCGATGGAAAGAAGGTTTCCGACATCTTGGATTCAGGATGTTAGTAGATTGTACTTTCGTTCAATCCATCAACTTGGCCTAGAATGGTTTAGACAATAGTCCTTTCCAATACATTTGGCCTAAAAAGGTTTACTGCGAGGCATTATAACTACCTAGGCCTCTTTCAAGTGATTTTGTTTTGTTTGTAATACTTTATTATGTCCAAAAATTAATAAATATTATATGTTTCAACAATAAATCATTTAGAAAAAATTTGAGAAAACCAACTGAACTTAAAAACGTAGCATTTTCATTTTATTTTTATCTAAAAAATGCAAATTAAATCACATACTAACATAACACGAACAAGTTATCAAAAACACAACTCAGCCACAAACTCGTTATTTATTACAATAATACAATTTAATTTATAGCTCCAAAAGCCAATAAAAAACAAAACAATTGCTATTCCAAAACGAAAACAAACCATAAATAACAAAGTCGTTGCACAAAACGAAATGTCAAAGTAGTTTGCATACTAGTGTTGCCAATGACAAAGACAATACGTCGGGATGAAATGCGGGATATGAATTCCGCTCGGGACAGTTTTATTTGTCTTTCATGCTGATTTGATTTCTAAAAATATGCTCTTTGTGGATGCTTTATGTAGATTAGTCGTGTAAAAAATTGGAGTCATTGTAATAAAGTGCCAATGGTAGTTTAGAATTATTTATTCGCTGGTACAAAGCAGAATACAAATGCAGCCGTCTGCCTGGAACGTGGAATCACAAAAATAAAATAAATATTTCCTCTCTCATTTCACACGAACAAAACCGTATGCAAGCAATGACTACATGAAAACTTTCAAAATATTAAAATGGTGGGGCTATTATTAGCACAGTCCTAAAAATTGGGACGTCCCGTGTCCCGGTTTCACGGGACAACCAGAGCGTAACTACCCTCAAATATTAACACTGGCAGTAATCGAGTCGTGCACACCAAATAATATGGCGGCCTGTTGTTTTTTAACCGACTTTTCAAAAACAAAAAGGAGGAGGTTATCAATTCGTCGCGTATATTTTTTTTTTATGTATGTACACCGATTTCTCCGTCAATTGTAGACCGATTTTGTAAATTCTTTTCTTGTTTGAAAGGGTGTGCTCTCGAGGTGGTCCCATTGTCACCAAGTCAAAATCTGATGAGGGGATCCCATGGAAATCGAGGGAAACTTTATAGGCATACCTACAGCGATTTGGGTATTATACAGGGTGGCCGGAACATTGACGTCCAAAAATAAAATTTCGGTCCCTCGTATCGTGGGGTATTCGAATCACCCCCATGTATGTTCCGCGACTTTTCATAGTTTTCGAGTTATGAATTTTTTTCTGAATGTTTGAAAATTTTCGACCTGACCAACATAAAAAAATTCAAAAAAAAAAAGTAGAGGGTTTTATCGAGTTTCTTTTTTTGCAACTGAATTTTCATAAGTAGTACTTTTATGCATAAAATAATCAGCTTCGTAACTGTGATGAAAGTTATGAAAATGTTGATCTAAAGTGAAAAATTTACGTTCGGTAAATTATGACTCAAATTTTCAACTTTAAATTAAAAATCTTAACAGGTGACTTCATAATTCCTAAGTAGGCTTCAAGAATGCGCCAGACTCTCAGCTTTCATAATCATAAAAAAAATGAAGTACTTAATAGGGCTACTTTGTTTAAAATCGGCCTTCAAAGACAGCGAGGTGGAAAAATTCTTAAAATTACCCATCTGAGTAATTATTTTTTTTTGGCTATTTTCTCGTTCCTAAGGTTAATTAATGATAAGAATACTGAAAACTAACCAACAAATAGTTTCAGAGTTGGGTAAGAAAAGTTTTACGTAAAAAGTGGTTTTGAATAAAACACAGATGATAATGTGAAAAAAGTACTTAATTTATTTTTAACATTTACAAAAGGTTTTCAAAGTGGCCACCACCAGCAGCAATACACATTCTACACCTACGTAAGAAATTGTCTGGCAATCGTCTAAAAGCGTCTCTGTTCTCTCTCACAACACGTTCAGCTTCTGCAATCAACTGCCTCAGCTCTTGTTCACTTGAACAGTCTCGGGCGTATGCTATTTCCTTGTAATAGCCCCAAATAAAGAAATCGATGGGGTTGAGATCAGGTGAGCGTGGAGGCCACCTAATTGGTCCGCTGCGTCCGATCCATCTGTTGGGGTATGTTTCATCTAAGTAATTTCGGACCTGGGTTGCATAGTGACACGGGGCGCCGTCATTTTGCAACACCATGGTTCGTCTGAGTTCGAGATTCACATCTGCCAGCAACAATGGAAGTTCATTTTCCAAAAAGTTTTTGTATGTTTCTCCATCAAGTCTGGACGGCAGTTCAAACGGACCAATTAGTTCGCCATTGAGGATACCAGACCACAAGTTAACGCTGAAGCGATGTTGAAATGTCGAAGCTCTCACTTCGAGTGGATTTTCATTCGCCCACGTGTGGTAATTATGAATATTGAATATTCCGGATCGCTCAAATCGTGACTCATCTGACCATAAAACTTTATTGAAAAATCCAGGATCCTCTTGCTCTTTTCGTAACATGGTTTGGCAAAAATCAACGCGCAATTGGTGATCTGTAGGCAGTAAAGCTTGGACTCGTCGGATGTGGAACGCGTGGTATTCTTCATCGTGAAGAATGTCTTGGATAGAAGTCCTTGGGATGTTCAGAGCACGAGCCATACTTCTCGTACTCGTAGACGGATTTCGCTGAACTTCTTCCAGCACCATTTCTCTGCGATCCGGGTTAGCTCTAGGGATTCCTTCATGACTGCCGCGTCGACCAGGAATGCGGCCTGCCATCAAAGTGTTGTGCGTGTTAATAAAAACACGATGGTCGGGATATCGCTCAGGTTGCGGCCCACCACGACGTTGAAGTTGTTCGCGATACAGTCGCGCTGCTTCATGGCCGTTTCCTTGTGCAACTCCATAAAAATAATGCATTTCTGCATATTCACTTAACGTGTAACTCATTTTTTACACTTCCACGTAAAAAAAGTCCAAATCAGAATGCAAAACACAGTCCAATAAACGAGCAAAGTAGTCAAACAAGTAGGCAGCGGAGTCCGTGGGCAAAGCGAGTGTGGTAAAGACAAAATGGCGACACGCGTATAGCAGTAAACACAATGTGAGTACGACTGAGGTACTTGTTTTGCGTTGGCTTCGGTTGCGCGCCTTGCGTGAGAGAGATAGCAATAATTCGGTCTCTTTTCCTCTCGGTCCATTGTTATTGCAGGTAAAAGAGTTGCACCCTCGTTTACAACCCATAGTCCACGAGAACGGATCGCGCAAAATTCATTAAACTAACATTTAAAAAAATCTCCGAGTTTAAATCTTAGCTTTCCTGCAGTCATTTTTGGTTAGCAAACTAAATAACCTTAGGAGCGAGAAAATGGAAAAAAAAATGTATTAATCAGATAGCTAATTTTAAGAATTTTCCACCTCGCAGTCTTTGAAGGCCGATTAAGGCCAAAGTTAGCCCCATTAAGTCCTACGTTTTTTAATGATTATGAAAGCTGAGAGTCTGGCGCATTCTTGAAGCCTACTTGAGAACCATGAAGTCACCTGTTTAGATTTTTAATTTGAAGTTGAAAATTTTAAGTCATAATTTACCGAACGTAAATTTTTCACTTTAGATCAACATTTTCATAACTTTCATCACAGTTACGAAGCTGATTATTTTATGCATAAAAGTACTACTTATGAAAATTCAGTTGCAAAAAAAGAAACTCGATAAAACCCTCTACTTTTTTTTTAGAATTTTTTTAGGTTGGTCAGGTCGAAAATTTTCAAACATTCAGAAAAAAATTCATAACTCGAAAACTATGAAAAGTCGCGGAACATACATGGGGGTGATTCGAATACCCCACGATACGAGGGACCGAAATTTTATTTTTGGACGTCAATGTTCCGGCCACCCTGTATAAAGTTACTATAAAAACCGGCCAAGTGCGTGTTGGACCACTCACAATGAAGGGTTCCGTAGTTGAAAAGAATTTATCCCAAAAACAAACTTAACATTGAATATCAAAAAAAAAAAAATTTATGTCATAAAATTACAAATTCACAATTTTCGGACTTTTTCCTTTACTTGTGCTGGGAGACCTTGCTTTTTTCCAAATTTCATTATTCTAGGTCAACGGGAAGTACCTTATAGGTTTTGATTTACTTGCGACATTTGCGAGTATCAAAATGTGTCGCAAAATGGCCGTATTTTTTATTGAGTTGACTTCGCGGCTTGAGTTTTTTAGGACTTCAAGAGACCATAGACTTACGTAATTGATATTAATTTCAACTTAATAATAACTTACCTTTACGCGTTCCTGAGAAAAAGGGTCTTAACAGACTGACAATTTTGAAAATATTTTTTTATGTGATAGAATTACAAATGAATAATTTTGGAACTTTTTCCTTTATTTGTGTTGTGAGACCTTGCTTGTTGCCAAATTTCATGATTCCTAGGATGACGGGATCAAAAAATGTCACATAAATGGCCGTATTTTTTTATTGCGTTGACTAAGAAGTTTCATCTTTTTAGGACTCCAAGGGACCATAGACCTACGTCTTTGATATTAATTTCAGCTTGATACCTTTACGCGTTCCTAAGAAAAACGGTCTTGACAGACTGACAGACAGACAGACAGACGGACAAACAAGTGATCCTATAAGGGTTCCGTTTTTTCCTTTTGAGGTACGGAACGCTAAAAATGCTACAAAGTGAAAAATAACTTTAATTTCGGAAGTCGGTGGCAAAAAACTAAAATACATAGCCAAAGACACCGACTTCCGAAATTAAAGTTATTTTTCACTTTGTAGCATTTTTTTTTTGGAAGTCGGTTGTTTTTTTTTTTTGTAAAAAGTTTTTTTAATATTTTAAATAATACTAAGGAAGAATAAGTATTCTCTTTTCAAAAACGCTTTGTTTATCGCAACTCAATGAATGATCGGCTTTCGTGTGGCCATTGCTAATATTTGGTTTGATTAAAAAGGCCTTTTTAGACCTTTTCAGTAAAACAAATATGTATTTAAGAAATGCTGGGCGTAGACTAAGTTTCTTTTCAAATTACTTACCTACTTTTTAGGGTTCCGTACCAAAATGGTAAAGGAACCCTTATGGTGTCACTCTGTCTGTCTGTCACACACACAAACACACAGCTGGATATCTCAAGAACTACTAATGCTATCAACTTGAAATTTGGAACAGTTTTATATGACATCAACCCAACTATTTTGCAAATAAGAAAGAAATAATATTTATATTTTTTTTGTAACAGGTACTGAAAGGTGGTCTTAAAAATTCAAAGTGGGGCTACTAGGGCATGTGGGGTATCATATGTTGTTCAAGTGCTGTTTGCACACTCTTAAACATTTTTTTTTATATTGCATAGTTTTCGACTTTTGATGAAAAATGTAAAAAAAAATACCGTTCCCCTTATCTCCGAAGTTTGCAAAGATACAAATCTGAAATTATTCTATGTGATAGAAGTTTATGTAAAGATTCCAGGAAAAATAAAACAATGTCTCTTAATAGCACACTTTTTCAGAAATCGGAACGGAACCCTCGGTGCGCGAGTCCGTCTTGCTCTTGACCGGTTTTTTTTTCTCAGAGCATTTCTGAATAATCAGCAAGTAATGTGGAGGTTGGAATAGCACATAAAACTAAAATATTTGAGTATGTATAAATTAGGTACTGTGAGGGCTCGAACCTCACAGCGGGAGGCTAACTACTTTATAATAAAAGACAGTAGTGTACTGAAGAAATGGGGCTGAAGCCCGCTATATTAATATAAGAATCAAATTATAATTCACTCCCTAGGTCCTACGCGGAGCCCTAGCTATCCGCTATCTGTCAAATCTTATAAAAAAGCCACCATCACTTTTTTATAAGAGTATTCGATGTTTGAATGATCGGAATGTCAGCCAGCTATCCATACTATGGCTTGTACACAGCAAAACCTCTACAGTACCTAGTTTACACTGCTCTATATTGGAAATTATAAAATTATTAATTGAACCTAGATGTTTTTTGGAGAGGAAAGGTTTCAGGGAGTTCGTGACTGAATTCATTGACACATTTTGTTCAAAGCGATGCCTTTTCCGCTCTTTATAAATGTTTTTTACGCTTGTAATGTTTTGATGTAAACAAACCGTTTTTAATAAATTATTTCTAAGGCGGACTTTAGGTACTTACAATCAAAAGTTATTCAAGAAATATCAACAAGCCAAGTTATGAATAACCTTCGTTAAATTTAAGAAAAATTGCAGAAAAATAAAACAAACTCGTACCTTCTAATATTTTGGACCTTTCAGAATTTTTCACAGTTCATTAAAGTTATATAAAAAGATTTTCCAATTTGAACATCAAATACGTTTTTAGGTTTTTTCTTTCAACCTTTTTTTCATTCAGTCTTCAACGTCACAATATTAAAGTCTCTTGGTTCACTGAAAAGTAAAATTTACGTTTGATAAAACTTGCTTTATTTTTAACTGGCGTATTTGCCTAGGAAACTGTAAACTTAATTAAACTTAATTTTAAACTTAATTTTTATTTAAATTATTTTGGGGTTATAATTCCGTGACAAAGTATTTGCAGAGCCACTTTACATTTTCAAAGTTATATAGATCGGACTAACTTACCTAGTGACGTCCGATCCTTAATTATGTGAAGTGATCTCGTCCTCATTGTACACATGTAGTTTGTACCTCGTACACACTCGTCAATCACATTATTTAAAGATGAAAGCCTTCATCATAGAAAAAATACAAAAAAAAAAAAAAAAAAAAAAATCTGTGGTCCGTCCGCCGGCGCGCACTGTCCTGACATCTGTCAATCATTCTTTCAAAGCATAAGAAAGGGACTTCACGATGACCGATACGGGCATCGTATAGTCCCGGCATAGTGCATACAGCACAACACAACTTTTAGAGGGGGTTTAGATAAGGCAATCCATTACACATAAGTAGGTTGATTATCTGGGAAGGGCTGGGATACAATGAGGACGAGATCACTTCACATAATTAAGGATCGGACGTCACTAGGTAAGTTAGTCCGATCTATATAATTATGCTTCGTGATCTCGTCCTCATTGTACACATGTAGATGTTCAAAGAACAAAGTTGTGTTGGTAATAAGTTCAGCATATTGTATAATAGTTGAACATTGTAACTTAACATGTTATTCTAAGTTTTTTACTTACTCATTCATTATAAATGTATTTCTATCTATGAACCAATCTTCCAGTTACATTAACATAATTTAAAATTCTCTAAATGCTATTAGTTCCTGGAATTCTTATTCAGTCCTGAATCAACTAGTCTCATTAATAATCTAATATGGCACACATCAATTATCTACTTATAATCAGACATTTAACATTGACATTAAAATGTAACAACCACTGTGTATAGAGCACACAGCTTGTGCAAAAGCTCTAGCTTGCACAGGGATTACTAATTTTGTGTTCCAACCAGCAGCTTTTCTTATGACTTCAATGTTGATACCTCCTTCAGAGGTCTTTTAAGTTGAAGTAGAGGCATGTTTGTTTATGTGAATTTGGAAATATCTATTCCACTACTACTTAAATTTTGTTTCATCCATCTACTAATGGTTGCAGTAGAGGTGGCATGAAAAGGTTTTCTCATAGTTCTAATTAATGATTTACAATCTTTTCTTATACCTACTCTTAGTAAAATCTAGATAGGGAAAAAGGGGCTAGGATACATTCTCTTTAAGAAATGATAATATCAAATTGAGTTGAGATCTACCAGGTGAAGAAGTTTCAATTATTTCTGGAATCTTTATGTAAATGTTATCCTCATTATCAAATGTTATCAATACTAATGAGTGACAAGGTTTGAATTCTATGTGCTGTTAAAAGAGCTAAATGGTTACTTACAAATTTTTTGTTACTTATTGTAAACTAAGGTTTTAGTTAGGAAATAAATTAGATAACCCAACGATACTGGGGTCCCAAACTATTTCATACTTAGGGTTCTTTGGTCTTAATTTAAATATAAGAACCACCCCCTCTCACCGCCCCCCCCTCCAAAATCTTGACACTATCATATGAGCCAATGTGGGGGCCTAAAACTACAAAAATTGTTTACTATTATTATACAGCGCACTCATTAGGGCATTGAGTGAGCCATATGACAATCCCACAATAAAACTTAGTGGTCAAAAATAATATCACCATGGTGACTGAGCCTAGGAGGGGTCAATATCTTGATTCCTACAGAAGGGAATCTGCTGATTTAGAGTAGATTCATATTGTTTTCTTGTTTTGGAAGCTATTAATTAAAAGGATCAGACTTCCTCTTCTCAGGAAAGCGTTCTTGATAATAATATGGCGGCAATCGGTGTGAGACCGTGCATCTACAGATCATGTAAGTACCTGGGTCAGGTAGCCATGATGTGTCATTCTGACACTTAGTAGTGGAGCTGCTTGCAAACAGGGTCAATGCGGGGCTGACACAGTTTAACAACAAATGAGTTGTGGGCTGTATCACATCACTTCCATTCAATTTTTATTCTAGGTTGTCTAGGTTCTACATTTGCCATAGTGTTTTCTTTGGACTAATGTAAGATGCATAAACCCATATATTTTGTTTTTCCTCTCACCATTGCTACAATTAAAGTCTAGTTAAGCTATTTAGATAAGTAAAACAAGTACCACCCATCTTATGATGATATAGGCTATGACATTGTGATATCTATTCTAAGTAATTCCTCACAGTATCTGAGTTTGCTTGCAAATGTTTTGAGCCCTACAAACGCTTGAACACTGTTCAAGGTAATTTATACGGAACTTTCTATCATTAGCAGTCCAGTGCCCATGGCTTTTGATATCATTACATACCAGGCCCCAGCCAGTTTGAAAAGCATCAGAGAATATTTCTCAGACAAAGTCAAGTTGTTTAATCTTATTGTGATTTGTTGAAATGTGAAACAACCAATAACCTTTGCTAATAGATGATTTTGAATTTGATTCTAGTTTTGTTGAACTTGCAAATACCTAAATGATTTTGAATTTTAATTTGAATCTAGTTCTGGCCTTGTTATTTTCATTATTGTTTTTAAGGCCACCATATTTTACAGTTGGGCATGCTGTAACAAGAATACCTAATAATTACGCAAACTCTATTAATTGCATCTCATTTTTATGGAATAAAAGATAAACTATCTTTTTCTGAGCAAGTGAAATGGCAAACTGGACTGAATCTAACAAAAAACCTAGATACTGGCAGCACTGTCTGGGCTCTAGGACACACTTTTCAGTATTAATAATAAATCTTAGATTTTTTAACGCAGTTTGAGTAGTAGATACATTCTAACATTTTACATACTTGAATCGGCAAGACACAGAATATTGTCAAGATTATATGTGACAGAAAGTGACACTAATAACTTCAGGTGACAGCCACCTGGCTTCGTGATTTGTAAATACAAATATATACTGGAGATACCTCTAAGATATTTATTTTCCTATGGGTAATAAATAATATGCATTTATTATAATTATCTATTGTAGGCAAAGAGTATACTGTCCTTAAATCTACCAGTTTAGTTCAGTGTGTATACCTACTTATTGTATTTTTAATCTCAAAGTGCCATTTAATTTTGGGGAAAATTATAAAAAATTATTATTGACAGTAGAACATGTTTCTATGGCACCTAACTGTAAGAGATTATTAATAATAATAAAATAATAATAACCATTTTATTATCAGGCAACTAGCATACATAAAATACAAAACATTATCTAATTTTTTAGGAAATTTGTATGGATATATTAAGATTGCTTTCTTTTTGAATGAAGTTTTTATTCAGAAGTTTCAAAAGGAAACTCAGTGAAAGGTAGTTTATATTAGTCCTTGATTCACTCATGTATGATTGGATTACTAGTAATAATATTACATACTTCAGAAAAATACTGCAATCTACCATTGTGTATCTGAGCTAGTTACAGTTCGGTTCCAGTACCGTTTGATGTCATTGAATTTATCTTGAAGCCCGACCAGGTAATCAGATAATTAATATCTGTTTGTTCCATCCATTCTTTCATTTCCTTATTAAGGCTGGGTAGCATTAATGATCTCCGTGTGATGCAATGATCATGATAATGATGATGATATGATCTAGATGGCGTTGTGTGAAATGTCCAAGGATATTTATTTATTTATTTGTTTTTTATTTATTTATCATGATAAATGTCACAGTAGTATATCTGAGTCACTTAACGTTTTGATTTGATGCACTCCCTTGTGAGACTATTAAACTGTTAAGGACTTTGCCAGTGGATTTAATGGCAACAGCCATTGTAATCCGCTGCAGTTGATTCCACTTTCATTTACTGTTTCTGCCACTAAGATTACAGGTGTTTCATACTTCTTTTAAATGTTTTGCTTCTTAATTGCTATCTATAATTGGTGACCTGACCACCATGTGGCCAGACTGCCGTGCTGTTCCATAGGTAAGGTAGCCAACTGTACCACCCCCCTCTTCTCTGAGTAAATTGTCAATACTTGAAGGTAAGACTTTAGGTTGTGGTATAGATACCATTACAATCACAGCCTCCTTCTAGTTGTATTGTAGTAGAATTTAAGTATTAACATAGTATATTTAAGTTAGATTGTATACAACATCTAGAATTGTAAGTATTTTGGAATTTTAGAAAAACAACTGGAAGTTGTCTGATAAATAAATCAATTAAAATTGGCAGCATTGAGTCCGGCTGCGTCGGACTCGGTCAAGTGATACACAACTCCTTGAACGTGTTCGACTGTAGTGTATTCCACGGAAGCGGGCTTCATACTCATCTACAAAGAACAATTGAAGTTCAGTTCCAGACTGCATGCATCCACGGCTAACCTCTCGTGATAGCTCTAGGGACACAGCAGGGACGTGTTTTTAACACTGAACGTATTATACCATCGGCTAACCTCTCGTGAAAGCTCTTGTGGTGTCGTTCTTTTGTAAGTATACAGCATATTTAATGTTCTCATGGTTAACCTCTCGTGAAAACTCTTAGAGACTCCTAGGGGTCTAATAGCAGAGACGTGTTTTAACACTGAACGAATAGACCATCGAATAACCTCTCGTGAAAGCTCGTATGGTCGTTCTTTTGTAAGTATACGGCACAGATAATGTTCTCATGGTTAACCTCTCGTGAAAACTTTTAAGAGACTGCTAAGGATCCAACAGAGGCGTGTTTTTAACACTGAACGTATATACCATCGGCTAACCTCTCGTGAAAACTCATGTGGTGTCGTTCTTTATTAAGTATACGGCACAGTTAATGTTCTCATGGTTAACTTCTCGTAAGAACTGTTCACAGATTACTATATTAGTAGCTAGCTAGAACTGTTACAAGACTGTTAAGCATCCAGGATGGACGTGTTTTTAACACTGAAAGTATAGAGCATCGGCTCGTGTGATGTAGTTCTTTCGTAAGTATATGGCACAGTTAATTCTCATGGTTAACCTCTCGTGAAACCTAGAGAGAGACTGATGTGCATATTGCGGCATCCAAGGTAAATTATAGGAAAATGATTTAAAATAAAGGCAAATTGTTAGGTGTATCAAGAAACTTACTTGAGTTTCAAGACGACTCCGTTTTCGCTTTTCCACTCGATTTTCCAGATCTCGCAGACGTTCGTTCAGCTCCTCCATTTCCTTGTCTCGGATTCTTCGATATTTTTCCATTTCGTTAAAATTTTTCTTAAGTTTTTAACGAAAAACGTGATCAACGCGCGGCACAAAAAAGTACAATGATTGACAGATGTCAGGACAGTGCGCGCCGGCGGACGGACCACAGATTTTTTTTTTTTTTTTTTTTTTTGTATTTTTTCTATGATGAAGGCTTTCATCTTTAAATAATGTGATTGACGAGTGTGTACGAGGTACAAACTACATGTGTACAATGAGGACGAGATCACGAAGCATAATTGAATAATTATTATAATTACTTATATATATTTTGGGTAGGTTTAGAGAGAAAATACATTTGGCTCTAATCTGAGTCGTGATTTTAGAAATTATTCCCAATTATGGGGTGCATGCGATGCAGGCCCAGCCGTGAGCAATAGCAAACAATATATATTTTTGAAATGTGCTAATTAAGCCCCTTCATTTTTCATTTTACATAAAAAAAAAATATTTTTAGTTCATGACTTTGTCCTCTAGAGGGCGCCATTTTGAATTTAATGTGACGTCACATAGCTTATAACCAGCGGACGGCCAAGACGCTTCTAACGACACCTCATTTGCCAAATTATGATAAGTGGTTCAGAAGTTATAAGGGAATAGATGAACATACATACATACATACCGGTCAAAATCATAACCCTCTTTTTTGCTTCGCCGTAGTCGGGTAAAAATATCAGACCGTCAGGACTCAGAGGTTTCATCGTTTATCTCCGGAAAAATCGAACTCGGCCGAATTAAATGTGACTGATCCAATAAGGGAGTGACGGAATTAGTGCGTCAATCTATAATAATTTAGGTGGGAATATAAATCAATTTCTATTGGTCGATAATCACATTTCATTCGGCATATTTCGGTTTTTCCGAAGATAAACGACGTATTTTGGTTTTGTTGTTCCTTCGATATCACATAATTGGTAGCTAATCTAACTGACGTATCTGATTTTGACATTTTGAACTAAGCCGACCTAAATTGTATTTTTTACCCGACTGCGCCAGAAGGAGGGTTATGTTTTTCGAGAGTATGTATGTATGTATGTATAATTGTTTTGCACGCTCTGCGGCCTGAACGGCTCGATGGATTTTAGCTTGAGAGGTGTCGTTACATTCGTATTTACTGTGAGAGTGACACTGGGTATATAAAACTAAAAAAATCAAAATGGCGGATTTTTGGCGCCAAATTATGTCTTAAAAAATTTTTTTTTTCTCAAATGCTGTCGAGTGGGGTATCAAAATAAAGATTTTTAAAAGGTGATAACAAAAATATAAACAACTTATATTGTTAAAAGTACCTCGAAGTGACAAATCGTAAAAAACACGTACAATAAAAACGTCTGCGAAATCTTTCACATTTGTAAACTAAAAAGCTGGAAATAAAAACAGTAATTAAATAAATTTAAAAACCCGACTGCGGTAAAAGACTTAAGTTTTAAAAAAAACTGAAAAGCTAAAACCAAGCCTTCTTCTGCTTCCAAGTTTTGTTTAATTTAAAATGGGCTTGTTTGTAAACTGTAGATATATTGGTCTCGATTTTTGCATTATCATGGGGACCGTAAGGCACAGGTACAGATACGCCGATTAGACAGATCGATTCGACTTGGAAAATGTATCAAATTACTATAGTTAGGTCGGCTATCGGCTTAGTCCAAAATGTCAGATACGTCAGTTAGTTAAGGCCCAGGTTCCAAGCTTGGTTTAGCTCGGTGTGTAAGTGAAATGGCGTTATGGCTGTCTAGTTTGAGGCACGAGATAGAAGATTCTCACGCGCACCGGAATTATGTCGTAAAAGTGCAAATAAAATCGTATAAAATTAGAAATTAACTATTTAATAAAAAGTAATCCATCACTGGAAGCAGTTTGGAATTTGCCATTTCATGGTATATTTTTAATTATAATTATAATTGCTAATGAAGGGATAAACATTTTTCGATATTTTTCGTTTTCGATAGTGTTTTATAAGGGATACACAGCTTTTAAAGATTATTAGGAGGTATGTTTAAATATTTTTTGGTGCATTAAAGTATGTTTAATTATGTTTTGGCTTCCATCACTGTATGCAAAAAGGACTTGAAAATATCATATTTTTTTACATGTCAAAATTATTTACGGTTTATGAGATACCTACACAGCTTTAAAAAAACCACCTTTTTGATCGTTTTCAGGAAATCTGCGCCTTAAATTAGCGACGAATTGTGCTACCACTTGCCCTTCATAAAATTATCACATACATTTGCCGTTATGTTTATGGCAGATTTTAATGGATGAATCATGAAATTAGATATTAAAGCCAAACTGTCCTTAGTAATATATTTATGCTTGTAACTGTAGGTGCGCCCGGCTACAGATCTAGCTATAAATTCTAATTAAAATAAATTCCCAGTAGAAGCTGATCTCGCATTGTATAGGATTTCCTTACAATGAGAGGTAAACTGGAAATGTATAGCTTGATATGTAACCGTGTGTACAGCGTTGTTTTTTTGATATGACACGCAAAGTATCATGGAAGCGACATCAATTTGTTTCACAATATTTTCGTATGAATAGTAGTAAAAGTAATATCGTACACTACCTAATATGTCGACATAGTATGCGAAAATACAAGAATATATCATGTCTCATTACAATCGTCTACACGTTACGTAAAGCAATAAATTGTGTTTACTGATGCTGAAAACTTTTTGCTGAAAGAACATTGTCAGGAACTGATAAATGATCGTCTCGTTGAAATAAGTAACGATGTTATATTTTATAGGTTATGTAAGTTAATTACAGTTACGTAACGTGAATCATGTTTGTAGTTAATTATTTATTTTTTTGTCAGGAAGATCGACCAACCGATACAAACATGCAAACTTAGGTATTTGATGAATGAATGAATGAATGAATATGAATCTCCTTACCTAAGGTCGAACTTTTAATTAGACTTTCTTTCTTTCTTTTTTTTTTTCTTTCTTTCTTTTTTTTTCTTCTTTCTTTTTTTTTGACTTTCGTTGTAAAATCGGAACATTTTTTTAAACGAAATGACAGATAAGAAGTGTCATTACACTGCAGCTAATTAAAAGTCCCAGCATAGTGTCAAAAGTAGATATTTCTGATGCTAGATGAAACTAAATAATTTTCGATTTATTAATTTCAATGATCACTATTTTGAGACTTATCATCCTACTAGCTGCGCCCTACGGTTTCACCCTCGTAGACCGGTATAAAAAGTAGCCTATGTGTTAATCCAGGGTATAAGCTATCTACATACCAAATTTCATACAAATCTGTCCATCCGTTTGAGCGTGAAGAAGTAACAAACATACACACACACACACACACTCACAAACTTTCGCCTTTATAATATTATATATAATATATATATAGTGTGATTATATAGTGTGATGATGTGATAAACGCGAAAGTTTATGAGGATCGATGGATGGATGTTTGTTACTATTTCACGCAAAAACTATGAAACGGATTTTGATGAAATTTAGCACAGAGATAGTTAATAATCTGGATTAACACATAGGATACTTTTTATACCGATATTCTTACGGGATTGAGACTGACGCGGGTGAAACCGCAGAGCGCGGCTAGTAGCAAATAATACTGTAAGCGTTACTACGGATGAAGGAACAAGATAATTTTATTATGTACGACATAATATTTACAAAGGGAAAATTTGGAACCAGTTTGAAATAGAAAAACAAACTAAACTCATGTTCACAGTACCTAAATACTTAATCCACCAAAACAAATCCGACATTTTATAAACAGACTAATTTACTGTGTAATTCTTGCCTATTTATTTAGCAAATTGTATACATATTTACCGAAGCATTATCTACTTGGCCGAATTACTGGAATATCACGTATATGTACATTTAATCTTGTATTGTGTACCAAATATTTACTTGAAGTCTTCAAACATACTTGGGAATAGTTGTGTCAATGTTATCTTTCATGGCTGAGACAGAGATCAAAGAAAAAAAGACAATGTCGGAACATAGACTTATAAAAAAAGATGGACTCCGCGCCGCGCATATCGAAAGTGAAGCACCCTACCGATCTATGTGTGCGTGATTTAAGTACCTGCAAAGACGCCGTCGCTCGTGTCACGTAATGGCGGCCGGTCGGCATACTATGATGTGAATGTGTGCGCGAGGCGTGTTTGTACAAACGGTCCGGCATACTTACTGTGCTTCACTTTCGATATGCGTGGCGCGGAGTCCATCTTTTTTTATAAGTCTATGTGTCGGAACTTGAAAATACGACGAACTAAAGCTTCATTTTTAGTGAGTACTTCTGTGGAATTTACAGTTTCGGGTCTCATTGTCGGGTCAAGGAAATAGTAAAGAAAAAAAAGAAAGAAAAGACAGAAATACGTTTATTTGCGGTAAACATGACGCAAAGCACAACAAAATTAAATAACAATTTGTAAAAAAAGTTTGGGGAAAATATGCGTCACATCTACGCAAAACGGCTACCGCTCAGCATAATGCCGCGACCCCATGCGAAACGGAGCCCCAGCGCATACATACATAGTACATTTTACACACATTTACACATTACATACATACACACTACATACACTAGTACATTTTGATACAAGTGGAGAACGTTTGTTATTGCGTTCGAGGCGGAATTAAAACACCCGAGCCGTAGGCGAGGTTGTTTTTGAGCCGAGAACTGCAATAACAAATGTCCACGAGTATCAAACGACGTTTTTCAAAACACTTTTGAAGAAATAAATTAAAAAACACATAAAATAACGGAAAATAATTTCATCGTGAATTAATAGGGAACTATGATTTAATTTTTTTTTCCGCGCTTTGCTTTCACCAGGTTGAAGGAGAAGCAAAGGTATAAAGCCGATAAACAGCCTAATATGAAAAATAGAAAATTCAAATATTTTTGAGTTTAGAACACAAATCAATGTTAATTTGTTCATAAACGTTTTTTTTTTTATTGTAATAATCATGGTTTTTGATAATATTCTATAAAGAAACATTATTTAAATATTCAAAAAATATTAACGCCTTAAAGACGCATATCTCTTTGCCGAGATTAAAAAAAAAACATTCACCTCCGAATAGAGAGTTGTGAATAGAGGCATTGAACCAATTTGGACTAAGTATAGGTATAAGTTATCTGTGACATTCCCGCACACGTGCGTGGAAAATGAAAAATCGCACGCGTGCGATATACATTGCATTGTGAACCTAATCGTAGTGCGATATGAGCCAGTTTTCGAGGAATTGTATTGAAAAATAATTGGATTGACATAAAGTCTATGATATGAGGATAGGACACCGTAATCGATCATTTGTTATTAGAAAGAAAGAAAAACGTTTATTTGGACACAGTTCATGAAACACAAAATACAAATAAAAAAATTAATAAGTGAAAATATTGTTTTATCAACAAAAAAGTTCATTTCAGCATTAATGCCAGACAGATGTCCGACGCTGGTTTTCTAATGAACCTTTAGGGATTAGTGACGAGGAGTACAAAACAAATTCAACATACCTACTAAATATTTATTTGTATTTTTATGGTTCCGTACCACAAAAGGAAAAACGGAACTCTTATGGGATCACTCGTGTGTCCGTCCGTCTGTCTGTCTGCCCACTAACACAACCAATCACACACACACAATCCAAACATACACACACACCCCCACACACAATTACACACACAACCAATTTTTTGTCACAGCCAATCTGTTCCGAATATAATGGACCGATTAAGTTGAAATTTGGTACACCTATGAATTTCTGTGACCCAAACACGGACGTGTAACGATGCACTTTTTCCATTTTAATGAAAGTTCATTTATGCCTCTGCTATAGAAATCCAGGGGACGAGAATCGATGAATTATTTAAAGGCTTTTTTCGCCGCCTAATTGGTTTTGAAATTTATTCCCGGGGCTCATTGTTGAGATTTCCAGAACGGAAGCGATCAAACCAAAAACGCACCGGGCGTTCGCTTGCGGTACCTTGTCCATACACGTTGATAATATTGCGTGCTGTCTGTGCTGCGTTGGTGCCACGACGGAACTCGTATTCGAAAATAACGCACTATTTAGATTTTTCCATGGTTACAGAAACATCGATATCAAAGAACAACAATGCTGTACTTACTTATTAGAAAATTAATTAGAATTTCTAAATAGAATGAACGATATTGATTTTCACACTAGCCGGTATCAAAAATCGGCAATTTATAAGTAAAGACTTATTATAAAGTATAGATTGATTGTTACACGGGCTGAGGTTTTGTGGTGACTACTTTATATTATAGACGTACTCGGAAGAACATATCCCTACTAAATCATGGTAATGTACAAACCACATTACTGCTGAGTGGGTTGTTGTGCACCTAAACACACTGATAGGTTCTGTAGACATTTGGGGAACCTATACATACTTGTGTTGTAAAGGTGTGCTAATGTATTCCTGTCTATCACATATATTACTGTTTTTAGGGTTCCGTACCTCAAGAGAAAAAAACGGAACCCTTATAGGATCACTTTGTTGTCCGTCTGTCTGTCTGTCAAGACCCTTTTTCTCAGGAACGTGTGGAGGTATCAAATTGAAATTAATATCAAACACGTCGGTCTTTGCTCCCTTGGAGCTCTAAAAAATAAAGCTTCTAAGTCAACGCAATAAAAAGATACGGCCATTTTGTGCGACATATCTTGATACTCGCAAGTAAATCAAAACCTTCCCGTTGTCCTAGAATAATGAAATTTGGCAAGAAGCAAGGTCTCACAGCACAAGTAAAAAAAAAACCGGTTAAGACCGAGTTGGACTCGCGCACCGAGGGTTCCGTTCCAATTTCTGAAAAAGTGTGCTATTTAGAGACATCGTTTTAATTTTTCTGTAATCTTTACTTAAACTTCGATCACATAGAATAATTTCAGATTTTTCTCTTTGCAAACATCGGAGATAAGGGGGGGAACGGTATTTTTTTTTACATTTTTCATCAAAACTCGAAAACTATGCGGTCTAAAAAAAAGAAAAAAATTTTTGAGAATGTGCAAACAGCGCTCTTTCATATGATAGCCCACATGTCCTAGTAGCCCCACTTTGAATTTTTAAGACCCCCTTTCAGTCCCTGTTGCAAAAAAAATGTAAATATTTTTATTACTTTCTTATTTTCAAAATAGCTGGGTAAACGTCATCTAAAACTGTTCCAAATTTCAAGTTGATAGCATTAGTAGTTCTTGAGATATCCAGCTGTGACAGACAGACAGACAGACAGACTGAGTCAGAAGAACAGAAGGAACCCTTATGGTGTCATAAGGGTTCCTTTTTTACCATTTTGGTACGGAACCCTAAAAAGTGCGAAAATTGTTAATTTGTAATTTTACGACATAAAAAATTTTTTTTGGGATTACAATGTCAAGTGTTTTTTTGGGATAAATTCTTTTCAACTACGGAACTAATATGAGCTAACATGGACGTATCTTGATTATAGGCTTTACGCTCGTCCCTCTATCTTTGTCTAGGTCACAAGGTGTATTGATTTTACTAAATACTCAATATACATATTTATTGCTTTTATTGCTTTCTTTTTTTGCTTGCTTTTTTGCTTGCTTGCCCAAGCAAAAAAGTTTGGGCTATTTTTAGACCCAAAACCCCAGCATTGGGGTATTGGGGGTTAGTTGCGAACCCCATAGGTTCACAACTATACTGATGAGGATATGTTTTCCATCGGATGATGTTTTTACGTTTATACATACCTATGTGATATAAGCTTATATACCTACTATGTAAAGTTTTGTCCTTATGCACACATGGAGTGCATTTGACACGCGGGGGAAGGGGGGGTTAATTGCGAACTCCATAGGTGCACAACTACTGATGATGATTGGTTTTATAATAATAAATAATAAATATCCTTGGACATTTCACACAACGCCATCTAGTCCCAAGCTAAGCAACCTAATGCTTGTGTTATGGTAACGAGATGGCTGATAAACTACTTATATACATTTTTTTTTTTTGTAAATACATACATATTATAGATAGAAAAACACCCAGACTCGGAACAAATACTTGTAGGTCGTACAAATATTTGTTCCGTGCGGGAATCGAACCCGCGACATGCTGCCCAGCAGTCAAACGCTCAACCACTGCGCCAACCGTGTCGTCAAAAAATTTTCCATCGGATGATGTTTTTTTACGTTTATCTAAATGCGATATAAGCTTATATACTTACCACTAAATAAAGGTTTTTCCTTATGCACACATGGGGTGCATTCGACACTTGAGGGGTTAAGAGAGTGATGTTAAATCTTCACAATCTTCAAAGTAAACACCAGCTGTAATTGATACGAAAAGAAACGGTCAATTAACATCCAACTAATTAGCTCAACACAGCAATTAAAATAAAAATAAATAAATATCCTTGGACATTTCACACAACGCCATCTAGTCCCAAGCTAAGCAACCTAATGCTTGTGTTATGGTAACGAGATGGCTGATAAACTACTTATATACATTTTTTTTTTTTGTAAATACATACATATTATAGATAGAAAAACACCCAGACTCGGAACAAATACTTGTAGGTCGTACAAATATTTGTTCCGTGCGGGAATCGAACCCGCGACATGCTGCGCAGCAGTCAATCGCTCAACCACTGCGCCAACCGTGTCGTCAATTTAGCTTCGAAGGAAGGAATTTTGTAAAATTTTCGTGTTCTTGCAGTAAAGATAATGTTGCGTGGTATTGTTTATGATATACCTATCTAAGCTATGTTTATTGTCCTCTAGTGCTGGCTAATATCGTCACTAATTTAATTAACGACGTATCTGATATTTTGGACTAAGCCGATAGCCGACCTAACTATAGTAATTTGATACATTTTCCAAGTCGAATCGATGATAATGCAAAAATCGAGACCGATATATCCACAGTTTACAAAAAAAAAAGAAAAATAGCTTGCCCTGTACAATTTCCTTCGAATCAGTTAAGATTAGCGACGATATTAATTAAGTAATTAATTACTTTAAACTAAAGGGGCTAGTGGCTAAGTAATAACAGCCGCACGGGTTCATCGATCAGGTTAAGTTACGCTTGCCGTGGATAGTCCGTGGATGGGTGACCATCTTTACATACCAAGACTCCTCCGTGCCTCAGAGGAAACGTCCCGGCTGGCATTCGTGGATCTTTGACAGTCGTTACGAGTCGTCAGAAGTCCGAAAGTCTGACAACTAGTCTTACCTAGGGGTATCGTATTACCCAGTTACTGGGTTGTGGAGGTCAGATAGGCAGTCGCTCCATGTAAAATACTGGTATTCAGTTGCTTCCGGTGCTGACCTCAACATAGTTGGGAAAAGGCTAGGCAGATTGATATGCTACGTCCATATTGTCCTCCAGTGCTGGTTAATATGGATAAAATAATTAGTTACTTTACAATTAAAATTAAAAATAGTAGAAATAGAAATCATAATCATAACACTTCTTGCATCTTTATGATCCTCAATGGAATTAATATCAAACCATTAGAATTTTATAATCATACTAGCTTTTGCCCGCGGCTTCGCCCGCGTGGATGTCGAAAATATCCCAAGCGAACCTACTACCGTGAATTCCTTCCTTATTCCTTGTCTACATTATAAAGGGAACCTCTGTTCAAAATTTCAGCTTTCTAGGTCCAAAGGTTTGGGTTGGGCGTTGATGAGTCAGTCAGTCAGTCAGTCAGTCAGGACTTCTCTTTTTATTTATATAGATAGATTTTGATTATTTGTATGCCCAAGTGGCTGATCATGGAATGAACATTATTATGTATACAATTATGTGATTAACACCTGCATGGAACCCTTGTATCACAAATAAACGGTTTGACTTGATAACTAGCATAAACTCACACAATACAAACACACGGATGCAAGCCAAACGCCTGCCTATTGATGCCATTGCAACTGATTCCCAGATTGGCGCCCTCATATCCCGCCGTATGAATAATTCAGACTAGCTCCACATGCTGATACGAACTCTGTGTCAGTGTTGCCACCTTAGCCCTTTTCGGGCTAGATTTAGCCCTTTTTGCACTGGTTGGACTGGGTTTTTCATTCCTTTAGTCCGGAAAAGGTCTAGCTCTAATTTATAAATTGTTAAGAAAGGTTCACAACTACCTATATAAGTTTTTTTTAGTAAATATTACTGTTTTTCTTTAGCCCTTTCTTCAACTTTTTAGCCGACTACGGCGAAGCAAAAAGGAGGGTTATGATTTTGATGTATGTATGTATGTTCATCTGTTCCCTCATAACTTCTAAACTAGTTATCATAATTTGACAAATGACGTATCGTTAGAAGCGTCTTGATTGTCCGCTGGTTATAAGCTATGTAACGTAAGATTAAATTCAATGTGGCGCCATCTAGAGGAAATAAAGTCATGAAGTAAAAAGATTTTTTTTTAATGATGTCGTGTTGGGTATTAAATGAAAGGGCTTGATTAGCATATTTCAAAAATATATATATATTGTTAACTATTTCTCGCGGCTTTGCTTGCATGCACCCGATAATTGGAAATAATTTCTAAAATTACGCCTCAGATGTGACTGATGTGAGCCAAACATATTTTCTGTCCAAACCTACCCAAAATACAATAGTCTTCTTTAAAAATGTAAAGTTGCTGTGCAAATACTTTATCACGAAATTATAACCCCAAAATAATATAAATAAAAAGTAAGTATAAAAAACCCGACTACTGAAAAATCACGCTCTAAAAAGTATGAAACAAGAAAATATTCTCATCTGAAATTAGAAAAAGACAGACAAATTAAAAATCCGGAGTCACACGTAATGTTATTTTTCACTTTGCAGTTTTTTTTTGGAAGTCAGTTGTTTTTTTTGTAAAAAAGTTTTTTGCTGAAAGTTGAGTTGAATTCATTTTGATGTACTATCGACAAAACTGACACATTTACACTTCAAAGTTGCTTTTAGTATACAACATTAGTTTTTGTTTACACTAAACCCGAAAAGGGGTCATTGTAGTCATCATTTTGAACATTTTTTTCTATGGGAAATCGAAATGGGGAACCTTGAAATCGTGAAAAAAAAATCAGCTGTTCCATACATTTGTGTTCACTTAAATCGACAAAATGTATGGAACAGCTGATTTTTGTTTTCGCGATTTCAAGGTTGGTCCCATAGAAAAAAAATTAAATAAAAAGTAAGTTTAAAAAGTAAAACCCGACTACTATAAAATCTCGCTCTAAAAAGTATGAAACAAGAAAATATTCTCATCTGAAATTAGAAAAAGACTGACAAATAAAAAATCCGGAGTCACACGTCATGTTAGGGCATAAATTAAACAGATACGTGTAACTCCGTCTTTTTAATTTGTCTGTCTTTTTCTAATTTCAGATGAGAATATTTTCTTGTTTCATACTTTTTAGAGCGTGATTTTTCAGTAGTCGGGTTTTAGTTTTTAAACTTACTTTTTATTTTACATCCTGATTTAAGTAGTTCGAGTCCGTTTCAGCTTCGTAAGTATAGCACCATTTCAAAAAGTAAGGTGGCAACACTGCTCTGAGTCGGTTCCGTGTTGTAACGAGGTAGGTTGATACGGGGGCTGTATGTCCACATGCAGTCGTTTGGTTTGGATGGTTTTCAATTCAAGAGTCCGTTTGAAGAATTTGACATAATATCTCGAAGGCATCTTTTATACAGGGTGTAAAAAGACCAGTTATTTTTAACCGACTTTTCAAAAAAAAAGAGGAGGTTATCAATTCGTCGCGTATTATACCGGATGACTTTTTTTACCGTCTCGAAAAAAATTGGGTGTATTAGGTGAACAGAGTAGAAGCCTATGGCATACCTAGTTTTTTTTTTTTTAATAGCTTAGACAGAAATAATTATCAAAGTGCCAATAAATACTACAAATTCGATGTAAACTTTTCATTTTTGTAGCATAAAAACAGAAATTTTGAAAAAAAATAATAAATCGTTTAAAAATATCAAAATTCAAATCATATGCAGCCTGCACATGATTAGAATTAAGACTACTCCGTTCACCTAATATACCCAATTTTTTTCGAGACGGTAAAAAAAGTCATCTGGTATATATTTTTTTTTTATGTTTGTACACCGATTTCTCCGTCGTTTGTGGACCGATTTTGAAAATTATTTTTTTAATTGATAGTGTATGCTCTCGAGGTGGTCCCATTGTCACCGAATCAGAATCTGATGAGGGGATCCCATGGAAATCGATAGAAACCCTCAAATTTTATAGGCACACCTATAGTGATTTGGGTATTTTTTATATTAACTTGTGCATTAACTCTCGAAAAGCACCATTTGGTGAAGTGGAACTGATGATGAAGACCACATACAGCCATAGAACTACTCAATAATGAGTATTTCAGGGGTTGCGATTCGATTACCAATTTATGCTCGTCCGTCAGAATGCATATGGTGAAGTGGAGCTGATGGTGACTTCACCATCAGCTCCAGTTCTCCTGGTTCTTACTAGGAGAACTCCTCAACAATTAACGTCCCTGCATCGGGAAAAGCAATATTTTGTAAAAGATGATAAGCAGGTGATATTTGACTATTGTAACTTAGATAAATTACAAACTGACCCATTAAAAATTGAAAAATAAAAACTTTTTTACAAAAAAAACAACCGACTTCCAAAAAAAAACTGCAAAGTGAAAAATAACTTTAATTTCGGAAGTCGGTGGCAAAAAACTAAAATACAGATCCAAAGACACCGACTTCCGAAATTAAAGTTATTTTTCACTTTGCAGTTTTTTTTTTGGAAGTCAGTTGTTTTTTTTTTTGTAAAAAAGTTTTTTGCTGAAAGTTGAGTTGAATTCATTTTGATGTACTATCGACAAAACTGACACATTTACACTTCAAAGTTGCTTTTATTATACAACATTAGTTTTTGTTTACACTAAACCCGAAAAGGGGTCATTGTAGTAATCATTTTGAACATTTTTTTCTATGGGAGATCGAAATGGGGAACGTTGAACTCGTGAAAAAAAAATCAGCTGTTCCATAAATTTGTGTTCACTTAAATCGACAAAATGTATGGAGCAGCTGATTTTTGTTTTCGCGATTTCAAGGTTGGTCCTATAGAAAAAAATGCTCTAAATGATGAGTACAATGATCCCTTTTCGGGTTTAGTGTAAACAAAAACTAATGTTGTATAATATGTCACCGTATAATTCCTGCTAGCTGGCGTACATTTATTAAGCTTTAGGTATTTCTGTAGAATGTCACAAAATCAAGAAATTCTTTGTTTCTTGATTTTGTGACGCTATAAGATGTCTTAACCCGTTGAGTGTCGGGTGATACCCCTTCATGTTAATGTGTGCTCGAATAACAACCGAGCCTCAGGTTCAAAACTATAACTGTAAGCCCGCGCGAGCCATTGAGTGATGGTATTTTACAATACTCGTATACGTTTATACAGGGTTATTGGTTATTGACCAACATCCTCTTATTCACTGTACTCTTCATTTTGAACACCTTTTAATATCTGAAATCGCGAAAAAAAAATCAGCTGTGCAGTAGGTACCTACATTCATCTATATTAAACTCGGCAAGATGTAGGGAGCAGCAGTTTTTTTTTTGGCGATATCTGTCAATAACGAGTAACCCTGTATACGTATCATGGAAAGTTTTTCCTTAAGATCCAATGGTCTATCATCGACACTCAATTATTATCGTATAATGGTTCTCATTTAAAAATCACTGCATTCATCTGCATCATGCATGAGAGTGAGAGTAGAGAAGATAATTATAAAAACAATAACAATACCAAACGACATACCACAAACAATAAAACCCTAAAGAAAACCAGAAACACCATTACCCCGTGAGTTATAGTAAGTGACGTCACAAAACAAAGATGGCGGGGCCAAATGCGCGGGAACGTATGCTTATTACGTTCATTGTGTGCACAATGAATGTTTTCTTATTTTACGTTCACATTGCTTTATGTAACACTCGGAAATTATGTTCAAGATTATGTGCGTGTGTGTGTTTTATGTTACTAGATAATCTTCCGTGTGATTCTGTAAGACCTCGTTCTAAACTTCGAATCTCCACGCTGTTTTCACGGTGAGATGATTACAGAATAGCATTGCTGCAATGCTATTCTGTAATCATCTCACCGTGAAAACAGCGTGGAGTGAGCTGTCAGTGTCATTCCACCTGATGCTAGGGATGGACCAAGCACATTTTTACAGTCATAATCGAGACTTTAATAACATTTTTATGCTATTCTAGTGATCATTTTATATTATTTCAAATCTAGTATTTAAGTGTCTAAACAATACTATTTAGGGCGTTTTTAAATAAAATTGCAAAACAGAAATTGAGTTTTGACTGAATTTCTATTTGACTATTTTATTTTAAAACCCCCTAAATAGAAATGTTTAGACACCCTCTAGCTTACAAATAATATAAAATGATTATGTTATAAAATTAGCATAAAAAATATAGATAAAATCTCGATTATGATTGTGTGACTGTACCCCAATTACCCAGGCCGATAAAAATTTCGTTTTTCCTAAATTATGCTAACATTAGTGTTTGGGTCGGTTCCCCCTATTGGGGAAAGGTAGCGCTCCACCCCGCGCTACCCTGTAGAGCTCGTCTCCAGACGGGACACTCCCCCACCGACTATCAGGAATGAACTCATAGTTATGAGAATATATTGAATGTGGTTGTAGAAAGGTAATAAATAATTAAGGGATGCAAAGTATATTATTATAAAAACTTGTGAGTAACCCTTACGCTGGCGTAACAGGCAATTGATCAGTCATTACTCACACGACACCTCACATCTACGCTCGAAGCGCTCAGAGCAAAACTTCCATAAAGTGACCCAAGCGGCTGAACAGCGGCATTGAGTCGACACATGCACTCTTGGTGTCATGTTCCCTAAGCAGTTCTTGCGAACTGATATTCGTGACGAAGCGGCGTTCCCTGCGGTAACCGTGCGACCGTCCTTGTCTAGCAACGGGCCAGCCAGTTCCAGCGGCATTGCGTCAACATCATGCTCTGAAGGAGACATGGTCCCTACAGTCCTAAGACTGGATATAAAATAGATGTGTTCCACCCATTCCCTGGAAGTTCACTTCTTGCACTACAAGCATATCTGCAAGAGACCGTGTTCATGTCAGTCTGACCGAATTATTGGTCTAAAATAAAGAATAGAATATATCAAGAATTACTTGATATTAAAGGTGAGAATCAAACTCAACAATCATTATTGAATATAGTTTGGATAAACTCTCTCAAAGCCTATTATTGGCCGGAGGCAAAGAATACACAATTCAAGAATTAGGTATTTGATAGTATTATAGTAATATAGAATAAAACCTCAATGGTTACTATTTAATAGAGTTCTGGATCGACTCTTGAAGTTCTACAGACAGTCCATAACGCCCCACCCTTCATCACTTCCTAGTGTTTGGCTGGAGAGAAGAAGTGATGCAACAAACTCCCCAGCAACACGTCTCTGTCTATTTTACAAGAAACTCTATTGTAATATTTTGAAGCTAATAAGACAAGAGGGTATGCAAAGGTATATAATATATAATCATGTTTTAGTATTATTAATGTTATACCGCCAAACTATCCCCTCTCGCAGGTGGTACCTAATATCTGTAACTCAGTCCTGTAAATGTGAAGGAGGAAAGGGATCGTTACGCTTGCGCTTAAAACCATTATTTATGGCTACGTTAATTTGTCTGATTACAATATACCCATAACAGTGAGACCCGGGAACCGTTTTACAACGTTAATATGTCTCATTGTACGTGTTCTGTTAGACCTAACGCATAGAACCTCTGAGGACACTAACACGGTTTCTAACAGAACACGTCTCCTAAGCACTAAATAAATGTCTTACTCAATCCTATGACAGAGTACTGCGAAGTCCTACAGCCATTGAGGAAGACAAGTGTTGGGTAATTCTAAACGCGTACTAATGTGTTTTACACCCTTACGGCGGCCTAGCCCCTCTCTACTAAGATAACACAATGCACAAGCGTTTCGTAGACTCAGTCTCTAGCAGAATTCATTACGATCAAGCTTGGTGTATGCCGGAGTGGTATGTCGTCACTCCACATTTCGTTAATCTTCCCCATTTAGAGGATGCGGTGCGGCTGTTAGCGGCATTGCGTCCAAATAACGTGTCTCGATAAATAATGACGATTTAGTAAAAGTCCTACAGAACGGACGGGTTGAGTTTATCGAGACAGGCTCCCTAGCGTTGTTAAACGGCTACCAATTCAGTTTGTGATACTTGGTGAAGCCTAACCCTCTCCCAGAAATGTGCATATCACTGAGCGTCACGCAACACGCCCTGTAGCGAGGCCTTTTTAGAAGTAGAGATTATCACCAACGTTTGGTTGCTTTGTAATTGTAAACAATTACAGATCGGCTTTATGCCTAGTTTGTTCTAAATGAACTGAGTATTATCGGTTCTGCCTTCCATAAATGGTGCGTCAGTTAGAGATCAGTAGGTAATCGTCATGAGTTGTCATAAGTCTAATGTCTGGATGAAGGCCTTCCCCGATTCCTATAACCAACTGCCAGTGATAACCTTCTACTGAGGTATTGATTAGGATATATAGGGTGTAAACTCAACTCCACCATCAGCCCAGGATAATTATATAGTGAAAGACTCACCCAGTGGCTCCAATAAACACACACGCACTCACACATATATACTCATTAAGTACTAAATTAGTCTAATCTGGGCGTTAACCCAACTATATTTAACTTAATAATTAATACTTGCTGTCCTGCGACAGCCTACTCCAACATGGCCTTTTGGTATTCACTTTATCTCCTAACATAACTAGCCTAGATCGGACGTCCGTATCTTATAGCGGTCTCAAACCAACTGTCTCCACATATCTTTCTCATCCTTATTCCTTAAATCACCACGTTGCACCCAGTAAGGGCTCTAGAAGGGTCTCGGCCCAGCCTCTCGGCGTCAAACCCTAAAAATCCTTTGTCTCATTCGTTAATTATTACCAAATAGCGCTTGTACCCGACATAAGGGCACCAGATGCGGGACCGCTTTTGTCACTTGAAATGCTCTCAGAATTAAAGATAAGATGTTTTCGTAATTTCTTTAGAACTTACATAAATTATTGCATCCGACTTGTCATGGCCGTCAGTTTTAGGACTTTACCTCACATTAAATAGATAATTTATGTCTCCAAGTGACTTAATAGATGCGCTGGTTTAAAACAATAATATAATATTTTGCTATTAAGTTGAGGTAAGCCTCTAACAGTCACAATTGTAAATGTAATTTGGTCAATTCCTAGCATCCGTGGGATGACATTGACAGCTCACTCCACGCAAGTTTTCGCGGTGAGATTTTTACAGAATCGACCAGCTGAATCCGCTGTGAGTTTCTTGATTGGCGTTCAAAATTCAAAGTGTCAAATAAAAAATAAGTGAGAAGAAGTGATGCGAAGTGAGAGTAAATAGCGAGTTGTTGTTTGAACTTTACAAAATCAACGTACCTACTTGTCCTTTTTCATTTTTTATGAATGCTTAAGAAAGACACCCAGACCCGGAACAAATACTTGTAGGTCGTAAAAATATTTGTTCTGTGCGGGAATCGAACCCGCGACATGCTGCGCAGCAGTCAATCGCTCAACCACTGCACCAACCGTGTCGTCAACAATGTTATGTGGACAAACGAAACCCAGTCTGTGGCATGTTCTGTGACTTGACGCAAGCATTTGACCACGTGCATCATGCTATTAATGCTATACTACGAGTATTACAAAAGTTGGAAGCATATGGCATTAGAGGCAATGTCCTTAATTTAATTGAATCATTTTTAAGACATAGAAATCAAATTACTGAAATTAGACATATCAATACTGTAAAGAAGAAAGAAGAGATTTATCGATCGTCAGGGCGTGAAGTAGAGCATGGGGTACTGCAGGGAACCGTGTTGGGACCATTTATTTTTATATTATACATTAATGACTTGCCTAAATGCATTGAAGAACCGGTGACCCTATTAGCTGACGATAGTACTTTGACAATACCTGGTAAAAGTGTAGAGACGTATGAGAATGACATTAATAATTCCTTAAAATCAGCTATACAATGGATGCTGGAAAACAATCTGAAAATAAACCTAAAGAAAACGAAGGCAATAAGAAATTTTACCCTGTTGCGTGGGAATATGTCGGCTATAGTATAGTTAAAATCTCACTGCAGACTCGGTCATAAATCATTCGAGTGTTTCGCTCTCTTTCCCACTCACGGGCCTTATGGGCAGGCCACGCCCACACGTAGTCCTGTGCATTACTGCAGTCGATGAGTGATATCGATAGTTTTATATATTTATAAATGGGTGATAGAAATAAATACACATTTTTTTTATTTTATTACCAAATTTACTACAAAGCATATTAAATATACAAACAAAAGAACGTATATATAAAACTAAAAATAGAAAATTAAAATTCTTCGTCTGAGTCATCGTCATCATCATCCACATGAATGATGAACTCTTCGCATAAATGTGCTTTTCTTAAGTCTTCATCTTGCAGCAATTCTGCATGTTCCACACATTTTTGCCAATTTTTGTGTTGAATGCAGTATGTTTACGTGATAACCATAATGATTGATGACCAAGTCTGCAGCGAGATTTTACTCAATACTCAATACTCAATACTCAATATCTTTAATGCTTTACCATAATGTGTACTTAGGTGGTATAATATATAATTTAGATCATTATGGACCCTGTAGGGCACAGCAAAAGGGTAGGAGAGAGGAAGCCGTGTTTTAGGAGATCATGAATAACTATTATTGCTATATTATTCAATTTAATTTATTATTAAGTACTCGTATTTCTAAGTATTTTAATTGCATTATTATTTTTGTTATATTATTTTATTATTATATTAGATTATTTATTACTATCATTTATTGTTATATTAATAATTACCATATCATACCATTTTTATTTTAAACATATCTATAAATTGCGCGACTATCACTAATTTTTGTTATCAATTATTATTATTCTTATGTCATTTTTTATTATATTAGTTTTATTTCCCTAACATATACTTTAAACATTTCTCTTATTATTTATGTTTATCATTTAAATATTCATCTAAGGAATAATAGCATTTTTTTATTAATAAGTTTTTAAGTTTTGTTACAAATATATTGAACTTTTCTTCTTTCTTTATTATGTCTGGTAATTTATTGTATATCTTTATAGACATTACGTAGGGACTTGTGGAATGCATTTTTAGCCTGGATGTTGGTATGTTTAGCCTCGATCGGTGCCTAAGTGTGTACTGTGATTGGATGTCTTCGCGTTTTGTGTAGAACTCTTGATGCTTACGGACAAATTTACATATTTCTAGGATATAAATACTGGGGAGGGTTAGAATATTATGTTTTAGAAAATAGGGTTTGCAGCTGTTAGTTTGATCAATATTTACCATGATTCTAACTAGTTTCTTTTGTAGGGTAAAGAGTGTCAGTGCATCTGTACTATTTCCCCAGAGGGTTACACCGTAGCTAATTTTAACTATACTATATTTTATAACTCGAGCGGTTTTGTTATTTTTAGTCTTCTCACTGTTTGTGTTGTCGAGAAGCTGGATTGCCTCGACGTTCACATGTTGATGAAGTCTCTTTTCGTGAGCTTCCGCAAATTTCTGGATTACATTTTCGATGAACTCAACTTTTAGGTCATCATTTCATATGTACCAAGGTGCATTTACAATTTCCCTTAGCACTTTGTTCTGGAATCGTTGTATAATTAATATATTGGTCGGTTTGGTGCAGCCCCACAGCATGGTCCTATAATGATGATGAAAACAATACCTTCCTACTTATATTATTACTTTTAAATAGCTGTTAAATCTAATAGTTCGTTGCACTAATGATATGTTAAATATCAACAACTTTATATACCACCCGTATTCAACAATACATACACCCATAGATAATGTTTCGGCAAGCCAGCATCAAAAACATTGTTTGCGCATTTGTCAGTTAGCCACAAAATTGGATTTACTAACGTGCTTTCAATAATAACTAGAGGGCAACAGTGTTCCTGGAAAATTGTTTCAACCGTGACACTGATAAATGATATTAGAATTAGAACTAAATAAATTCTGTATCGTGGGAAATAACACAGATTAGTTTAGTGTTCATTAAGTACATATGTTACCGGCAATCTATATAATCCGGTATTCTATACAATACCTAGGCAATGTATAGAATACCTAAAACGTTCAGGTAATGTATGAAATATTATTTATTTTATACTTTGCCTAGGTATTCTATACAGTACCGAATGCGCAGCCGGCAATGTGTGTAACATACTATTGTGGTCGCTATTAGACTAGCTGTCGTCTTCCAAAAAGGCTTGTGTTTAAACGCTTACCAGAAAAGTATCTATTTTACTACCAAAAAATATAAATGCTCACCAAAATTAAAACCATTTTATAGTGAAATTATAACTTTAGAAAACTGACAGCAGGTCGACGGAGCCCCGCTTTGCGGGGCCCATATTTAGTTCTGCAGGGTTTAAAGGAACCTAACCAACCAAACCTCGGGGTTGCACCTGACGTCGACCGTCTAGGGTTAATACATACATAATATAGTCAAAATCCAAGTGAAGTAGCACAATGTAAAACAAAAAATGGTGCATCGTCTGTTCCTGATTTCCACATAACAGAAATATAGTGAAAACAAAATTAAAAGTAAAGTTGCGCAGTACGGAACGAGTACAAAGCTCGCTACTTTATTAAGCGTAGCCCGAATACCTACAAGTGCAGAACATTGTACGGAACCCGTATGTAACACGCGACGCTTAGGACAATGTCGCCACTCTAAGTAGATAATACCCAGGGGATAGCCGTGTTCATTAATTAGCGGATTTAGTCATAGGTAGACATAAGTCTGTATTACAGAACGTCACTCAATACTCAAGCATTACTTAAAACTAGATTCAAGCCATTTGATTGGTTGAAACTAGTTTTGAACTAGATTTAAACAAGGATCAGTGCTTGAGTTTCCTTTTGTAATACGGACCTTAGACACGATGGATGGACTGTGTGAAAGATGATATGGGTAGAAAGGGAGTGACTACCGAGATGACGACTGATAGAGAAAGAAGTATGGAAGAAAAAGACATGTTGCGCTGACTCCAAATAAATTTGGATGAGGGGAGGAGAATGATGATGAGTCATAGGTAGACTACTGTGGGTGTATCTGGTGGAACTTCTTTTAGGGGTTCGTAGACAAAGGATAGGAACCGGAAACCGTTAGGCTTTTTTTAGAAAATTATGCCAGTGTCTGTCACAGCCGTCGGTTTTTGTAGAAGTACGAGTAGGTTCCTAAAGAATGTGTGAAAAAATAGTCTGAAAGCAATACGAGTTATCAATTTATCATGCAAAGCAATATTTTATGTGTCTACTTCATGTTACGGTACAGAGGAATTCTTCTTTGATAAATTGATTATTGGGCACTAAAGATCCTTTGAGCATACATGTATACATAATCAGCCCATAATGTTCCCACTTGTGGGACACAGGCCTCCTCTCTTCGAGAGGTATTGGGGCCGTAATCCACCACGCGGGACCCGTGCGGTTTGGTAGATGTCACGTGTCTTCGAATTTTTGGTTCTAGGACACTACGATGTTTTCCTTCACCGTTGTGAGAGCAGCGTTTCGAACTCACGACCTACAACCCGTAAGTCGGGGCTGTTACCACTGTGCCACCACTGCTCTCCTTTCAGCACCAATAGTTATTTCACCAGCTCGGAACCTCAACTAAACTGTTACGTACAACACAGGTTCATACTAATACAATCAGTGAGACGTAGAAACAGGTACAATATTGTGTGCGAAACCCGTACTTTGTGTGCGGTTTTCTCGCCTCTCGAGAGCTCTGACGGAGGGCGAGCTATCAACACAATAGGTTAGATAGGGGACATGCTATTCAATGATTGGCGATTTTTTAGAATTACTGCATTTTTGTGTTCGAACACTGTATCGTTTGAATTATAATTGGTAAAATACGCACGGACTAATTACGGCAAAAAAAAAACAATATTAGTTGCAGCACAACGGTTCAATAATATACCGGAGAATTTAAAGAAGTGTGATAGTTTAATTAAGAAATATGTATGTACCTACCCTGTGACGTCACCAACACCCCAAAGGCAAATATGATAATTATAATTACTTAGATGTAAGCACTCTGTATCATAATTTATGTGAGCTGCTGTCTAAATTCTATATACACTGGACAGCAAATAAACCGGGCCACCCGCTACCTTGGAACTCTGATTCGATTTTCTCAAAAAGTATAAAATTAACAACTATCAATTTATACCTACAGAAAGTGCGTTCGCGAAAAAAAATCAGCTGTTCAGTACATTTATCTACATCAAACTCGTCAAAATGGGGCAGCTGTTTTTTTTTGCGATTTCAGGTTTGGTCCCATAGTAAAAGTTGTTCCTAATGATGAGTACTATGACCCCTTAAGAGGTTACTGGTGTTTTACCAATAACCCTGTATTTATTTAGGACCACACAGAATGCACATAGTTTTAAATGGTAACATCTAGTAGCGGCGATTATACTTGCTCTTTTTAACCGGCTTCAAAAAAGGAGGTTATTTATTCGACGAGTTTTTTTTTTTCGTTTGTGTTTCTCAGTGAATACTGGCACGATTTATGTAATTACTTTTTTATAATTTGTTTATAAATGTTATTAACTTTGGTTAAGGAGTTGTAGTTTCAATCATAGTTTTTTTTCGATGCCTGGTTTGTTTGCTGCATACTTAGATTATGAAATTTGTATGGCTGCATACAAAAGTTCACACGCTTCTGCGCCTCACCGTGTCCCCTAACTCAGGGTAATAGCACATAAACAAACATTGTTGAGACAACACACGTGCAAACTGCAAACTATTCGCAACACTGTCGGGTTTACTACGAAATAAGGTACTTTAAGATAACGATTTACCATTTAAAGCGCTCGTAATGTTTCCTATTTGCATGATATTGCTTGAAACGTGTGGTTCAGTCAGCCTCAAAAAGATGATATACATTGAGAATAATATTGATTTAATTGTCTACAATCTTTGTACCATAATATCGTATCATTGGGTACTTCATTGTGCCTCGGAAAGCACGTTAAGCCGTTGGTCCCGGCTGTCATTCGTGGATCTTTGACAGTCGTTACGAGTCGTCAGAAGCCCGAAAGTCTGACAACCAGTCTTACCAAGGGGTATCGTATTACCCAGTAACTGGGTTGCGGAGGCTAGATAGGTAGTTGCTCAATGTAAAATACTGGTATTCAGCTGCATCCGGTTAGACTGGAAGCCGACCCCAACATAGTTGG